>OY998150.1:5828212-6185202 GCA_963921925.1 Sphagnum tenellum | reverse complement strand
CATGCAAGGTTCCCTGGAAGAAGTTCAAATATGAATTTGTTTGCTGCCAACAATTTTCATGCATCCAAATTCTCAAAAATTTCAAAGTGCATTGGATTGTAAATTCTCTTTCATTGTTTCTAAGATCAACTGCAAGGGACAATAATACTTGACAAAAAAACAGATGAGCAAGTATGTGCAAGTATGTGCACGAGCCCCCCCCCACCCCCATTTGCAACATGCTCTTTTGAGCTTCTTTAAGTTCTTCTTGGGGTTCGCATCTTAGGGTTTGAACTTCTACAATGTTTTGAATTTTTAGGGTTTGGAGCTTATGGTTTCAAGCTTTCAACCATAGGGGTTTGGAAGGGTATTTTTAGAATGGACTCCACATGACCTTAGACTAGAGAGATACCAAACTTTGGTTTGTTTTTGTTTCTAGGTGTATCCCAATGTCTTTACCTTGAAGGGAACCAATACACAACTTGTGAACATTCTTCAAAATGTGGTAAGTTTGGAAGCCTATGAGATCAACTTTTTTCACATTTGCATTGGTAGTAATATCCTTGGGTATAAATAAAAAAATGTTCACTCAAGCTTGTTACAATAATACCAACACAAACTTGAAAATAGGTCAATGAAAATCCATGTATCAAGAACTCTAAGCTTTTCCATAAATTTGTCTTCATTGTCTACATAGCCCTAAACCTCCATTTCTTGATCAAGACCATTTTTTGATTTGTGTGTCTCTTCAGTCCCTTCTTCACATTCTCCATGCCTCTTGTCACTAAACTTCACCGACTTGTTATCATCCTCAACATGATCATAGCCTTCTTTAGGTTCCATATATATGAGCTCAAAAAAGATTTCAAACCTAGACTCCAATTCTTTCTTTAGTGAAATTAAGTAGACCACTTTGCAAACAATAATTTTGTAGTTTCATAAAACTTGATGGCTTTTGTTTGTTACAAAGTTTTTGTCACAAGAACCCAAATCGTTCTTCAAATTTGAAAACACAAACTACCATTTTGTTATAATCATCCAAATCCCAAACCTTAATAAAACCCTAAAACCTAAAAGGCTTTTCATAGTTGATAACCTCATATGCCACATGTGGAAGATGAAAACCTTTTTCATTGTCCAAAAGAGACTTGACTATGGTTCAAAACAATTCTATGTGCACGATACAATTGAAGGGCGGTTATCAAATAAGGGGCTTAAAAGGAGGTGATAGTTGAATTTGCCCCTAGGTTTTGGGAATGCCCTCCTCCACCCATGAGCTTTACCGATTGCAAAGCATGAGGCAAAGGTTATCATGTGGCCCTAAACCCTAAACCCCAAAACACAGACATCAAGGTGGCCCAAGTTTTGATTTCCTTGAATTTTTATTGAATATTCACAAAGATTGCTCAACATTCAATATATCTCATGCACTTTAGGTCTAAAAATTATAAAAATCACCTCCACAAAGTTCTATTCATTGAAAACTTTCCAACAATATCAATAGTGCTCCGAAATTCTTTAAAATTTCCTTTAAAATTAATTAATTAACTAATTAATTAATCTTAATTTCTTGAATCTTCAATGACAAAATTGTTCAATATTCAATAACTCTTGCACTATAGGTTCACACATAAAGAAACCACCTTGTTGCACTTCTACTCATCAAAGGAAGGGCGAGGGGAGATTACATTTCTAAGGACCCTCTTTGTGAGGGTTACCTATTACACCCATAAGGCCCCTTGACCATACCCACAACAACACAAGCCTAGTACACACACATATATGTACATAAGTGAGAGTACATATGTACACTCTCACTTATGCATATGTTTAGGGTTTAGGGTTTAGAGAAAACCCTAATTTTATTTTATTTTATTTTCTTGTATTAATTTTAAAAGGTAGGGACTAAAAATTGTATGCACACAAGAGAACCATGTATTTATTAGTCTTAAAAACTGGTGCTATCACATTACTCGACCGCATTTACCCCCAAAGGTCATATCGGGGCTCTATCAAGTAGGCAAGGTTCTTTTAATTAAGGCTGGCTAATTTTACTTATTATTAGTACACATTGTCCCCATGAACATGAAGACGGATACAACAAGTGCAAACCCAATCGAGCCTTGAAATGAATCAATCCAACCTACTTACTACTTTGCCCATTACTAACTTTACTTGGGGTTACTAATGGTGCATTCACACTTGATGTTAAGTTAGTGTTAAATGAAAATCTAGGTGGCATCCTAGGTGGCACCCAATGTTAAATGAGTTACATAGGTTAATGTTAAGTGAATGTTAGCTTAAGATAAAATTTTCAATGTAACTAAGTGGGAGCAAAGAAGGGGATGAGGTGGGAGCAATTTGGGATAAGTTAAATTCAAGAAAACGTAAATACCATAGCCTCGGGTCAGTTTCCACATTAACAAAATGAATAATTAGTTTTTCTTTTAAAAAAAGAATTCGTTTTGTAATTTTGTAATTATAATTTTTTTTCCCACCATCTACTATAATATTGTGATACGAATAGTTTAGCAACCTCACCAATAAAACTGTAACTAGAACTGCATATATGTGGGAACTACTAAAAGCAAACCACCTGGACCAATCATTATGATCGACTAATCAAAAATACTGAGCCGTAGTCATCAGGTCCAATTTATTACACTCCTTTTTAGAGGTGCACAACTGTGCTGCGCCTTTTACCACCCACGGCAAGCTGCATGAATTTGGTGCAGAAAAACCAACTTCCTGAGCTAAACCGGCACATTTTGACTTTACCACAATAAATTATACTGTCTGGAGTCACATTTCCGTGGTGGAGATGCTCTAAGATACTAATTGCTTGGCGAAAAACTTCACATAAGTTAATTCTCAGGTGTCAAAATGGGTGATGGGGCCATTAAACTTTGACAGCAAGACCCAACCGACCTGAATTTGTATTTTGGCATCTCGAAGAGAAATGTAGTTCAAATTCTCTAGAGGTTTTGTTGCCTTTTATTTTCTCCTCATTTAGGGTTTAGGGCAAACCCTAAACCCTAAACCCAAGCCCACCTGACATTTCCCAAAGGACTGGAGGCAGGGTTTTTTTTTTTTCTTTTTTCAAATTTTCTGATGTAGCTGAAGTGGTGATCATCCATAAGATGATTTCGCCAGATTTGGCTATAGACTAAATATGAAAGTTGAAAAAAAAAAAAACACAACCCTCCTTCTATATTCTTGGCTACCTATTGGAACTTATCACAAAAATCTGGCGATCTGGAAACTTTTTTTTTTTTTTCGAAATCTGGCGAATTTGGGTCATTTTTTTTCATGGAAAATTCTTCGTATAGGTCGAAATCACATCTTTTAGGTCGAAATTTGGCGAAATTTCACAAAAAAAAGAGGAAGAAGCACTGAAGTCTGGAGGGAGAGCTAGTGCTGGAGCCCACTAACTAACTAACTCTGATTAGGGTTTCTTAATCCCAAGCTTTACTTCTAGGGTTTCAATTCTGATTAGGGTTTCCATAATAGAAAGATATTAGTACTACTAGGGTTTTAATTTGAATTCTAGAACTCAAAAACTTATGGGTGTCATCATGAATCATGATTAAAAAAATTCAATTATTGGATGCTTTTTTATAAAAAGTTACTTTCATGGCAAGCACAATTAAATAGACCCAACAAAATCATTAAAATTTCTTAGCTATATATGCCCTAATACTAATACTACCTTGGCAGCTTTGACACTAATTACATTGTTTTTCAAGAAAATTATGAAAACCTCGAAAAATGTTGAATTTTGGAGCATATATATTAATTTATATTGAAATGAAAAATTTCAGAAGTAATTAATTTACTAATTAACTAATTATTCAACAAACATGTGTTGAAGTAACTAGCGTAAGCATTGTGGTGGTAACCTTACACTTACAAATCTTTGTGAGAATGGATGAATGGATGGATGGATGGATGTTCCAACCTAATAGGTATAGGTTCCGCACATGCGAAGGGGGGTGGAGGGGGGGATAAGGATGAATGGCACCTTACAGGAAAAGGTTTCATTCATCCAAATGAGGAACCTTACTCAGTATTTATTTTTAATTTGGGCTTTTTTTTTTTTTTTTTTTGGGTCGCTTTCGTGTTTCCTACGTATCTGCGCTCGCTCGCCCGCTCGTTCGCGCGTCTTTCCTTCCTTTCACGTTTCTCCGCGCCGCCGTTGCTCGACTTCGCAAAACATCGTCTCGACAGATCGGTCGGAACAGGAACTGTAGCGTGCGCACGCGTCGATTGGAAGCTGGATTTGTTTGGTCGCAGGGCCTTCGCTCTCTTTCTAACCGTTTTTAGTCTTCGAGAAGCTGTGTTGCGGGCCGCGCGAGGACGTGTTTCGGACGTACTGGTTTGAACTTGCATGTTACTGTATCAGTATGTTGTTCCATACATGTGCTCTCTCTCTCTCTCTCTCTCTCTCTCTCTCTCTCTGCGCTGCTGCTTTGCGTACGGGACCGCATTTTTAGCTTGGGCTTGTTTTCGTTTTGACGGTTTGTTTAAGTCCATTCATGCTGGCTGCAGACGAAGTTGAGAACCATTCGCGGTTTTGTTTTTGTTTGCTTGTGTTGTTTCTGGTTCGTCTCTGTAACTTGTAGAACGAGAATTAAGAGAAAATTTCTAGTTATCTTGATAATTATCTCGATCGATTGATCGCTCGCGGGTGTAATGAGTCCCGCGGGAGTACGTAAGATGTTTCTGAGAGATCAGGATTGCAAGGGGCACTGAAGCAACTGCACAGATCAATGTACCAGAGCAGGCATTCATGGTAGTATTCGTGATCTAATTCTGTTTTCCACCCTCTTGTTGCAGCACGATTTTCGGAAAGGAAGCAGACAAAAGCAGCGCGGCGGCGAGCAATAGCTCTGCAGCCTGCCGCCTGAAGTGCGTCAGGAACACGGCCGAGCAGACGACATGGCTTCACCTGGCAAACAGCGCCTGGCTTTCAAATACTCTAAGAATGTTGAGAAGGCGAAGCTGCAGCGGATCAATGAGGAGCCGGTAAAAGCAGCCGCCGAGCATGACTTGGATTCTAAGCTGCTGCAAACAAACGCGCCAGCCGAACTAAAAGGCCGCGCTCCTCATGTTATTTCGGCTTCTGTAGTGATTGACAAGCTGCACGAGGCCGTGCAGGAGGATGCAGATACTACTACAGCTGATTACGAGCACGTTGTTGAGCTCCATGCAACTCCAGGAGCTAATGGCAGTGTAAAAGACGTCGTTGTCGCAGGCGGTAGACCGCGGAGCTCTATCCAATTGCCGCGGCTCTCTACGACGTCGTCTCAGGAGCCAGAGCAACAGCAGATCAAGGACGACGACGTCGTTGTCGTCGACATAGATAGCGTGAAGAGAAAGATTGTCATCGAGGCGGGTAAACTGATGGTTAGAGTGCTAGAACTTGTTCAAGATCTGCAGACAGAAGGTCCAAGCACCCGCAGCAGAATGCTGGAAAACTCCAAAGCTGCTGCTGCTGCACATGTCGTCGATGTTGTTGTTGCAGCTGATGAAGAAAAGGAAGAAGATCGTGAACAGTTGCAACGCCATGAAGGCGCGCCTATAAGCTCCTGCAATGCAGTGACGAAATCGATGCATGAACGTGCGAATCGTGACGACGACGTCGCGGCCGCTGCCGTCGCTGTAGAGAACTTGAAATCATCTCTTGCACAGGCGATGAAATTCTGCGGCTCCGAGTTCTCGCAACTTCAAACATACTCATGCAATCGGACTAGTCCTAAGAGGCCGTTGGCCGAAGTCTCGGCATCAGGTCGACTGATTCATGCTTTAAGCTCCTTGCACCGCGAACTGCAAGGTAACGCCGGTCCAGGAATCGAGAAAATTCTAGTACCTAACGATCCTCTGCTTGTCGCGCATTCCACACGAGTCCAGTGCAACCGATCGATGTTGTTATTGCCGGCTACAAAATGGCCAGACTAATCTTGTGAAAGGGCAATTGGTTGCAGAGATCAACGTGAGAACAGCTGCCTTCTTGGAGCCTTCATCAAGCGACATTCCTGCAACAACAACACCACCTGAGCTTGATCCTCTTTCTGCAATCTTCAATACAGCAGGATCAGGCCTTAATCCTGCAACACCTGGTGCTGTAAAGCTTGATCCTCTTTCTGCAATCGGCAATTCAGGACCAGGCCTTCCTGCAACACTCGCAGCAGCTGCACATCTTGATCCTCTTCCTGCAATCTGCAATACAGGATCAGGCCTTAATCCTGCAACACTCCAAGGAGCTGCACAGCTTGATCCTCTTTTGGCAATTAGCAATACAGCAGAATCAGGCCTTTTTCCTGCAATAATTACACTTCCAGGAGCCACACAGCTTATTGACAATCCTGATTCCGCAATCTGCAATACAGGAGCAGTAATGGTGCAGCAGCAGCCTTGCAAGCGACCAGTTCACATTGCAACAGTCCCCTTGAGATTCAAGTGCTCTGCCACAAGACCCCCAAGAGCTCAGGGAAGTTCCACATTTCAGGTATGTAATAACATTCATGAGACCAGGTGCAATCCTAGATGATGCAGATGAAAAATGCATCTAGCAACAGAATGAGATCCTTGAGGTCTACCTGCAATCCTAGATGCTGCAGATGCAAAATGTATAGCAGCAGAAGTGCTCATGCTTTAGTGACACCCACAGTCCTAGATCATGCAGATGCAAAATTGTGCATAGCAGCAGAAAAAGAGCGATCCAACTGTGATCACCATGCCACATGCATAAAACAAACGAGTTCACATGCATGATCTTCTCTTTGTTTCAAAGGAGAAGCTGGAACCCATCCTCCAGCATGCCAAACCAAGGACAATGGTGCATGATCAAAACAAGAACTTGTGGAAATTAGAAACCCAAAACCTAGCCTTAATCAGAGATTGCCAGCTGCAGAAGAAAACCAAAAGGATACAGATTGAATCCTTCTTGTCTTAATTAAGCTAAAATTACTAGCTGGATTAAGCCCACCAGCTGCCAAACATCACATCTGCACATGCTCATGTAAATTGATCATTGCAGCTCCAAGGGTTTGAGCATTGGGTTTATTATGAGCTCCATGACACTCTTGTTCCACACAGCAGGTTCTAATGAGAGAGACGAGGATTAGCAGGATCTACAAAACAATCATGCAGCAGGAAATCCAGATGGTGAAAGAATATATGTCAATCCAAGCTCATTTCTTTCCTTGAATCTCATGAGAAAAACTAAATTTGCAATACCCACAAATGGATTTCAGATCTGAACTTGTGACTTGACATGAGCAACATCATCAGGTTGAGAAATTTATTGTGCAAAATGTGATGTGGATGCCAATGCAGATACAGAAAACTTCACTCAAAGTTGCAGCTACAGGAAACACAAGCTGCACAGCAGCAAATGATGGTCTGTTGTCAGAGCAGCTGCAAATTGATGTACCCATTCTTCTCTCCAGCTCTGACGATGAGGAAGAAGAAGAGGTAAACCTTGTGGATTTGTTGTACTTTGAATGTCATTTTAACCAAAATTCAACCAGAGTCCATGGGTAAGAAACAGACTGTTTGTTACCAGAGCTTTCCTTGCACAACAGTCAAAATTACTTAACTTAGGTCTACATGGCATTCATGAAACTCTGATTGCATTGCCAGACTGCATTGGTAGTTGCTAGCTTGCCAATGAAGCAAGCTACAGGAAGGCGTAGAGGAATGAGCTCTCGAGGCATGGCAAACAACTTGGCTAAGATCAATGGTGTGCAACGGGCAATTTCTGAATCTCTATCACGTAAGTCAGTCAATCAATAATCAAAGTGATTTCAACTCAGTTGCAGAGAGACTGTTCCATTATGAAACCCATAGAACTAGCTATTCTGGGAACTTTACATGAGTCAGTGAAGAGAAACCTCAGAATCAAAAGACGATTCAGGGTCTCCCTGTGCTAATCATTTGATTCATTATGTCACCACATTACTGACATAATTGCTGATGGTTTGAAACTGCAGCCATGAGGATGAGAACGGGAGGGGCTGTACCTGCCAGACAAAGAGTGGAGAAACGCTTACAGGTGGTTGAGAAAGCTCCAACCAACAACCTGCCTCAGCAACAACATGAAAACATGTTGAGGATTGGTAGTGGCTCAGATAGACTTCATGATCTGCTTGTCTCTCCCAACATCCAGCCTGCAACCATCCAATGGCGCAGCTCTCCAGTAGGTGGGGCATTCCAGCTCTAAACAACACTTGAAGACAGCCAAGCATACATGCGTGTTGATGATCATGTCAAATTCGTCCATGTAACTGACATCCTTGTTGTGCTTTTGGCAGCTCGAAAAAAGAGATCAAGGACACCTTCTTCAGACTACTGTATAAATCGTCTCACTCCTGATCCCACATCAGAGGAGTCATCAGAGGAGTCAGACAATTCAGAAAATAGTACTGACATGGATTCTGAGTACAAATCGTTCTCTCAGGGGATGTCTGGTAGATTTAAGCCACAGCATGCAGGTAAGAAGCTCCTGAAGTTGTCACCATTGAAGTCCTTGTCAAGCTGTTTGTTTCCCAGAATTTAGCAGTTCAAGGATCTGAATCTGGACACCCTGGAACTTTGAACAACCATGTAGAGCAACAGCTGAATTTCTTCTTCACGTAATTGCTGTTGCTTATCTCTGACTCTGTTGCACTTAGGCCTAAGTAAATTGGCAAGGGATTTGAAATTGTCTGCACAACAACTGCAGGAGCAAGGGCCAGCAAGAGGCAGCAGTCAAGACATGCCCTGGAAGCAACAGAAGCTGATCATCCTCACACTCTAACAAGCCTTCATACTGCAAGAGAATCCCAGGTAGAAGTTGGAATTTTTGATTCAGAAAAAGAAAGTATACTGCCACTTTCATTTGATGCAACAGCTAATCCACAGACTGCAACACCTTCCAGAACCCATGCAAATCAGCATGATGTCTTACATGCAGCAAAAACCTCTACCAGGATGGCAAGACATGCCTGCAGAAAATCCTGTGTGGACACATCATATTATTCATCAGCTGTGCCAATATCAGAATCAGCAAGACATCAACCTGCTCTCTACCCATATGTGAGGGAGCCAACAATCCCGCCCTTACAACGGCCTGCATCAGGAGCACGTCGCAGGTCAAAGAATCCAAGTCCACATTTCCAAGACTGACATCAAAGAACTCAGTCGTATCTGTTCCACCAGATTGTCCAAGATCAGCATTCCAGTATGGTTTTTGCTACATTTTTTTCCCCTTTCCTACGTCTTTGTTGTGGCCAGAGAGAAGTCCTTAAGCTAATAGGCTCTTTGTCTTACTTTCTGCTCCTCAAATGCAAAGCAAAACCTCAGTCTTCTTAAGGTGATGATGATGATTTTCCTGTTCCAAAACTATGGAGTAGACATTCCAAGATCCCACAGTTGTAGATCTGCAGTAGAAGATGTAGCAGACATGAGACAACATTGGTTGGTATCTCTCTCTCTCTCTCTCTCTCTCTCTCTCAAATCTAGGTCTTGATCACCAGAGGCTATGGCCTCATACAAAACTTCACAATCTCAAGCATCACTATGGAGAACATTAGACATGAGCTTCTCCTCTTCTCTTCTACTTCTACAGTCTCTTCTACTTCTTCAATTATTTTGAGACACTCTGTGAGGACCAAAAGATACAGGCACTTCTTTAGAGCTCCTCCTCTTTTTTGTGAGATCTGAATGTGGAGAACAGAGAAAAACCATCACCTACAAAACTTGAGTTGTGCACCTGGTGTTTCTCTTCTGAAGATGGGCTATATCTGGAACCCAAACATGCCCAAGCGGTTCCGATATCAACCCAGAACCTACAATCAACATGCAAAATTGATTTACAACTCCCTCCTATGACTGCTGCCAAGCAAATGTTTGCAACCACAATTGCAGAGGAGCATTACATGCAAATGATGTGCAAACTCTTTCCACTCTGAAACAAAGAAGTTTGCAACCACAATTTGCAGAGTAGCAAATGCAGCAGATGATGTTGGCATGGAGATGGGTAGGTCTGTCTGTTGTTGCAATCTAAGGACTAGGTATTCATTAACTTGAGCCTCGCTACCTGCTGTAGCGTAGCCCATGTACCTACCCGAGGTGCAAGAGTGCCCAGACTAGGTTGATACAGCCTGCAGTAGTCATGCAAAACATTGCAAATACCATACTGTACAAGCTGATGACCACAGGACCTCCCACTATTGTAAAACATTGTCAGTGTTCACATTCAGGAGCTGCCTTCTTGCCTCCCTCTGCTGCAACAGATTGCACCACAGTTGAGGCTCCTCTTTTCTGTTGCTGAAATCTCAAGATCTTCTGCTCGCACAAGAAGCTCAAAGAAAGTGCTAGAAGTCTTGCAGAGAGAATTACGAACTGGAGGAAAGAAAGAAGAAAGAGGAGGAAGAACAAGAACTCAGGTACAGAAATGAACAGTTGTTCTTCCAATTATGGCATTGATGTTTTGGGTCTGCAAGGGCTTGAAGGATCAAAAATGGGTAACAAAAATGCAATATATCATGCTTGTCCTCCTCAGACTATGAAGTTGCAGTTTCTGAAGGAAAAGAATGAAGAAACTTTTTTTCCTGCAATACATACAATCCATGAAAACACAAGGAAAAGATTTTAGGTTCATGAAAAGCTAGAAACGGAATAGTTCACAACATTGAGGTGTCTTCTTGACTACAAAATTTTCTCACAGATTCAGGCAGTGCTAACTTCCACATTGCTTCACACATTGCTTCCACAAGTTGCTCGAGCTCCTCATGAAATTTCATAAACTTGTTTTCCTTGGCCTGCAACCTTGAACTTTTGTACATAACTATCTGCAATCAGCACTTTCAAACCTGCTGAAGAAGATCAGCCATTATTAGCTAAGCAACAATGTGGATCAACAGGGGTTACTTTGGCAGACTCACCTCCATACTTCAGGACTGGTTGAGCCTAAAACCTTGCAACACCCCAAGCACCTTTGATTTGATGAGCAACATGCAACAGTGGTTCAATTGGCAACATAGATGGACATCAAACATGTTCAAAGACTCAGGTCCAAAGGACACGAGCATCATCAGCACGGACAGAGACATATGGACATGGGGTTGTTTATGAAAATAGAACAATTTCACAACTTGGCACCAAAGGCCACTCTGTAGAATGTTCTTCTGAGCACATGGCAACCTCTGAATCCAGTGCTTTAGGGTTTGAACTATAGACACACAAAATACTAGTAATTATCTTGAGACCCAGGTCATCTTCTCTCCAGCAAAAAAATTGTAACCTAGCTGGTGCTACAAGGTTGATCCTCACTGAGCAGATTCAAAGCTCATTCACCAACTTGTGTGAAAAAAGGACCAAATCCAACAGGGTCAACACTAAGGCACTGTTTGACCCAACCTACAAAGTTGCTAAAAACAAGGGCAACACATCACCAACATCAATCTATCTCTGCTATTTGGAGCCAAAGCACAACACAAATATGCCTGAGGCTGAATGCCTCAGCCATGGCCAATGATTTCTATTCACAAAACACATCTAGGCACTGATTCCTCCACGGCACCAAAAAACTTGTTTGATTGCTCAGTGCTCATTTCCAATTCCATCACTTTCAAATAGAAGATGAGGAGGTCAATCAGACAGCCTCAACTCCATTTGACGCCCCAACTCGTGATTGTCCTCCCATGATGGACTGTTGAAAAGGTAAACCAATTACTGGAGTACATGATGCAAACAAGATAAGCATGGGCAGATTTAACAAGCCTTTGTCCCTTCCATTGCTACAACCCTCTGACTGCTGCAAATTGTTGACACAATAGCCCTCCACTTCCACATGCCAGATGAGGTCTTCCAAATCATCCCATTAATACCCATCTTACTGCAGGCCATCAGAGCTAGTGTTACCACTAGAACTCTGGAGAAAGTTGTTTGTGAAGAGCCCATGGAGCATTGCTGTCTGATTATATGTTGATGTTGGTGGGGATGTATCATTATCTGAAATCCCACTGCCACCTAATTGCAATCCCATCCCACCAGTGCCACTCCTTAGACCCATTTCCAAACCATTCTCTGTGGCTCTAGAAGAGCCACCAGCAGAACCAAAAGTACCACCACCAGCCCCTGAGCCAGATATAAACCCAGCACCAGTGTCATTCCCAACACTGAATTCAGCATCCATTGGGCCATTACCCTCCTCCATCTCATCCATTGGTGTAGCAGGAGTGTGCCCTCTGAACAAACCAATGTGTCCAAACAGCTTGTCCTTCCTTGAAAAAGTGGTCCCACATGAACATTGCCATTTATCACGCCCACAATGCTTCTCATGAGTTTTCAAATCTGCAACAACAGAAAACTTCTTCAGGTTGCACTTGGTGCACATCAGCATCTTGGGGCAATGACTGCGGCGGTAGTGATTCTTTACACACAGCATTGTTTTCAGAGGGAGGAACTTGCGGTGCTTCTTGTTTCTCTTGCAACCTGGATAAGGACAGGAATACCGTCGGGGCCGAATCACTACGGTGCCCTGAGAAGCCTTTTCAGGCTTTGCAAGGGCTGCTGCAGTTTTGTACTCATCACCATGGCCACGCATATGCATTCTCAAGTTTGCATCCCTCTTGAAGCCCTTTCCACAAATTTCACAGAAGTGAGTGTGCTCTGCCAGAATTTCCCTGGCATCCATCTCAACCAAATCATATGAGCCTGGAGGTAGGTTTTCAACTACTCCATCATCCTCTTCTGCACCCAAAGAAGGATCGTGCTCCTCCAGCCTTGCATTCATCCCACTAGTTTCATGAACCCCAACAGAATTGGACACCCCATCACCAACCAAGGAGTTGGCTGCCTCATTGGACGTGTCACCTCCTCCAACACCAAATCCACTGCCATGAGGCTTTTCAAGTAGAGTTTCCAACTGGACTCGGAGTGTCCCCTTTGACAATCCATCCTGCCCCACTTGTTGCCCTCCTAGCTGCTTCTGCCGTGCAAGTTCTGGCCCAACTCCATGTCCAGAACCAACAACTGCTCCATTGGAAAACCCAGGACCAGCATTCTGCAGCCCACTTCCTCCTGATCCTCCTGCTGCTGCTGCTTCTCTCCCACTACCAGAACCACTTCTCCCAATACCTTCCGGACTTGAGAAATTATTTGCGAGTAGATTGTTTCCAAGCAACTCCCCCAAGGAGGTCCCCAGACTTGTTCCTAATGGACTATCAAATCCAGATTGTTGAAACTGGTTCAAGCTTTGGTTGCCTCCCACATTCAGAAGCTGGCTTAACTCCAAATTTGGTGCCTGATTATGGTCAACAACTGGAACCTGCTGTGAAAGCATTCCTGTGGCTGCTGCTGCAAGCTGGGCCAAAATATTGGACACTGCAGCAGATGCTGCTTGCTGCTGTGCAATGACCACTGTAGCATTTGACTGACTCTGGACCGACTGAGTCAAGAGGGGCACCAAGGCCTGCAATTGCTGGATCTTCTGCTGAAGCATAGCAAGGCCATTCATAAGAACTTGCACTGGCACCCCACCCCCTATCAAGTGGTTGGTTGTGTTACTGACTTGCAAACCTTGGTCTGCCATCTGTCCACTGAACTGTTGCTGCTGTTGTTGATTGAAGCCCTGACCAACATTGGACAGTTGTTGCAAGGTTTGAAACACTGCTGATTCCCCTCCATTTAGAGATTGTGATTGCTGCTGTTGTGAATGTGCATGAGATTGCTGCTGATTGTGCACAGATTATAGAGTCACAAAGCCAAACAGTGCCCTCTTTTAGACCACCCTGACAAACTAAGGACATCTTACCATTAGGCTGCTATGATCACAGATTCTGTGATCACAATAGCTTTCCATTATGTCTTATCAACTAGCTGTGCTCACAGTCATCTCACAGCTCTACCAATCAAGCATTGACCAATTACAGGAGTTGTGAGAGCTATGAGTCAAACTGTGACTCACCATACAGTGACATCTGTCCTTTTTTTTCATGAGAACATGTTTTCCCAAAGTTCCTAACGTGACTGATTGCATATTTCCAACACACTTGCAGCTTTCCAACGGAAAGCCACTGTAATTGCAGCAAGAAACAAAGTCATATGTGAGTGGCTTTCCATTAGGCTGCTGTGATCACAGCAATCCATGTGTAACCGCGATCATAGCAGCCTAATGGAAAGAGATTCTTAGCACTCTCTGTTGTTGGTGTGAAACCGATGCAAAACTAGTTGTGCAGAACAAAAGCAACCATTGTGGTGCCCACGAGTTGTCAAACAAGCAAACATGAGAGGCAAGTAAATATTTTCCAGCTTTGAAGTGAACTGATCATGCAAAAGTGCAATCGACTACGAAGCAGGTACCTGAGAACTGCCACCAAGAGGAAACCCAATCGATGAAGCATTTGAAGAAGTCTGATTTTGGTGATGTTGTGAGGGTTGTGCGAAATTCTTCATCTGTTGACCAAGAAGAGAGAACGTGCCCATGTTGCTGGAAGTCCCACTACCGGAAGATGCCTCCCGACGAGGACTAGAAGGGGTTCTGAAATCCGATTGACCACCGCTGTGCAGCATCATATCTCAGCTGAGCCTTCAAGCTCCCATTTGCCTCTACACTTGTTGACAATGCAAGGCAAAGCAAAGCAAAGCAAGCACACTCGAAGTCTAATAGAAGTAAACTGAGTACACCGATCCAAGTGCAACAAAAGAACCCCACACAAAAGTGCACCGATTCATTCCTACTTCCCGCAAAGGGTTAATCCCACCTCCAAATTCTGTTCCCGTAGTTTCCCTTTGTCATGATACCACCTCTCTAAAAACAAGTCTTTCAAACCCTTCTCTGCATTGAAGAAAAAAAACAAAACAGCACTTCAGGGGATTACATTAGATTAGATTCACAGAAACTCTTCACCAAACCCTAAAACTGACAATACTTGAAGAAACAGTAGTGTCATCAAGCAAGCTCCACCGGAGATTCTACAAACTGACTTTTAAGCTCCGCCTCGACACTATATCTATCTATCCGCGAAGACGCGACAGATCCATCCGCGGGCGACGGACGGGCAGGCGCGCAATCGCAATCACACGAGCGAGCGAACGAGCGATTCCGACGCTCTTCGATGCATCGAAGTGCGTGTACGCGTTTTCTTCCCGTGGGTTCTTCTTTCTTTCTTTCCTTCTTTTCTTTCTGTTGTCTTTTGCTTCTGTCCGTCATCATCATCATCATCTTCTCCTTCTTCTTTCCTGTTTTGTCTTCTTTTTCTTTTACTCTTTGGACCCCAAGAAGACTTTGCCAAAATTTGGCTATATGTCAGACAGTACACTTGGGGGTGCGAAATTTCGCCAAAATGAGAAAATCAAATAATAAATAAATACAATTTCTGTAACAATATATTCCCAATTTATTTTATTTTTTTAAATAATCGCGAACTTTCAAGGGAAATTTTTTTTTCTTGAAATTTTTTTTTTGTCGCCCCATTTTGACGGTGCTCTTGTTGGTTGGTTTGGTAGCAATTTTTAAAACTAGTTTTTGCGAAATCCCTCCTTCTTCTTCGGATACTAGTAGTCAATGATGCAACATCCGAAATTTGGAAAAAAATAAAAATAGAAATTCACTCGGTGCATGGGTGGGTGGGTGGGTGGGTGACACGACAACAACACGGAACCTATAAAATCAATATGTTACATTCAATTTTTTTTTATTAAAAAATCACCATTTAGTAGTCAATGACACAACATCTGAAATTTTTTAAACAAAAAAAATTAATACCCCAAAAAAAATTAATACACAAAAAAAAAATTTACTTCTTTGGTGGAACCTAGGATCTATAATTTGGCATTCAGTTGAAAAACGTGTTGACGGCATTCTTCGATACTTAATCCTTCAATAGTCAATGACCCAACATGTGGAATTTGGGGGGAAAAAATAAATAAAATCACTCCGTGGGGGGTGACTATGGAACTTACAATTTTGGGGTATTCGGACTTTTTTGGAGTACCCCCCCCAAATGGTAGACTTTTTTTGGGAATTTTAAAAATAAAATAAAAATTGTTGTGACCTAGTAATCTGCTCTCTGACGTGTGTAGGTGCGAAATTTGGCACCAAACAAAAAAATTTGGCCCCACCCCCCCTGCCCCCCCAACCCCGCCAACGTCACCCCCCTCTCCCCTCAGTCCGCCTTTTTACCCATCGGTCCGTCTTTCGCTCATCTTGCTTTTTCGCCTTCCTTTCAGTTTTTCTTTTGTTCCCGCTGGGTTTTCGATTCTTGGTGGGCGTGTGGCGCACACTCGCGCACACCAGTAGCACATCCACCACGTGGCATTCTTTTTAAATAATTAGTTATTATTATTATTATTATTATTATTATTAGTATCCAGGTGGCTTTTTCTTTTCTTTTTTCTTTTTTTTTCCTTTTGTCCTTTCATTTGGACTACCTAATGGCCTCTGGGTTGAATCCGGTCCGAGGAGCCAAAATTAGGAGACCCGCCAGTCAAGTGGGGAAAGGTCAAAAGGACCACTTCAGGCTTTTTTAGTTTTGGTCTGTAGGTATGTACCAGTGTTGGTCGGTTCTTTTGAGATATCCTCTGGTCTGGGATTTTATTCTATTTATTTATTTATTTATTTATTTTTTCTTTTTTCTTTTTTTCTTTTCCCAATTTGAAGGAACCTCCAAATATGGATTTTTTTTAAAAAAAATTTGGGGGAATATGTAGGAACCTTTGGATACATGTTTAAGTTTAATTTAAAAAATAGGGTGGTTCTCAGATGTAGAACTTTTCATTTTTTTGCAAGGAGGTGATTCCCATTCCAATCATGATTTAGGGTTTAGACAATTGTATAGACAATAATAACTAGCACCATATATACAATTGACCATTAACATGATAAAATCACAAGTGTTTTCATGGAAATAAAACCTCCATAATATAACATAACTAACATGACTTCAAAGTCACAACAATCTCGACCAAAAAGTTCATGCTACAACAACGTTAACCAGCAACAAAATTATAACATACATGTCAAATTTTTAAATTACAAATTTTGTTTTGACCAACAACATACAATGGATTTCCAAAACATTATAACCTTCAAAAATATATTAAAAAATCAAAAAAATCACATATGACAAACTTGAAGAACATATGACATCAATTGTAAATCCGGGCCTACGACGCAATAATAATGACTTAAAAAACACACCTTGACAACAACATGACCAACCACAACAAACAACATACATAGCCCAACCCTAATTAAAAACAAGATGAAATCTTATGTTTTTTCATCACTAGAAATAAGGTAGAACCCACACTATCTACACATCTACATCCCAATTGCATGTTGGCAATTGGCATCTCCTTAATTTCATCATAATCCTTTTCAAACAATCCTTCCTCTCCGATGAAACAAGTTTTCACATGTGTGTGGAGCTTGAACATAAAGCCTAGAACTAGAACTTCAAGCATGAAAGGAAATTTCCGTTATAATCATGCATAATTAAACCCATACCCTAGGTCCTAATGGATGAATGATTTGTTACATCCATTTTATATATGGATGAAACTTTTAATGCATCATACATCTTAGCAACATATGGCCAATCCATGAACCATAAATTTTGAAAATGGAAACCAAAATCAATAGATTTTTTATTTGATGTAAAACATATTTTTTATTTCCAAGTGGCATTAGCAACAAATGCCCAATTAATTTTATCACACATGGACCATGTTATGAAAGATGATAAAACTAAATGTCTATAGGGAACTACACCATCTTTAGCCCATTCAAATCTCTTGTTGCAATAGCTTTTTTATCTCATGGATATTTAATGTAGGTTGGTTGATGAAATCATTTGTCTTGTGATCACAAAACATCCTAGTTTTATACATGAAATATAGATGTCTGCAAGGGATTAATTGTCCGCTCTTCTTGAAGGTTGTTAACATGAACACAAAGTCAATGCAAATTCAATTTGGGATCACCCCGATTGTCACTTCATACATCATGGTCATCATTCCTAACGCACCCCCAAGCTCCTTGATGGATTCAATTACGAGTCCAAAGGTGAAGACATCAGAAGGAGAAGGAGAAAAAGTTGGGACGTGCTCCCTAGCTCATAACAATTTGGGGTAGAAGGGTGTGCTAAAGCTTTGGAAGGACTAGGAAGATTGATAAACACTTTGCTTACTCACACGGATTTACACAAACCAAATAGCAAGTTGGTTAATGCGTAGTTGCAACATTTTGGTGCATGGATGAGCCACGAGCAAACACGGACTCACAAGACTCACCATGGCCCAGAATTGGAGGAAGCCACCACCTTCCCCATTATTGTATACTTTGTGCATGGCCACGAGACTAACACCCAAATGTTATTTTGTCCCAGGAGTCCCAAAATTTCCACAACTGGGACTTCCACAACTTTGGGGGCCCATAATTTTGTTTGGGGACCTTCGATTGAAATGAGTTTTAAAGAAAATTTGTAGCCCTCGCCAAGAGTTTTCCAATGATATGTTGCACACTACATGCACGCAAGGAAATCCAGGTGATTACCAACTTTTAGTGGTCGAGAGTCAAATTGCCAATTTGACTCCCGACTCTTCTTTTGGATATACCTTGTGTGTTAAATGTCCAAATGGGTCATGCAAGCCCATTTTAGACATCTACGTTCCAAGAGCTTCTCAATGATATAAGGAAATTTTTAATCCAATGGGCTTTGGCCCCTATAATTGCTCTTTGAAAATTTGGAAGTCCATCGAAATTCTAACTCCCAAAGTGGGAACTCACTTGGGAATGTGATGGTTCATTCCCTCACACTGTCTTGCACTCTTAGAAGCACAAGATGTGACTCATGGGCTCCTCTCTTGGCTCGCACCCTTGCAAGCCCTTACCTTGGTCACGAGCCCAAAGTTAGGGTTGTGACAATATCCCTTTTTTATGTACAAAACCAGATATTTAAGAAATGCAAGTTGTGTAAGATCTAACTTGCTATAAGGTTTATGATTGCCAAAAAAATCAATGGTTTATGAGGGGGCAATGGTCTTCCTTTTTTTTGTTACGTTTCGATGATCTTTTATAGCTTTTGTAATCTACACAAACAACCACCACTTTGTATGTTATATTGAATACAACTCTAAAACATGTTTTTTCAAAAAATTAGTATCATCGTCTTTATTATAGCTCACAAGTCCCTTCAAACTTTTCCCATGGGCCAGATTATGAATGTCAACATTCATATAACTGAATGGCATAACATTCATTTCATAATTTATGGGTTACAAGAATTAATAAATACACCATCATTCACAACAAAGAAACTCTAATAATCAAGAGAAGGATGAAAAGGGTAGGTCACATATTTCGATTTGCCAACAACTACTGAACAAGAAGCTCCCAAGAAGCATTTACCTAAAGATTGGACTTTTTTGTGAACCATTAGTGACTTGAATTTGAGATGCAAGTTCACTATCTTTTTCTATTTCAAACAAAGGATTCAAGTTCATGAGAGGGGGAATAGTAGTGGTTGATTCCATCATGTTAATTGTTGTAGACAAACACACAATAAACTAACAATAATTAAGATGCATGAACAAAATTATGCACAAATTGGAAGTAACAAATAACATTTTCAAACCCACACCTTAATTCACGAAGATCAATACTTTGCAATGACAAATCTCGATATAAGAAAATTACCTAACTAAACTTTGGTTCAAAATTATGTCATTTGAAAACAATAAATCCTTTGTTGAAAATTTCAAACCTCAAAACCATGTGGCATGTGACAAAAAAAAAAAGAGAATGACGAACAAAAACTTTGTTGAACTTGTTCAAAAATTATAGCAAGTAATCAAAAATCACAAAGGTAAGAATGCAATGATGGCCCAAAAAATTTCATGACACAACCTATAATGTTTAAATGCAACCAAGATACTTCATAAGCATTCATTGAGAGATTGTGGCAAGTGGTACCTTGGGAACTTGTTTGGTTTGTTTCCAACTTGAAGCAACAATCTCAAACACCACGTTTTTAACTTGTAACTCTCATACAAATTTGGCACAACTGACAAACAACTTCAAGCACAAAGGAAACAAAAATATCAATTCATTTCTTCAAACATAAAAGAATAAAAAAATATTTGCAAAAAAAGAGAGGGAGAAACAAAAAAAGTAGAGCTTAATAGAAAGTGGTTGTGACAAAAAGAATAATGAAAAAGTTTAGGAGATAACAATTGTGACAAAAAGAACAATGAGAAAGCTTGGTCGAAAAGCTCAATACTGATGATGATGAATGATTCAATAAGACAAAATACACAAAACACCTGAAACCCTAAACTTACAAATTATCTAGAATCAAAGGTGAATATTTGGGCTTTGCAAAACTAATAGTTCTTTAGTTTCAGATCCAAAGAGGGATTTGAAAAAACAATGGTTCCTAGGTTTTGGATTTAAACTTAGATTTTCAACTTGCAAATGGGTTTAGGTCTAATTCTTTTTACTTAAATTGGAGCCAATAGATCTTACTTGTAAAACTAGATATATAACCAACATTGGTATGTACCAATGTTGGACAATGTTGATTTCTATTTTTTATTTTTAAATTTTTTGAGAATATTGGTTTTAGTTCTCACATAACATTTTAAAATAAAATTAATTTTCTTTTTTTTTTAAATCATAAGAAAGAACTAATCAAGGTATGAACTTTTGAAAAAATAAAATCAATTAACTTTTTAAATGTTAGTTTTCACAAATTTGAAGGTCAATCAATTTTTCAAAGGGGATTTTCACAAATTAGTTATTAAAAATTCAATTATTTTTAGCAACTATATTTTAATTCTTAAAAATTAATAAAAAATCTAAGCAATAACAAGAGAAAAGTCGAATAACACAAGAAAAGAAATTGAGCAACACATAGAAAAAAAATTTAAAAAAATAAGAAAAATTCAAACAACACAACAACAAGAACTAAACATCAACAAAAGAAAAAAAAACACAAAAAGAAGAATGGACTAGCCATAAGAAAAATCAATTAACAAAACAAAAAAAACCAACCAACAAAATAAAAAACTAACCAACAACAAGAGAAATTGAATAACAACACAACAACAATAATCAACCAATAATAAAAAGAAAAGCTAACCAACAATTAAACAACAACACAAGAAAAAAATAAATAGCAACAACATTAAAAAATACCCAATAAATAAATAAATTGAATAACAATATAACAATAAAAGTTGAGAAACAACACAAGAAGAGTTAAACAAGCCAAAAATAAAACGATTCCACTATAAATAAGAAAAAATTCCTACATTACAACTTGTTATTTTTTTTTCATTATTCTTCACTTTCCAAGATACTTTGGCTAGGAATTGAAAATTGTACTTGTTTTAAATGCCTTAATGTATAAATTTAAATAAAAGGACAAGATCTAATAGGTCCATTCTCACAAGTGAAACCTTATCAACTTAAATATCATTGTAAATGATATTCGGTGTGTTTTTTGGTAAAAATTGATTTCAACTCTTGCTTGCTTCATTTGATTTTTTATATTTGCTTGACATTGGTAGGTTCATTTCAATATTGGGAGGGTACATGTTTTCAATTATATACCTTGAGGGTCAAATTAAACAAGGATATGTCATATATAACATATAATGGATCCTAATATTAAAAATCAAAATAAATTTTGCCTTACCTTAATTTAGGAAGTTAAACAATGAGTTATACCTTTCCTAGGTTTTAGGTTGGGGTCTAAATTTTGGAAGGTTGCAATTGTCTTTACATTAAATTTGTGAAAACTAAAAAAAATTTAAATATATATGTTTGGCATAATGTTATTCTAAGTCATCCCAAATATTTTTGAAAGTTCCACATATTATAAAATTATTCTCAAAATAAATGGGTAAAATAAAAAATGTAAAAATATAATGTATGTTTCATTGTTGTGTAGGTATGTTGTTTTTTAATATCTTTAAGTAAGGATTTTTTTTTAAAAAAAATTTACCCATTGAGCAAAGGTATAGTAATATTTAAAAGTTTCCATTAGGTAAGGCTTTGGGTACCCTTATATCATATGCCGTTTTTAGGGTAAAAATGGGTGAGTATTATTTATTCATTTAATTAAAATATTTTTTTTTGCATTTTGGAATATTTTAAAGATAAAATTTAAAGGTCAAATCTGATGTCATATTGCAAGAATCAAAAGTATTTGATTGATCTTGATGAAAAGGGTAAATATGCCAACATGAGTGAACAATGTTCATTTAGTGTAAATTAAAAAGACAAATGACATCATGAATGACATTTGGTTGGTGATTGGGAGTTTGAAAATTTTGTAACACATTGTTGGGTGCTCTAGTAAACTTTTGAATCATTCAATTCCATTAAGGAATGTGAGAGTTATGGCTTTCCAAAAGTAAGGAGGTCTTCCACTTTAAATATATCCTTACTACACAACTACTAGTCAAAACATGGGTTGTCTAGTAGGGTTAAGAGGAGGTGGAGGAGTAATTGGATTATGTGACCCACCAATGCACCATCCACTCCAAACCCATTTATCATTCAGTTGTGTGGATGAACCACATCCAACCTCGGTAACCGAATTTGTGAACTCTTGGCTACATGCCAAAAAAATAAAATTAAAACATCCTTTTGTATTTTTGTCTACCTATTTTCAAACCATGTATATGAAGATGACGATTTTTCTTAATTTTTGGATTGAGTTATGCCATTGAAAATCTCAAAAAGGACATAATTTTAGCACTTTC
The DNA here is from genome assembly GCA_963921925.1 of Sphagnum tenellum. Classification (NCBI taxonomy): domain Eukaryota; kingdom Viridiplantae; phylum Streptophyta; class Sphagnopsida; order Sphagnales; family Sphagnaceae; genus Sphagnum; species Sphagnum tenellum. The sequence continues at coordinate 6,162,462 of OY998150.1, read as the reverse complement.
TTATTTCAATTTGATGTAGCTTTTTTCTACTACATATAGCCATTACAAAAAAAAAGAAAAAAAAAACATGGTATGCACATCTATTTCAACATATGAAATATCCATTTTCACTTCCATGAATTCGAATATGTGTTGGTGTTGTTTGGGAGGACCAAAAAAAATAAAAATCATTCAATTTTAATCCACGTGCATTGAATGAAAGACGATGATATGAAAAAACAAATATGAAACTTTTTTTCGACATAGAATTGTAAACCCTAAACCCTAAACCTGAAGACCATACAATATATATGATACAACAAAAGGGGTGTGTCACACTATGGCCTTTAAAAAGTATCTTAAGAAAAAAGAACAATTATGGAAACTCACATATTTCACTATGCAAAAATATAATCTTAAAAAAAAATCCTTTAAAAGAAACCAAAATCCTTCAAGATATTATAACTCTATTATAACTAATCTCAAGTTTCAATACAAGCCAAAATATAGTCTTTCAAAAATCCTCATATAAAAATAATTAGACCTATTATTATTTTTACCTAGAGGCCAAAATCTGTTAAGCTACTATTATACTCTATTTTTGAATCTAAACACAATATCATTTACAAAAGAACTAAGTTCATTCTCTATTTTCCAAATTTAATGGAAGGCACATTGACAAATTCTAGGGTTCTCTTTTACAATTTTTTAATATAAAAAACTTGGCAAATGTTTCCCCCAAAAAAAGGAAAAAAATATGGCGAATTTACACTACAAAAAAACCATATTTATCCAAAAGTTTCCCAATGGTTTTGGTCATAAAAATGACAATTTTTTTTCATTAAAAAGAAAATCATTGTGACAACCCAAAAAAAACCCAATTTACTTTATTATTTCAAGCATGAAAGAAAGAAAAGGGGGAAAAAAGGGGGAAAAAATAGTCAATATTTGAAAGTGAGCATAGTGAACTCGTGTGAATGGGGCAAAGACGTCCGACGTCAGCAGCTTCGTAGCCTCCAGCTGTGCAAGCACCGTCGTCGAGGGATCGGTAGTGTGCAATGGGATTGGTTTCGGTCCCAGTGCCCCCGGATGTTCCGAGCAACGCAGAGCTCCTCCGGCAGCCTTCCGAGGAAGAAGAACGCCGACGGCGAGGGGCCTCGCGCGCGCGATCCTTTCCTCCTCTACAAAATTTTCTCTTCAAGAAGCTGGAAAGGAGCGCTCACTAGACGGCAAAGATGATGCAAGCAGATGCGCCACCGAACCAGACCATCTACATCAACAATCTCAATGAAAAAGTCAAGAAAGAAGGTGCTCTCCTCATCACTCCACACTTTCTTCTTCTTCTTCCCGCTTCCTTTCGCCATCAACCTTCCTGTCTGACCTAGTTGTTCTCCGTGTGAATTTCTGCTTTTGCTTCTTGTTTTCTCGGATTGCTGCTTGGCCTGGACCTTTCTCTGTATCTGTTGTTCTTCTTCTTCTTCTTCTTCTTCTGCATGTGTGCATTGCCTGGTCGTTTGCCTTTATTACTAGGTTTAGGATGTGTACTGCATTGCCTGATTGTTTGCCCTTATTATTCCTAGGCTTAGGATGTGGACTGCATTGCCTGATTGTTTGCCCTTATCATTCCTAGGCTTAGGATGTGGACTGCATTGCCTGATTGTTTGCCCTTATTATTCCTAGGTTTAGGCTGTGGACTGCAGTTCCAGAATTGCTGCAGTTTTTTTCTAATTCCATCATCAGGATATAGGAATTACCGCACCTAGTTTTGATGTTTGTGTATTGTCACTAACAGCATGCTTGCAATGTGCGAGAGGACTTTGATTCTTTAAGGACTCCTTAGATGTTACTTTTACAGGGATGAGCTAGAATGAAATGAATCTTACCCCCAGACACTTTTGGGGGCTTGAATGAGGATATACACATCATTACAGAGCTTTTCTGTTGCTTCTGGAGATGCAACAGAAACTCTGGACACAGATTTTTGTACACTTGTTTGCCAAAATTTTTGGGGAGATTGTGTTCCTTATCTAAACTGAGTGTCAGGTGCTGATGAAGCCAGTGGGGAGTAATGGCAGCAAGGCAGTCTGATTCATGATGAAGGTGATGGTCTGATATACATTGTGAGTGATGCTCACAATGTTATGACCAGACTCATTTTTATCATCTTCATTTGGTTTTGCCAGAGCTGATGTGACAGGTGACCTTCACAGTGTTATTGTTGAGTTTTCTCTGCAAACTCCTAGATATTGGGTTTCACTTTGACCTTGGAAATACAAATGCAATGAAAACCATAGTAGACATCCTTTGTTGCTGATACTATATTAATGGGATTTTGCTTTGTTGTCAGCAGAGCTCAAGAAATCACTCTATGCAGTGTTTTCTCAGTTTGGGAAAATTTTGGATATTGTTGCCTGCAAGACTTTGAAGCTTCGGGGGCAGGCTTGGGTGGTGTTTGATGATGTCACAGCAGCAACAAATGCGCTTCGTCAGATGCAGGGTTTTCCTTTTTATGACAAGCCTATGGTTAGTGCTTTTGTCCCATTTTTCTTTAAATCCACTCTGTGTTCTTGATGCTGTGTTTTTCTCTCTGCAATTCCTGTTTAACCAGTTATTTCTTGAATAAGATGTCTCTATTGGACACTGGGGTTTAATCAGATGTAAAATTGACACTGTAAATTGTTTGAGATTTATTGCAGAGAATTCAATATGCCAAGACAATATCAGATGCAATAACCAAGGCAGATGGGACTTATGTTCCTAAAGAGAAGAGGAAAAAGCAAGAGGAGAAGGGTAAGAAACTTCAGAGACCCACAAAACTTACAAATGTTGCCATCCTCTTTGTTGCCAAGCTGCATTATCAGCCTCACTTTTATCTTTGTCTTTCTGGATTCAGAGCTTTGTGCTGTATGACATTTGTTGACACATTTGAAGGCTGGTGGCAATTGAATGTGTGTTTTCTCCAGCTGAGAGGAAGCGGAGGGAGCAACAAGCAGATATGGCTGCAGCACCTATGGCCGCAGCCTATCCACCACCGTATGGTGTACCTCCTCCTGTGAGTACTACTCCTTGGTTCCTTTGGGATGGATGTTTTCTTTGTGCTTTGTGCTTGCTACTCTTCATCCAACTGGATGTTCTGTCAGCAGTGAGTGACAAAGTGCTTTGGGACCACCTGCTATTATACTTAGTTGCAGCCACTGAAACTGGTACCACCTAATTGACCCTAACATTTAGTTCCAGGCCTCTACTTTCTTGCAACATGCACATATGCAACCTAAAACCAGGTTGTGAATAGGCACCCTTTCCACAGAGATAGTTCTTACTTTTGTCTCTTCCATGTCACTTCCATTACTAATGTTTATGAACACTCTTAGCCAGAACTGGAGATGTCAACATGATCCATGTGCCTAATGTTGAGTCCGGTATTTCAGACTATGTCAAATTTATAGTTTTATGCAGAAAGTTTTGTAGGGTCTTTAGGCTTTTGGCTCCAAAGAGCTCAAATGGTGACTTCAGTTATTATTCCAAAAACCAGAGCTCACCTATAAACCAAACCAGAGGATTACTTAACAAAGCAAGATTTATCTTGTGAGTTTTAGCATTTCAAATCTTCAAATAATCTATCGAACTTGATTCCAGGTGGGTAGGTTGCTTTGTTCTCAAAGTCATACATTTCACAAATCTTTCAGTGTTTACTCTCTTGTCTCCATCACCTAGCTTCTTTTCTTCCCTGTAGTGTTCCCCTTACTTCTTGGTTTCTCTATATGTGTTTCAATTGTCCTAGCTGGCATTATGGCTGAGTCTTCTGATCATTCTGCACTCGTGACACAGGTTTGGTGTGGTCAGTGATTTTTGACTGCTTTCCTGTTCTGAATAATGAAGGACTGAGAAAGTCAGTGGGGCATGTTATGGTATTTAGTCAGTACCATACATGTTGCTGTAGATGGTCATGCCATAGATGGTCATGTGAGAGACTATTTTTCACATTACTTTTCAGTTCTGTTTTCTTATTTTTTCTCGCCTCTTCCCTCCATGGTCTCCTGACACTTGGTCTGAGATCTCTCTAACCTTGTTGTGAGGTAAGCTCATGCTTTTTTCCTATCAGGCTTGACTCAAAATGTATGTATGAAGAGTCCTCAATAGTTATGAAGATATGACATGACAACACAGCTGGGATGTAAGTTGTAGTATTGCAGCCAGAACTGTTGACTGTAAGTATCATCAAAGATTCATCATTTGTTCTACCTATGTGTGGACTGATGATTTATGCTTCTGCAAGGTTTGACACAGAGCACTCCCATATCTTCTATGATCTACACATGTTATGTCAAGAAATGTAGAGCATGGATGATGAACTTAAAGGTTGTAATGACCATACAGGCTCAGCAACAGTACCAGGTACCTAGGCCTATGGTACCAGAGGTGCCAGCCCCACCGAACAGCCTGCTGTTTGTGCAAAACCTGCCACGTGAAGCTACGAGCTTGGAAATCCAGATGTTGTTCCAGCAATTCCCAGGCTTCAAGGAGGTCCGCATGATTGAGGCAAAACCTGGGATTGCATTCGTGGAGTTTGGAGATGAAATGCAAGCAACAGTTGCCCTTTCCGCTCTCCAAAACTTCAAGATCACACCTAGCCATACCATGCTGGTTTCATACGCAAAGAAGTAGATGTATCTCTGAGCAAATCAGAAAGCAGATAACTTCTCCCCCCTTACATGGTTTGTCAGCATTGTAAGTCCAGATCTACCATGCTTGGGGAGGGTCTTCAAGAGTCCCAGTGTAGTTCTTCAAGAGTGCTTCAGCAACAAAACAAAATCTGTAGTCAACGGTGGTGGATCAAGCAGGAAGATGATGGCATGACAGTGCCTAGAAGCAATGGAGTAGTTTAGTTCTTTTTGTATTTTGCTCTGAATGGATGCCTAACCATGAAAAAAATTTAGGGCAGGCATTGTGGTTAATTCATGAGGAGAGAGAGATGAGGGATAGGGCATATGACACAGCTGACAAAGTTCTGATGTGAAATTCCTGGTGATTGCTGTCTTGCATTTTGGGAGCAGTTATTGAACCTCCACCAATTTGGTGATATGAGATTTGGAGAGGAAAACAATCTCTTTTGTGTAATTACATCTATCTTGACCTGTCTTCTTTCCTCAGGTTGATGCCTTTTTTCCTTTGTCCTCCTCACCTGAGCATGCTTTTTCGGTCGTCTCCATGATGCACTCATGGAGACAAGCTCTCTCCAGTCTTCTACAAGAGGGATTGGATTCCAATCCAGGCTGTAATAAGCTCAGGGTGTAAAAATGTTATAGAATGAATTCCAGATTGGGAACAGAATGAGAGCTTTTAACTTGTTGCATTTGCACAAATTCAACAGAGAGCTTTCACAATTTGCAGATATTGAACACGCGCATCATTGTTGGTTATTGCACATTGTTGTTGTTGGATTGAGAAAATCTCAAGCTTTGCTTGAGAGAGATTGACATTCAGAAATGCTCAAAATTCTTGAGATTGGATGAAGAAATTCTTGTACCTGTGTTTCTAAAAAACTGCCAACAGCTTCAACTTCGAATGGTGACAGCGTCCACTTCTGCACTTGACAGATTGTACAGAGCTCCATACTTATTTGACAGATAGTTGAGGAAGCATGAAGCATCGAGCTTGCTGCCTGTGACTTTCTCGACAAGCTCATCTGCAGTCTCATACAACGAACCAACAGTATGAATCTTCTCCCGTAACCATTCTCGCAGTGGTTTGAATTTGCCTTCCTTGATACATTTGCGAAGCTCAGGAATCTCCTTCTCAGCTGCCTGGAAGAGCATGGCTGCATAAACAGCTCCCAATGTGTAAGTTGGGAAGTAGCCGAACAGTCCAATCCCCCAGTGAATATCTTGCAAGCATCCTTCGGCGTCATTTTGAGGTACAATTCCCAGGTACTCTTCCATCTTCTGGTTCCAAACTGCAGGTACATCTGCAACTTGGAGCGATCCGTGGAGCAATCCTTTCTCAATTTCGTATCGCAGAAGAATGTGTAGGGGGTAAGAGACTTCATCTGCTGAAACTCTGATGAAAGAAGGCTTGATTTCATTGATGACTTTGTGGAATTCTGTGAACTCACTGTATGGCAAGGACGAGAAACTCCTGAGTATGATTGGCCAATAATGCTCCCAGTACTCTGCACTCATCCCTACTTGTTTCTCCCACAAGAGTGACTGGCTTTCATGCATACCCATTCCTGGTGGCCTCGAAACTGGTAATCCTTCCTTGCAAGCTTGTGCATTGCGTCCTTGCTCATACAATCCATGTCCTGTTTCATGTAGTGTGGTGAGGATGCCAGAAGAGAGCTCTGTCTCACTGAATCTGGAAGTGATTCTGACATCAGAAGGAGACATGATGTTGATAGTCATGGGGTGTACAGACTCATCAAATCTGCCACTGTTGAACTCAAATCCGAGCTCCTCTGAGAATCTTCTGGCCAGTCGCTTCTGTGTTTCTAAAGAGAAGGTGCCACTGAAGAGGTCCTTGGATTGTAGGAATTGGCGATTGGGTCCTTGTCTAGTCTTGCGAATCTGTCTTACCAGGCTGATGAGTGGGGTTTTGATGGAAGCAAAGAAGGGATCCAATCGCTTGGTTGAAGCTCCTCTCTCAAATTTGTCCAGACAGAAATCATAGACATCACTTGTGGGTTCCACTGCTGCTGCTTCTTGTTTGACGATGTCAATCCATTCCTGAAGCACAGGAGCAAAGAGACTGAAATCGTTTTCTTTCCTTGCTTTCTGCCAGGTATTCACTCCAGTGGCTTCTAGCTTTGCTGCTCGTGCAGCCAGCTCTACTGGTTTCTTTCGCGTCCTGTTGTAATCCCGAGCTGCTTCTCGCACGGACGCAATCTCCAGCTGCGAGAATCCCAATTCCCTCAGCTTCTCAAATTCCGCCATCAGCGTTTGCAGGTATGCTCCCAGCTCCTCATCCGTCTGATGCGCATGTACCACCCGCGCAATCACCGCTTGCTGCTCTCCTCTGGCTGTCACTCCATTCACTGGCATATACACTTGCTGGTCCCATGTGAGCAGACTCTGTACACCTTGAAGCGCACTAATCTCCTTCAGCTTCACTTTAAGATTCTCAAAAACTTCCCTCAGATCTCCACCTCTACCATCATACCCTTCACCAGCAGCAACAGCAGCAGCAGCAGCCCCTTTCCCTCCTCCTCCTGCACCCATCCCTAATCCTGCCGCTCGACAACCACCAACACCCACCCTGGAACCCAGAGCTTTCGTGCTCCTAAATCTCCCGAAACAAGGAATGGGTCGTTGCCAAAACCCGCCAATTCTCCTTCCCAAGGAAGCAGACCCACTACTGGAGACTCGACAAGAGACAGAAGAAAGATGGGAAGAGGAGGAGATGGGTCGGAGATGTAGGAGCGGTGCAGGAACCACGGAGGAGGAGGAACAACAAAGAGAAAAAGATGGCGGCGCGCAGGAACCACCACCAGCAAACTGCTGTAACAACACTGCCATGGCCAACAATAGCGAAACAGTAGTGAGTTTGCTGCGACGCAAAAGATGAATCCCTCGCGACTCAAACCCAAAGCTGCTTCCGAAAACGTCGACAGATCACCTACGTCTTCTTCTTTCTTCCCCTACGACCTTTTCACATTCCCATTTGTTCTTCTTCGCACGTAGGTACTTAGTCCTAACCATGTTTTGTAGTGCTCCTCTTTCTCCTTCACCCATTCAAGCTTTGATGCTGTGGATGCTGTGCAAGCAAGCAGCTCAAGTTGCTGCATCCAGTTCTCGCATTTTTCTTGAGAAGAGTTCTCTCGCAACTTCTGCAGATTGTGAAGATGTAATGTGTGTGCATTTGATGGGCGTGTGAATCTTCCGTATGTGACGATCTGTTCAATCCTTATCTTTCAGCAAGTTGTTGCACACAGAAGTTCTCTCTTCCAGCTTCCTCATGGATGAAGGATGATGATGTGAACGTCTGAAACTCTGCATTAGGTTTGTTTGCTGTATTTTCCTGCAATATTTGCCGGTTAGTGGTGCAGGATTCTTCTGTTGCAGTCTTCAGGAACACATGCAAGCTTTGGGAGCTTGTGGTGCAGGGTTCTTCTGCTGCAGTCTCTACAAAAGCAAGCAAGCTTTGGGAACTTGTGCTGCAGGATTCTTCTGTTGCAGTCTTTAGGAAAGCAAGCAAGATTTGGGAACTTTGTCTTTTGAAAGCACTGCTGCAAAAAAACACTTGGTCATGTTCTCTGAGAGAGCTCCAGGGATGGAATCTCTTATCCTTGGCTTTGGTTCCAAAGACAAATTGCTATATCTGTTTGGGAGCAGAGAAGAAACACTACTGTGGCAGGATCATAGGCCATCATCCTCTCTCTAAAATCACTTTCATGGTGTCCTTCTCCTGCAGAAAGCTCTTCTTGTAGCTTCCTGCTCTTGATGTTTTGCGTGATCAAGAGATGTCATCTGCTGAGTTGTACTTCATTCAGTTTTCTGCACACTTATCATTAAGATCAGACCCCATACAAGGTTGACAACTTTGCTGATTCTTTTCAGCAGGATTTCTACCTTGAAGAGCAAAACTCAGACCACTGCAGATGAGATCTTTATTGCCACATTCTTGTGGAATTAGTGCAGCAGTTGCATGGTGATGCTTGTTTGACTATTCTTGAATCCAAGTGAGGGATACAGAATGGATATTTCCAAGCCTTAGAAATCAGATGCTGATGCCGAGCAGTTTGCAGATCTTCAAAGTTTCCTGAATTGGCTCAGCTCTCATTGTATATATAAGATAAGCAGAGGGAAAGACTCTGGGTGGACTATGTTGGAGTGTTTGGTGCCAATATTGCTGCTTGCATAAGGAGGAGACACATTTCAATACCACCATATCCATTACCAACTTCACTCAATTCTTGCAGCTTGTGCTATTTCAGTTGCTTATTTGCTCACGCAGTTTGAGGAAATGAGTAACAGAAAAATGAATTTTAACCTCATAAGCTTGTTGCCGCTTGAATGAGGATACTATTCAGCTTTTTTTTTATGAGTGATGATGCCACTTGAATGCAAACCAGCATCACGAGACTAAGTCTTCCCTGTTGCTTCCCGGATTCTGCAACAGAAAGCAGTAGAATTGTTTGCCCTAAATTCTGAGCAGATGGTCATACACTAATCTACACCTTCTGTCAGGAGCTGATGAAGTCAGTGGGGGAGTAATGGCAGCTAATCCATGCCCCTTCCACAAACCCTAAACCCTAAACAAGCTGATGGTCTGATACTTTGCAGGTGGCAATCTTAAGGTTATGACTGCACTCAATTCACGTGTTTGTTTTGTTTGGTTGGAACTGACACAACAGATACATTTCAAAATGTTTTTCAGTTGCAATTTTTCTCTGTAACAACATGAATTTTTTCTCAGAGAATCAACGTCGGAGATGAATGAATGTTGTCATTATCAGCTGCGTTACAGAGGAAGCTTTTGTGAAGGATGCACTAGTGTCTAGAACACATCAGATTTTCCATGGGAAAGAAAAAGCACTCTTGTTTGTTTGCCCTAGTGGGTACCTCTGTTATCTCTTCTCTCCCAAGTGTGTGACAGATTGATTATCCATGTTTATATGATTGCAGAGAAGCAGCTTGAGATTTAAGAGCTTGTGATTCCATTCGGTTACCTTGGCATTGTACTAACCTCCTTGAGCACACACTCTAGAGTTTTCTCTGCAATCTCATAAGACATGGATAAATCACAGCAATGCCACTCACAAGCTTAGCCAATGTGTTTCTATGGGTAGGAACATGTGCCTATGTCAGCACACAAAAGTACGTGTGAAGATAGTGAGAGATCCCTGGATTTTGATGGTACTGCAGCCAGTGATTGTAGCATAAGCTCACACTTGTGTGTCCATGTTGATATTTGAAGGTCCTTAAGGAGCAAGGTCTACAACTGTAGTGATCCTGACACAATCCTGCCGTTTCCATAGCAGAAACTATAGTGAAAAAGTGTAGTTTTATGTTGACTCTTTTCAGCTTGCCAATGAGTTAAGCGCTCACTATAGAGTCTGGATATGCTATAATCCATTCTGCTCTGTTATGGTTGGCAGCAGTTCATCAAGGTTATTCACATGAGGCAAAAAATGACATTTGCGCTCCTTGCAAGCTCAGATTTGCAAGATGAAAGAAGAGCGAGACTGCTTCAGATCACAAATGTATTCCTTCCTCAACCACCACCACTTGAATATGATTTGCCAAGGAAATGAACCTGGAGATAATCGTATCCAGCCAATGCTCCAGCACCTGCAACTGCTCGCAGAACATTTGCACCAGCACCCTTGAATAATGACCTGAAACCCTCCCGCTCAACAATCTGCTTGAAGCAGTCCCATGAGTTCCTGTATTTCACAGCCTCTCCAGAGGTCATCATCATCCGGCGCCTGACTGTGTCAAATGGGTATGATGCAAACCCAGCAGTTATGGTGACCACCCATCCTAGTGTGAAATTGGCTAGGAAGTTTTGCTGTGGAAAATAGATATGCAAACCATCAGCTTTCAGGTAAAAGGCCCTTTGAAATTTACATCATAGATCATCATGGCATTCTTCAATTGTGTGTGACTGGAATGTAGTCTGTGTTAGTTGCAAAAAACTTGTTTCATGAACACTGATTTACCCTAAGAGTATCCTTTGTCAACCTCAGGATCTAACCAAGACAAGTTACAATATCAGAAATTATTGAAGCCTACTGTACTGCTATCTCCAGACTGTGTTGATAGAAAAGTTTGTTGGACAACATGGCTATACTTGGAGAGTGGTTTTGGAAAATGCACCTGAAGTTCTCCCTTCAACACAAGAGGCTTCAAGGAGTCATAAAGTCCAAAGTAGAGGCCTCGGTACACAACGATACCAGTGCAAGAGATACCAAAACCTCTGTAAAGCCCTCTAATGCCATCAGTTTGCAGTGTCTTCTTGTACACGTCCAACAAACCATTGTACTGACGCTCACCAGTAGGAGACTTGGCATCAGCAGCTAGTCGAGTACGGGCATAGTCCAAATGATACACAAAGAGCAGGGAAGTAGCACCGGCTAAGCCTCCTGATGCAAGGTTTCCAAGAAAGCACTTCCAGTAGCCATCCCTATCCTTCCTATATCCAAAGAGGCTCTTGAAGTAGTCCTTGAATGCAAAATTCAGTGCCTGCATTGTGCAGAGTTGAAAGTCATTCAACAGACTATTTGACTGAAAAGTCTGGAACAGCTTAAGCAACTGATAAATTGGTGTTGTCTGGCTATCACACTTGTGATGCATTTGGTACTGTTTCAATACCTTCAGCAGGTGCATTTGTGACATGGTGATTTTGCATCTTGCACCTACTGACAATTGTCAGATGCCATGGCGGATGTGACTTGATGCAGGCTCTCAGAATGGCATCTAGTACCTAACCTAAAGAAACACATTCAGGTTCTCATACCTGTGTAGGAAAGTAACGGAGGACATTTGCAAGATTTCCACGCCACAAAGCAAGGACACCCTCTTCCTTGATGGTTCGTCTGAAACAATCAAGAATGCCCCTGTAGGGTTCTTTAATACGACCCTGCCTCAGCAACTCGTCCTGGTTCTGGAGGAGGAGCTTGACTCTCTCAATGGGTGCTGCAACAGTTTTTGAGACAGCAGCAGCAATTCCTCCCATGAAGAAATCAGTCATAAAATCCCGGACGTGATCCTTTTCCTTTGATGCTGGGACAAAGACTGGAAGTTCTGGCATGCATAAACTTGAGGCTACCAAGTTCTGGCCTCCTGTCAAGTCAATGGGGCAGAGGCTGCTGAACCCAGCAGCTCTGACAACAGTGATATGTGGCCACATGTCCCTTACAAGCCTGCTTGTCACAAAAGGAGATTCATATGTAATCTGATGTCGATGGGTAGAACACACATGCCAATTCGGCGTCAGCTTTGAGTACAAATATGAGTACTGTGGCAACTTTTGCACCCTAGTGTCAGCCTGAAACTTTTCCATGTCCCAAAGTTTATGTTCTGCAGCATGAGAGCCGAAATCCAACAGGTCACCATCAGGCATGTACTTATAAAAGACCTTACAAAGGACATCTGTACATGCCACCCACAACAAGATCAAGAGCAATTAGAGTTTGGGTGCAAATGACAATAGCCACAGACTGTAACCAGCTGGTGAAGTGGGCTGTAGGAGACATACATGTGTCTAGTAAGTCCCTTGAGTCCTACAATACAATTTTGTGAGTAAAACAGGAAAAGAGAGCCTTCGGGTGATGGCTTCTGCAGCTCCAAAATGACACAGTGTAGAGAGTGTTCATGTGATATGAACTGCAGTCGTATATGCAAACCTAGCACATTGTGCAAATTTTGAATCTCCATGACAGAGGGTCTAGCCGCAATGCAAACTTTAGTACAATTCAGGCATACAGAGAGAGTACAAACTTGTGAAGCAGTAAATGCTAGCCATGGACAGATTTTCTAGAGACTTTATGTGCGGAGTATGGAACGGCCTGGGCCTTAGAAGCATTAGAAAACAGACCTGTGTGAGCACTTCAAAACTTTCTTGGATTCAACACAGCCACAGAAAGAGTTGTTGGAGGTCAGATCAAGTGCAGGAGACTTGTGCAGGACTGTCCTGTGCATGTCTCCTGCACTTTTGATATGCAAAAGCAAGCAAGAAAAGAAACTAACAACGTCGCAAAAGAGACTAGAGTTCTCGACAGCACAATGAGGCCTAGAAGTGCATGCAAGGAACAAGGAGCCTATGGTTTCAAGAGTCCCCGTTTCATCACTGCAACATGCATAAGGAAAACGGAGAAGACATGTATGCATCTCTAAACACTTCGGGAACGCAGTTCGAACCTCGATCAATTGCAACACAAGGAGAATCTTTCACAATTGAGCATCGTGAGACGAGACAGAAAATAGAAAAAGGCCCGAAACTACAATAACAAAGCCAGACTCCGCGTCCTGACCTCGAAGTTCCGAAAACTGCCGGCCGGCGCCTTTTTTCAACTCCATTTCACACAGGAGCCATGCAAATTCAGCGCCACAAGGATGCGAATTTAGGAACATACAGAACATCATAGTAAAGCAGAAAATCTTTTCACGTGTTTTATGACGCAAGAGACAGAAAGCAACAGCGTGACAAAAGACGTGACTTCTGAAATTGCACGAAAACAGAAAGATCGCTTGGAGGAGCCATGCAGCAAATTCAGCGAACAATGATCCGAAATTTAAAAAAGCATAGAAGACTTACTAACATCCTAGTTTCAGAAAAACATTTTCACGTGTTTTGATGCAAGAGACACTACCTAGATGAAGCTACAGGAGGACAAAAGAAACTTTCTGATATCATTGCAAGAAAAGCAAAGGATCGAAGCATCTAAGAGGTAAGTGGCAAAAAAAACGGGATGCAATTCACAACAGGAGACAAAGACTCCGACGGCAGATTTGGCTCATTTTTGGGAGCAAAGGAATGTCACCTGGGAGAAAATTAGAAGACAAACGACAATTAGAAGGAGAGGAAAAGGAAAGGAAGTACATCACCACGAGAGAAACGAAAGGAAACGAAAGGAAGGGGGCGAGATGTAGCGATGTCGCTTGTGTTGCGTTTGTTGCATGCACGCGAGGGAGCTTCTCTCCTCTCCTTTCTCTTCTTCCCAAGAGCGCCGCAAAGCACGACTGACGCTCATCCGCCACCTTTCACCAGTTGCTCGCTGCAACGCTCCCGTCCCGTCCCGTCCCGACGCGACCCGACCCGACCCGACCCGTTCCGTCCTACCAGCTTCAGGGGCGGGGGAGTACCCTAAATACCTTTACAATTCATTCTGGCAATAATTCAATTATTTTCAATAAATAAATACTTATTTTATTTTATTTTATTTTCCCAGAATTAGTTGTCCACAATGCTGGAAATTTTAGAAAATTATATTGGTTTATTATTATTATTGTACATGATTATTTTGTTTATTTCAAGTCTATTTTCAAATGGTGACATCTTTGAAATTGCCAAAATTATTTTCAGAAATTTTTATCATGAAAATCTCGACACTCTAAATTTGGCTATCATGTCAAGCCATGAGTTACGAAGTCATAACTCAAAACCTTCATTTCATTAGTGACCTATTTGTTAACACAAGGTAACTTACCATCTTGGATTTTCATTGGCCCAATGATTCCACAACCCTTCAATGCTTGGATGAAAATCTCATAATCTCTCTTTGGGGATGAAAAGAAGGCATCTCAATTCTCATGAGGGATGAAAAAAAGGCATCTCAATTCTCACGAGGGATGAAAAGAAGGCATCTCAATTCTCACAAAGGATCATTTTTGGCTATGTCTTGTAAATATTGCACCAACATCCTCTTCATTGCTTACCTAGTCCATAGCTATGGTTCTCAAATAATCGAATTACTCATCTTTTGGTATTAACCTAAACGGTTCTACCACACCAAGCTTCATCTACAAGGAGGTATAACAAGGTTGCTCACTTGCACCATTCTTAATTGGGATAAAACCATGACATACTTTGCAAGATCAAGAAAAGACTTGCTTGGTTGGTCCCATAGCTACAATCGTGGACTAAATATCAAAAACTTACAACAAACCTTGAGACATCGTTTGATCTCAACATGGAAACACATGATACCAACGAGCTTTTGCAAAGCTTGGGAAAGTTAAGAAGAAGCTCACACATCGACATGCAACTAGGCTCTCGCTTGAAAGGTCTAAAACTTCATATTGTGAATTAGGTTTTGGTCCTTATGCTATGGTTCTTTACATTAGTTTGGGCACTATTTAAACAAATGATTCACACAATTAGAGTCGTATTTCAAAGTTACTTATGACTTGGAAAAAGATCAAATACATGTTCCCAAGTAAATTGGAAAGATTGTTATGTTAAAAAGAAAACTAGAAGGTTGAGTTGAGTTGATTCAGATGAAATTATCGTGGCATTTTTAGGAGACCATTCTTTGGATGTTTTAGTGAGCACTTGATTTTTTTTGGTATGTTATGAAATAATGAAATATTATATATATAATATTCTAAATGTATTTCTCATAATGAATTATATGCACCATATTTATAGTTAAATAAATTATAAAATATTATTACTTTCAACAATAAATTACAACAACATTTGAAATGAAATGAAAATGACTTCCCCAAAATGGCATTATTCTTCTAATGGGTAGGTTATGCAGTTCAACTAGGAGAATTGAATCTTCAATTTTTATTGTCTTATTTTATGATAACTCCAAAAATAACAAGAGTAGGAAGTGGGGATTCAATATGGCATAGATTTTCAATAATAAGCATCATGTGGTTACTCGATCCAAAATATGGGAAAAGGTTAATGGAACCTAGAAGAAAATAGTTGAACAAGCTTGAAGGATCCTAGTGATCTCGCCGATTATAGGCTCTAAATGTGCTACTTGTGGTGAGATACTAATTACATAGGGCTTAATTTTGGTTTATCAATGCACAAAGTCACATCTCTTTTTTAAAAGGGGCTTCCATCTATTACGTCAACACTAGAATCAAATGGAAGAATAGTTATGAGCTTTGACAATGTTATAGTTAATATGGCCTTTTAAAAAGTGAACGTAACACACATGGCAAACACTTGGCAACATACTCCAAACACAATGGTTGGACAAATTCTAGCCTATACCAATGCAAACCAAGTGAAGTGAATAGTTTGGTCTTTACACAACAAAGGATGATTTCTTGTACCAACTTATGTTGTCAAAGTTTCAAAAATATTTTCACCATTTTGTGACACAAGGAGTCATTTTCATAACATTCTAATGGAATTGGCCTCCAATCTTAGATGCTTCATCAACTCTAGTTGGAAAGGGCAAAAGGAAACAAATTTTAAGGTAATTGGTGGAATCTACATGAGGAGGAAAAGCTACCTCTTTGCAATTATTCTACAACAAGATCCATCAATTGTTGTTCAATCCCACCACCTAGAACTAAAGAAATGACAAATCATTACTACAATTTTGTACAGTCCAAAGGACAACCTTTCTTAGCACTAAGATGGAGTTATCTAAGTCGGTTCAAGCGAAGTGGTCCCCACTTCTCCCCTTGAATTACAAATTGGAGTGGCACAAGTTGTGGCGCAAGGGTAGGGATAAGAAGGCATTTCATTTTATTTTATGGTCAATGTGGCACAAATCAATTGCCATTAATCTTTGGACAATAAAAGTTAATTCGAATGTAGAAAAGGATTATCCATTTTGTGAACATTCTATTGATGCATCAAAATATCATAGATTCTAAGATTGCCCAAAATCTCAACATGGATGGAAATGGGCTTTCATGATTATTTACAAACTCAATTTGAAACCTTTAAATGAAGGCCCACCAACTCCATTTACATGGAAGTAACGCCATTTTGGTGAAGAGATCAAGTCCAAGCTAAAGAAGTTCAACTTCATTTCCCATCTTGTAAGTGGATGGTGGTGAGGACCATTTGCATTGAATGCAATGGTCAATGGGTGTTTAATCATAATAGATGGTATGAAGATAAGTTAAATCATTGATTTGGAATGATCTCATTGACCATGGTGGATTGGCTAGCCAAAAACACTTGGTTACATATTGCATCTCCTTGCAAGTGGAAAGAGGTGTTAGAAGAATTTGATTCCATGTGGGGTGCTAAGTCTATTCTTTTGCATTTAGTCATGTGGAGTGGTCAAAAGCCTCCATGCGGCTTTTTAGTTAACTTGGTTTTCAATTCCCTTGCCTAGACTTGGTTTGAGGTTCTTGGGGGTGATGAGTTGTTTGGTTGTTTTTCTCGCAATTGTCAATTTTCCAATTGTTCCAACAACCCCAAAAAAAATGGAATTAAATGTGAGTTCCTTAGAACATCTCTCCCATCATTTTTGTTTGAAAATCAACAAAATAATTGTCTAACAATCAAATGGCTTTGGCTCAACATTTCAACATCTTTACTTGAGATGAAGCTAACAAAAATCATTCCACAATCTAACACCTATTTTTGATTGGTCACATACATTGATAGGTCCAAGTGGTGTAAGTTTTGACTCTTGACCTTTTGCAATACTAGTTTCATGTTTATGGGTGAAGCATGAGAAATTGTAAGTACATAATATTGAATGTGAAAAATATTGTCGTAAGGTAATATGGATGAACTAGTCTAAATAGGGTTATTTTCTTCCATTTTGTGAGGTAAGTGGAGTAAAAATTATGAAGAAGAATAAACCAAAGTTGACTAGAGGGTTAGACATGAAAGTTTTTTTTTTAAATGTATCCTACTTTGTTTTGGTAACTTTCAAATTTTTTTTCCTCAAAATATGGTGATTTTGATTTTTTTTTCCACAAGAGTTCTTTGTTCCCTTTGTACTAGATTTTGTTTGTTGTCACAATGCAAAAGTTGTCCAAAAGAAAAAAAAAATTCTCTTGTTCCCATGGGGTGAACATCAAAAGGTAGGCAACCAAATATCACTATTGTTTGACTTAGAATAGAGGATACTTGTAATGCAAAGTGTCCAAAGATGAGTTAAGCCAAGTATTGGGCTATCAAATGAAACACTTTGAAGAGCACACATGATCAATGGAATGACAATGGCATCACCATCACAATTACATTGATTGTATTTTTAATGAAAAGTCGAATGCATAAAAAATGTTAACCAAAAAAGGGATGAGTTGAATCATGTCCCATGCCCATTGTGAGAGATGACATTCAACAATTGAACCCCAACTTCTCTTAATCAAACAAATGTTCATTTATTTAACTATGTTAACAAACTAATAGAAATAAGATAGTCATTGTAATTAACATAATTCAATGTTCATTGATATAATTGATCCACCAACATTCATTTTTCCATCCATGCTACATATTTAATAAGATGCTCAAAATGGTAATTCCAATCATAAGACCATATGTAAGCATTTTTCTTTTTAATTATTCAAAACATTCATAAATATGGGTAGTCCCCTTCCAATAATATGTAGTCAAATTAAAACACTCGATGCTACCTCAAAATTTCAACATCCAATTTTGAGGTAGCATTGAGTGTTTTAATTTTTGGTGATTTATTGTGTGTTGTCAACAAAATAGGTGGAGGTGTGAATGGTTCAAAGGACTTTTTTTTTCTTTGGAAAAAATGGGCTTGAGTCATCACATTAAGAGGAAAAATGAGTTGCAAAATTGTGGCCCTATGTTGTTGCACTCACATGCAAACCCCCCCACCCCCAATTCCTGCTGACATGGCTATCTGATGACATGGACGCTGACAGGGCAAAGCGATCAGTCACACATGGTCTAGCTAGGAAAATAATACGTGCGAATTTCTGTTGGTGGACTGAGAATCTATGATGATGATGATGATGATGATGAATTATGAAGTGGGTTGAAGAGATTGACACCTTTTGGTCATTTGGAGATGGGTTTGTGATCATCTCATGGCTATTCGTGATGAAGGTGAGTGATGATGGTCTGATACTTTTGTGACCAACTCTCTCATAAAAGGTTGTGTTAATGACTGCACTCAATGTGGTGGTTACCTTTTGAATTGTTGTTGTGGAGATTTATTCCCAGTTGTCATTCATCAACTCATGTTCCTTGAAATCGTTCCTCATCAGTTGAGTCTGCCAGACAGAATTAAGAATCAGGAGCTAAAAAGAGTGTGATTGCATCTCGGTACATGATGGATGCATTTTGGGCAATCCCCATATTGTTGCACTGTTTATGTGCACACTCTTATTGTTTACTTTTGCCACTTATGACATTTCGGTAGTGGGCATTCTCTTGCTTGCTTGAGTTCAGTTATAGAATACTGTCAGTATTTTAAGGTCTTTTAAGGAGCAAGTTCTGACAACCGTAGCAATCGTGACATTCTAAGGTAGCCCCAATTTTCAGTAACCCCACTGTTTCCATAATCCATTCTGCTTTGTTGTTATGCAGGTTGGCAAAATGAATCAAAAGCAAAGTCGTGTTTTGAGACAAAGGAACCATAACTTATGCATTAGTATTTTTTCCCAAGCAGTTTCTACTATGGATCTCAACACACCAGAATGGGTAGTATGTCATTTCTTTGTTCTTTGGGCTTGCACCTATCTCATCGATTTGCCATGATTGTCTCCAGATGCACAAAGGGGGAGATTGTTTCTACTTGGTGCACATTTTACACGTGTAGAAACAGAGACTTGGGAAAAAGGAGTTTTGTATACTAAGTGCATATGCTCCAGGAGTTTTCTATACTAGTTTTTGACTCCAGCAGATAGCTCAATTACATGAACAAAGTGTGCTTCGGGGAAGAAGAAGAAGAAGAAGAGACTGTGAAAGCAGTCCCTGGCAACCCATCTGCAGGTATGAGGTTTGTCAGGTACTTTGATGATCCAATAGTACAGCTTTTAAATTGGTGCTTCCTCAAATCATTGCAACGGGATATTCATCAGGTTTGTCAAGTACTTTGATGACCTGAGAGTAGGAAGCTTTAGGGTTTAGGAGTAGCAAAATTGCTCTTTGGACTTGGTGCATGAATCCTTTGGAAGAGGAGATCACCAGCTGGTTTATCAGTCAGGTACTTTGATGACCAGTTTGTAAGTTTTTGAATTGTTTGATTCAATCTTTCCATGAGGATCATCAGCTGAAATGAAACCCATGATCTTTCTGACACGCAGATTCCACATCTGCCCACAGCCAGATTTCCCCACAACAACAAAGATGCTCCCTAGTATCTTCCTCTTTATGGATGGTGGGGTGCTCAACGACAGAAGTGTGAGAGGCACTGTCAATGTTGAGATTCTGGTGCTGATGATGTTTCTGTGATTACAATTAGGTCAGTTTTGTTTTGAAATGCTTACAGTAGTCCAGATTGATGATAAGCATGTCAATGAGCTTGAATCCTCCTCACCATCTAGCATGAGGATGACCCATGACCTTATTAGGCGTTAATGTGATTGCAATTGTTGCAATTTGACACCCTAATTGCAAAGTAAGATAGATTTCTGTCACAATTCCTAATTGCAAAGCATGACTTCTGTAGCAATTCAAGAGGCTTGATTGCAAAGCATGATTAGAGATAGATTTCCAGGGTGCAACAACACACAAGCTGTACAACATTGGCAGGCTTGCTGAGCCAGAGATTGGACACCAATTTGGAACCCTAAACCCAAATCTCTCAACTATAGATAGAATACAAGTTTGAGGCTTTGAAGATCAGCTGCAGGAGCTGCAAATATATACTATTGTACATACTCAAATGCCACCTCAATTGACTGCTTCCACATCTGGAGCTAGCAGCATGACCCAATGAACCAGAAGATTGTCTGGGTCTGAGTCTGGATGCATCAGCTGTATCATGGACCAGAACTAGACTGGGTCTGACGAGTCCATGAGGGATGCAGCAGCAGCAGCTGATGGACCAGAATGTTTGTGGGTCCAAGTCTGTGAAGGAACTTGGAGCTGTGCTCGTTGATGTGGATCGCTATTTACAAGCTCTAAAGATGTGTGTGGGAAACATATAACTCAGTCAACTACCATTCACTTCACTAAGGTAGCAATGCGCTGGTGGATGCAGCTTTCACTAGTCAACTATCATTCACCTCACTGAGATAGCAATGAGGTGGTGGCTGCCTGCTTCACCCTCTCCCAAGGGAAAAGGATCCAAAAAATCCTCACACCCCAACCCCAGCCCCCCTTCCTCCTCTCCCTAAAGAAGAAAATACTAGAGTTTTTTGAGGCTGATCAAGGTGTAAAAGACATAGAACTAGTTTGTGAGAAGATTGGGATGGCAGAAAGCCAGTCTGAGTGTGTGTGTTATTCAGCTGTTGAGATGGTCATGGACTTGGTTCCTTGAGGAGAGTCTTCTTCGGCCTCTGACAAAGTTGTAGAATCTCCTCCTCGACAAAGCTCCCACTTCCTGAATTGTTTCTAACCTGGGTTTCCATGAGGAAGAAGAATTGCTTGACAAGGCGCTTCCACTAGCAGCCTGTTGAGCTGTGGAAGTTCTAGCTGCATTTGATATCATGTACATGCTCCGTAGATCTGGTGTAGAGAAGCTCACAATTGGCAGCTGCTCCGAGTCCTGCATCAGCTCACGAAGCAGCTCCTCGTCTTCCAGCGTGCTGTGAGCCGACTGTGTTGCAACGCAGGTATCGTCTCTCGTGATTCTCAAACCAGTTGTCATCAATCCCTGGAGCTTCAAGCGGTTGATGAGGATCTCACCGAGAGTAGCAGTGCTACTTGCGTCTTCCTTACTCGGCTTTTTTTTTGCGTCGACGCCGGTGCTGCTCCTGTTCAGCTTTTGATGTGCAGCAACTGCTCCCGACGACGCGTGAGCGAGTCCAGCTACTAGAGGACCTTGGAACTGGGAAGCGGGAAGAAGGTAGTAGAGACGACCAAGCTCGAGGTGTACATCTGCAGGCAAAGCTGCTTTCTTGTGAAGTCGTGGTGATCTCGACTTGGAGGACTGCTGCTGTTGCTGCATATCCATGACGGCGCTGGAGTGACAGACTAAATGTTGTGGGTAGTCCATCATCAGCTCCGCAACCGTGATGGGTTCCTTGAACTCTGTGAAGCTCCCATCTATCATCACTACTCTCGCACAGCTACTGGCTATCGAATTCGCTCGCTTGCTTTTCGTCTTTGCAATCAATGCGTTCCCCATGATTTCTCAAAATCCAAGCTGCACCGCGAGCTTCTTCAAAGCTACTGCAGCTACCGCAAGCGAGTCTCGATCTCGGAGCACAAAACCGGTAGCAAGACTCACCGCTACCCCTACAAGAACACAACAGAGCTGTATAAGCTCCCACAACTTTGCCGACGTTGTCCCAGCTTATAAAGCTCCAAATTCCGACAAAACGAACATCGCAATTCGCAAAAGTCCTTTCAAAACTAGAGTGGTGGGATGCAGATCAGTTCTAATGAATGAAGTTGAGACGATTCAATTGCAACAACAGGAAGAAGAAGACGAAGACGAAGACGAAGACGTAAATGGAGACTTGGGTCATGCGTCCAAGAATTTGATCACAAGCTTTTGGCTTTTGAAAGGCTGGCTGGCTGCGAGCTGGCCGCCGCCGCCGGGGTGGGAGGAGGAGGAGGAGGCGTTGACACACAAGAGCGTAGCGAAAGCAAAAGTGTTGACGAGCGCTCTCTCGCTTGTTTCTAGAGCGCGTGTGCGTTGTGGACGTTACAGGGACGAGAAAGACGCGAAACTCCTGGTCGATCCAACGCGTGAGTACTCGGAAATTTTGCGCGTACTTGCGTTGTTCCCTACAGCCAAAAACGTGCAGCAAAGCAAGCAAGGCTCAAGGCATATACCGCACGCACGCACGCACGCACGCACGCTGAACAACAACACTCTTGACTGTTTGTTTGTTTGTTTGTTTGTTTGTTGGTTGTAGCCGAAAAGCGAACTCCTTTACGTTACCAGTTTCCTTCTCTGCCGCTCAACATCACCCACTTTCGCAGCAACTCCTCCTCCCCGACGTCAATTGCCGCGACATCGTCCGCTGCGACGACGACGACGACGACGACGACGACTTACGACCAGGAGGTGGTGGTATTTCTGGCTGTGAAAAAAGACAAAAAAAAAAACCACCATAGCAGCAAGATCAACAGCTGCAGGCATCTTCTACAAAATCCAAAACCATACGCAGACACACACAGAGAGAAAGGAAAACTGCAACAAAGAAAAAATAAACAAGGGACCCAGCAGGCTCACAAGAGTGAGCCCGTCAAGAAAAACCAAGTCAACGAACGACTCTTCATAAAACAACAACAGCAAAGTCATCACAACAGGAATCAATCAAGCAAGCAAGCAAGCAAGCAAGCGCATATTCCGAGTGAGCTTTTTCTCCTTTTTTTCCAAGGTAATACCTGAGTCACTCGTCAAATCCAACACACGCAAGTCCTCCGAGAGAGCACCGGAGTTGAACCGCGTGAGGGAGAGACGGAGGGAGGGAGCGAGCGAGCGAGCGGCGGGCGGGCGCGCGGGCAGGCGGGCGCGCGGGACGGAAGACCGACCGTGTGAGATCAGTCTCCCCAGAAAACAAAACGTGTGCGAATTTTACGAAGGAAAAGACGATAAAGGACATCCTTTTGGATTTCAGCAGATCAAAATGGATGAATAAATGGTCTATTTTCATCCCATGCATTCATTGAATTTGAGAGTTGTGGGGGGGGAAATGTTTCATCCATCCTAAGCAAAAATTCATCAAGGAATGTGAATGTGCAATTGGTAGTATGCAAAGGAGTAGTAGTAGATACAAATTACCCAAAGTTTTTTTTTTTTTCAAAATTGAAAAAAACTTTTATTCCAACTTTAGAGTTTATGTGATGGGGGGGTGTTGTTGTTGCCATGTTTAAGGCTTTTTAGGGTTTTAGGTTTAGAGTTTATGTGATGGGGGGGTGTTGTTGTTGCCATGTTTAATGCTTTTTAGGGTTTTAGGTTTAGAGTTTATGTGATAGGGGTGTTGTTGCCATGTTTAAGGCTTTTTAGGGTTTTAGGTTTAGAGTTTATGTGATGGGGGGTGTTGTTGTTGCCATGTTTAAGGCTTTTTAGGGTTTTAGGGTTTCATAACCTACTTGGATCAAAATTCCAATTCCAATCATCAAGTTAGTTAGGTTTAAATTGAATCTTGAAATTTCAATAAACCCAACCCACAAGGGTTTTTTTGTCAATAGGTGGTTCTTTACCTAGTTTTATTTTTGCAAGAGGCTCAATTAATCACTATATATAATATAAGGTAGATTATTAAATAACCATATTGATAACACAATTTGTATGTACCCAATAGACTTGAGCTCCTAATGTAAGCGAATTTAAGTGGACAATTCCACACAACTAACTAACTAAATTATCAACTTAACACCTCTTGGCCACAATGTGATCAAGCCTTTAGTACTAGTTTCAAAGAATAATATGAACATTTTTTTTTTAAATTTTGTGAAACCCTTTTTTTTTAATTGAAATCCAAAAGAAAAAAAAAATCATGTTGAAAAAAATTGTGAAAAATCCCAACTTGTGAAATAACCGGGTTGTGGACTTTGGTAGGTCATGGTAGCTAAGTTTAAATTGTAAAGATAAATATTTGAGCTAGTAGAAGTACTAATGAAGGAGGTCTTTATGTTTTTTTGGCCTTCCCTTTTGTTTCTTGTTTGGTTACCTATTTTTGTTTGGGAATAAAGTTTGTCAGGTTTCTAATTGATTAGGGATTTATTTATTTATTTATTTATTTATTTTTATTTTTTGGGTTGCCCTAAGTGAAGATTTTCTCAACAGAAGTGCATGTAATTTTTTTTTTAATTTTTTTTTTTGAATTTCTTTGAAAAACAATTTAGGTTTAAGAGTGCCCATAAACATATTCTTACAACACAACTTATAACTGGATTCTCTTAAGATTTGGCACACAGACCTCTTTTGGACTAGATATGGGGTCAGTTACTGCCAATTCTGGCTCCCAGCAAAGGTACCTAGTGAGCCCCATTAGGGCCAGCTTCATAGGCCCAATTTTATCTAAACCCTAAAGGCAAGGGAACTACTAAGAGAACTCATGGGAACATGGCCGAATCGGCCCACTACAATATTTGGCCTCCAAATTAGTCCATAAGCAAAGGGAGCTTGAATATGCCTCCTCGCATTTGTATATTATTTGTGTCGAATTTTAATAAAATCAAAAGTTCAAATGTCAAGTTTTGAATCATCAACCTTGCATGAAAACGATCTAAAACTAAGATAATTTACACACACTAGATTATTTCATAACATTGATGAGACCTTGTTTATTATTTTTTATAACCATTATATAATGCTAAAAATTGCAAAGTTAAAAAACTAGGTGCCAAAGTTGAGATTTCAAATTTAATTAAATTATTCGACAATTTGTTGCCAAAATGGTAAAAATTCTATGGTAAATAGCACATGTTGGTGCTTTTCTTCAAATTTTAAATAAATGTTCAACATTGGTTAAGAGATTTCACTAGGGTAAGCGGGTCATTGTATGTACATTTAAGCACATAAAGGTCATTGAATCTTTTCAAAGGGCTTATATGTTTATGGTGTTCAAAAAGAAAATGAGGCCTTCCTCTCGGTTCATCCAATGCATTTTAGACTGCAAAAATGGTCTACAAATTTAAGAAGTTATAGTCCCAAAGTTGGGAGGTCAAAAAATTAACAAATAAATTTATGGAACACAATGTCACTTGTGACTAAATAATGAAACATTGTTGACTAGTCTCCCATCAACCCCATCACCAAGATGAATTGAACAAGAGATGAATGAAATAAATTTCATGGATGAAACATTCATTTGTGTTTGGTTAAGATCTTTTTTTATAAATAATGTTATAACATCAATGGTTATGAATGTTTGAAGGTTCCATGAACTTAACCCCTCGCATGCGCAACGGGTCAACTAAACGTTTGTGGGCACAAACTCCATTTTAATATGTTTTGATCCTCTTGTTCCCTTTGGTCTTCCTCATATGAAACTTTTTTTAACGTTCTTCTTTTTCTCTCCAAAGGTGATCACAATGGTCATGGAAGGTCATGATTCTTGCAAGCTCTTCTTTTAATGTTCCTAATGCACTTCCTATCTCGATTCTTCTCTTTCTAGTCGGTCGTGATTGTGATGTTCATGAGCTCTTTTCTTGGTGTTGCCGATGCACTTATTGTGTTAATCATCCTCTTCCTAGTCAATCATGATCACGATGTTCGTGCTCTCTTGGTGCTACTAATGCATTCCTTATATCAATCATTCTTTTCCTATTCAATGGTGGTTGTGATGTTTATGAGTTTTTCTCTCAATGCTACTAATGCATTTCTTGTGTTAATGGTCTTCTTCCAAATCAATTGCGATCATGATGTTCATGAGCTCCTCTCTTGATGTTGCCAATGCATTTCTTTTGTTAATAATCTATTATTGGTGAATCATGATTCTTAAGTTCATGAGGTTTTTTCTTGGTGTTGCTAATACAATTCTTATGTTGATCATCCTCTCCCTAGTCGGTTGTGATCATGATGATGAATGGTGTGCAAGACATGGACATACTTTCAAAGGTTGTTCCTCTATACATATGGGCATCCGATTATAAAAAAAAAGTTCAATTATGAGCATGCTTACCCTAACTTAGATCATATTAAGTTGATGTTTTACTTTTCAAGTTAATCCAAACATATGATAGTTCCTAATCCATCACAAAAACTTACAAAGTACTACACTTTCATCAAGCATTTAACCGAACCCTAATAAGTTACTAAGAGCACCTTATGTATATATACATGTTGTCAACAACATATTACATAACATTGCTATACCTATATACATACCTTATACTAGTATAAAGTACATATATCAGTATAGTAGTGCATTTTATTGTGAACAATAAAGCAAGTGGGTATTTTTTTTCTTGGCAAAATTTTGCATTTTTTGACTTGAAAAGTATGATTTTAACACATACAAAGGATTTTTCTGGAAAAAAAAATTGCCCAAATTACAAGGGGGAAAAAAGGCCAGATTTCTACTACAGGTTCCAGCAGGTGACCAAAACATAACATTAAAAAAAATATTTTTAAGAAATTTGACTTTCATATCTGGTCTATAGCCAAATGTGGCTATTTCTTCTTGTTGATGAATCACCGGTTTGGCTAAATCACAAAATTAAGGAAAAAAATGTTTTAAAATATTTTTAGAAAAATTTTAAAATAAAAAAGATTTAAAAATATTTTTTTAATTTTTAATATTAAAAAAAAAAGCCCCCACTGCTTGGAATAGAGCAGGCAATTTTCTGAGAGTAATTTCTTGGGATTGTTTCACATGTGTATAGCAACTGGTACAGATGCCTTGGCATGTGTTTCTTTAAGTGCCCATTTGAAGCATACAATTGAAGCCAACACTTGTCAGGAGGGGCCCCCTCCTAAAACAAAGCATTTAAACCCACCACCCACTTCCTTCCTCTTTAACATGATTGTTTCTGAGAGAGGAGACTTTCAGTGTACTAAAACACTTTGCATCATCTGATCACCAGACTAAACTTAATGACTTTAAACTGACTCTCTCTGGAATTGTCTGGATGCAATGGACAAAAAAGAAGAGTAGTCTAGTGAAACAAACAAGGTGGTTTTATTTTTTATTTTTTATTTTTTTATTATTATTTAAATAATTAAAATTTTAATATTAAAATTTTTCTTTTTTTAAAATTTCCTTGTTGCTTTTCTGCCATCAATCAATCAAGCTAGCTAGCACAAATAGCAATGGCATTTGGACAAAAGAGTCCTAGAGGAAAGAAAGAGTTTGTTTGCTTTGGGTGTCATTCTGTCATCAATCAATGAGTGTCAGTATTATTAAGCACAAAAAAACTGCTGTTGTTGCCCCATGGATCCAAACTGCAAAAAACCAGTATTTGTGGAATTATGGGTTTTTAGGGTTTAGGGTTTAGGGTTTTAGGATGCTGCAGTTAGGGATCTTCTTGTCAGTAAGACAAGATTTGCAAATTTACACCAGAATGGATGAATAGTTGAGGAAAAATTTGTGTATTGTATTATAATATGTATTATTATGAAATGGGTTTGTTCACATTTAGGAACATGGTGTGAGGGTGAATTGTTGTTTTGTTGGGTGATCATGCGTTCAACGAAAGCCTATTCCAAAGCATAACTCGTTGGTCCCAACATGGATTCATTAGGAGTTTGATCTTGCACAATCAATGGTTTTTTCTTTCAAAATCAGTTAAGGATATACTAGAAGTGGAAGTAATGCATTGTTGCCATTCCCACCTACAAAAACCGACCAAAATAGTGCCCAAATAGAATGAAGCAAACCATTACATTGAAGTGTAGTTATCTTCACGTTCAAACAACAATAACAACATTCACCAGATTGTTCAATGATCACACCGCCATTAAAGAAAAATAGGACAGTGCATCCACTCGTGTTGTAGGTTATGTTTACATTCAAACAACAATAACAACATTCACCTAATTTTTGGTGATCATACCACATTTTTGAAAACTTGTTTTCTTTTGCTTCTTTACAATTTTGACATAGTCTTTCTTTCTTGAATTAGCTTTTGACTAGTGTGCATTACTAGATCGATGCCCAACATTATGCACAAGTGAAGGGTGCATTTCACTCAATGATCCATTTGCAGCAATTTCATAATGCCAACCTCATGAAAAACGTGGACCCATGTTCACATCAAACTCAAAAGTATATCCCAATGGGCCAAGCACACTCAAAACCTCTTCCTATTTGCAGTTCCAATTTTAGTTTTATGGGTGGGGTTGGAAAGAAGTAAATAACTAAACATACATGTTAAGAATATTTTTTGCAGAGTCACACACTAAGCACCACTTGAGATGCTCTTATGTCCTGCTCCCAACAATTCCTTTTCTTGCATGCATAAAGCATCCTGAAAGCAGGACCCTGATTCAACTCATAGATTACAAATGCCATTGTTCAACTCTTAAACAGGCATGTGCAACTACAGCAAATCCATGGCAGACAATCCCTGCACATCATTTCAGTTTCTGACAACAAACAGTGGAACTACAGTGAAAACTAGAATGTCAGCCTCACAACATAAGATCTGAAGAGGCACTCCCAGTTGGCTAACAATCCTGTATAGCTACCCTCAAGCAGAGAGAAAATTGCTGCGCAAAGTAAAGCCTGACAGTCTTCTGTACATGAGTTTACATCCTTTTGAGCACAGTTTCACACGTCAATGCAACAGTCATATTTCAGCAACTGTCTCATACAAGTCAATTGATAACCTGAAACAACAAGAAGGTCCACACTAGAGTGAATATCATTCTCCTCTCCCTAAAACCCAAGGTCAAGCATCAAACCACTATTCCAGCACACTGAAATAAGGTTGTATCAGAAAAACCTGGGTACAATACTTTTCATTAGATAAAATTTTGTCTCAACAATATCATCTTTGCTCAATCCTGTCATACGAGAAGGAAGACCAAGTTAGATTCTTCCGTAAACACATTGAAAACACAGGAGCAATTGCCAAAATTGAATCTCTATGCTGAGACCTCTGCCTTGGAGGCAACTGAAGCACGAGAGGCACGCTTCTTTGCCAAACTCTCACTGCGGTGCTCACGCTGCTCCTTCAGCCGCAATGCCAACAGTTTTTGATATTCAGCTGCTTCTGTCTTCGCCTTGACAATCCTCTTCTTCTTGATTGCAATTCTGCGGCGCTTCCTCTGCAAGGTAAGGGGTGTGACAAGCCTCTGAATCTTTGGAGCCTTGCTCCTCTTTTTGCCTGTCATGTTTCACAAATACCACTTACTACAGAGCATCCATGCAAAACACACATTGTATGACCAACAAAATTTTGACATTTGTCACAAAAGTTTTCTAGACATGACAAGAGAAGGATAAATTCTCCAGTGCTTTCTTGCTTGTTATAAGAGAGCTCTGCAGACCCATACGAGGCTAAAAGATGAAAAGAGCACCCCATCCATTACCTGTGGAAGACACAAAAGTTCGGCGATAAGTGTTAACATATTTCCTCACATCATCATCCTTGGAAAGGTTGAAGAGTTTGCGAATCTTGGTTGCCCGCTTGGGTCCCCTCATTCTTGGCATCTCCTTATCGGTCAGGCCTGGAAGAGGGTTATCACCTGACATAAAACACACGAACAAACATGCTTAGAACCAATAGCAGCAGCCTAAACTAAACACAACCTGGAAGGGACATTCATCTGCACCTGACTTGCAATTGTTCTAGTGTAATCCAATAATCCTGGTTGAAGAAATCCATTTTGTCCTGGCCTGAATGTGATTGCTCACACCATGGATTCCAACGCAGTTATCCATCAAGCCAGCAGCAAACCCAAGCCATAGTAACAGCCTCAAAGTCAACAGCACAAAGAGATTACCCTGCTTAACAATGACCAGATTCAAGACCGACAGGTCAGGGCTGACAATGCATCCCCTCACAGACTTGCGGCGACGCTCTCCATCACGCCTTCCATATCCTCGGAAGCATGAGGTACCTATAGGTCACATCAATCAACAAGACAGTATGAGATAAACCAGGAACTAAGATGCCAATCTCAAATCTTAAGACCCAGCCACCATAGCAATGCTCCAAAACCCATGAGGATCTCTTAAACTCCAGGACTCAGGTGAAGAAGGTAAGGAAGAGCAGACCTCTGTGCATCAGAATCCGCACACGTCCCTGTGTGAGAACACCTTGCTTCATGGGGAAACCCTGCTTGTCACAGCCTCCCATAATCTTGAACACATAACCCTTGAATTCCTGCAGAGAATGTATTAAACATAAAGATCAGTAAACAAAAAAAATGCAACAGAAAGCATCTGGACATATTGGAGACCAACTTTTGTCAGGACACTTCCAAAGGAAAAGACAATTACAGGCTGATGTACTTCTTGAGGACAGGGCAAAACATGGTACTGAGCAGTCAGATACCACTTACATCTCCAAGATTATCTCCACTGACCTCCTGGGCCAATCGCCTGTCATAAAATGTGCGGCTGCATCCACCCACCCACAACAACCCTCAGTCAGACCCAGTCTCTTACTTATATTTATTCCTCACAGTTGCACAGTTGCAATCACATGCACATCAAATACTGCTACAAGTTATATAGACATATTTGGAAAAGTTTCAGGAAAAAAACAGAACTTACAGCTTTGAGTCATCATCAATCTCAACCTTCTTTTGGCACCCCGTTGTGGGGTTCGCAATATTGAGCTGCAACACATGTAATAGAATTGATCATGAGCATTATGGCCAGTTCCTTGAGACAAGCTCTTCATCTGAATTCACTCAATCTCCTCCCATAGCCTTTTTCTAATCCACTGAGTACTCATTTCAAAGACCGGCAGAAATCAATTGAAACTTGAGTGACAACAGCATAACAATGATACGTATACCAATATTAGATTGTAACATGGATAGGAATGGTGCATAAAACTGTACCACATTTCAGTCCACATTGTAGGAAGATATTTCCACATGGACAAAACAACACAACTGCGAAAAAGCCTGAGCTTCCTAAAACCCTAGAACCCACCGGTTGGTGTTGACACATCATCCTACTTCCCTCCCTCAGGTCAGACTTCATCCGCTAAGAGACAATAAGTTCTTCAATTATCCCTTCCCATATTTTTGTTGTAGAGATGGATACCAAAATCACACAACTAGAAGAAGAGAGGAACTAGAAGTGATTGAACTTCCAACCAAAGGGGAAAATGCAAAGGGAACAACAGGCAGGAAGAAAGGGACAAACAAAACCAGAGGATCTATGGAAAGCAGTCAAATCCACAAGCGACCAGTGCTTCTCACCTTCATGGCGATGGCCGAGAGGGCCCGCTACAATGGCCGCCTTGCCGGTGTCTTCAATGCAGAGATCCAAGCTTCGCTTGCGCAGAGCTTTGCAGGCGAAGAGAGAGAGAGGAACAAGAGCTTGCCTCCGTGCTTGTACAAACCCTAATTCCTCTCTTATCGTCCGATCGTCCGATCGGACGATCCTGAGCGTTCTGGGACTGGAGCGTTTCTGAGAGACCTCACGGATTACGAACTACTGACCAGGGTGCAAATGGATGCTAAATCCGTCATCATGGATGTGCTTCTTATTACATCCATGAGAGAACACAGGTCCGTTCATAATTATTAGGGTTTTTTCGGGATTGTTTCATTTTGGTGACCGTGATCTGGCTGGGCAGGGAGGAACAAAGTCTTCACCAGAGTGGGGGCGGGTATTAGAAATTGCACCAAACCCACCCCCCCGGGGGCCAGGGATAAATCCGGGTATTAAAGTTGATGGCCGTGGTTATCAAACACAAATTCCCTGGTTTTGATAAGTAAGCACGGTTATCAAGAAATCGAATGCCCAGTTCTTTGTGTGAACCCATGGTTATCAAAAAATCAAATACCCGGGCATAATACAAACCCATGGTTCTCAAATTCTTTTGAAAAAAAATTCAAATATCCACCCAAACCCACTGGGTCTTTGGCCGGTTCTTTCATGAAACCTGGCAACTCTTTGAAGCTTTCGAAATACCCAGAACAAGCGGTTCTTTGAATCCAACCAAATACCTAGACCTGGCGGTTCTTTGACTTCGAAAATTTTCACCTAGAACTAGCAATTCTTTGATTTTGAATTTTTCAAATGTCCAGAACCGGCGGGTATTTCAAATAAGTTAATATACATATGGAAAAACCTTATAAATGGGCAAATGTAAAACAAGTTTCAAATTTCATACTAATTAATCATACAAGCAATGCCTTTCAAATAAAAAATTTCAATCTTAAGTTTGATGTAAGTTAATTTGTATATGGCTAATCAAATAATCACATAAGGATCCTTGCAAGAAGACCATGTTAGAAGGTACTCTTGGTTAATTGTGGCCATGGTGTTTGTCACGTTAAGCTTTTGAGTGAAGGTGATAATGTAACATTTCTTGCTTTGGGATTTGTGTGCAAAGGAAAGATAAGAGTGGGTGGTTGTGTTGTTTTCTAGGATTTGGAAAAATGTGATCTTGAAGATGTGCAATTGTATTACAATTTAGAGTTGAATTGAACTAGTTGTGAATTGATTTTGAAGTTGAATTCATTTTAGGGTATTGTTTTTCCTTCTTAAGATCTTACCTTTTTTAGAGATCTAATTTACAAAAACAAACCAATTTCCATTTTTGCACTTTCACCCAATGTTGCACAACTTTTTTAAAGGACCAAATTAATCTTTGTCAGAACTATTATGGAGTTTGTGCATTGGTTTTGCATTGATGAAGCTTTCAAAGGAACTTGGGAGAAACATAATCTATGCATCAAATATGAAGTTTGTGGCTTTGAAATTCAAAAATCTTTGTTGCAAATAACACGTTATTGGGCTTCCTAGGAAGAAAACATTGATCTTCTGCATGGGAAGCAAAATGATATTTGGTAAAATTGTTTTAAAGATTGAAACATATTTATAAAAAAATGGCCTTTTTTTTTTTATATAGAAAAAAATTTAGCTCAATTTCAAAAAAAATTGTAAGGTTTTTGTCTAATTTTGTTCTCTTAGATTCATTTTTCAAAACTTTTACTATTCTAGTGCCTTTGGGAGTTTTTAAATTAAACATTAATGTTCACATACGTATGATGATTGTATGGTTCAAGTTTATTTTGTAAATAAAGTCCAAATAAAATAATAAGATCTATGTAGTGTACATTCTTCAAAAAAAGGTCAAAGAAAAAAATTGTCAAAATTTTTAAATGCCCAATTAAGTGTAAATTTTGCTTAAATTGTGAACTTTGATCTTAAAGTGAATTATTTTCTTAGTCATGTTATTCAAGTTTGGTTTTTTTTAACCCTTTATTTTACCTTGTTAAAAAAGATATCAAATGAACCCTACAAATTACAACAAAGCTTTTTATTGAAGGTGGTTACAAAGTAGGGTGGCACATTTTTGCATCACACTTGGTTTTTTGTAAAGTGTTGTGCATTTAGATGTGATTAACATACCATAAGATCCGGGTTATGCGAAACTCATGGCTAAATTCTAATTGTCAACTTGAATAAGAAAACATCGCAGCATGGATTCATAAAAATATACTTAGTAATGGATTTTTTTAATTGAAAAATACAAACTAGTTTCGTATTTCTATTTTTATATATGTACATGTGCATTTTATTAAGATTCAATACATGATATATTAAAGCAAAAAGAACATAGATGCAAAAAATTTGTTGTAAAAATTTTAACCAAAAACATTTTTGAATGTTCAAATGGCCTAGAAATCCATGTCATAATCATTTTGGTTGGATTTTTTTTTTTCTTAGCATGTATATTTCTAAAAATTGTTTAGTTGGGCTTAATTGTTCATTTTCACTCTATTAATTCATTAATCATCACATAATCCCTACTTACTATTGGTTTTTGAGTGTCTTTGTTATTTTTGTGTTAAAATATGGTATATTTATAGTGTCATATCTATCCAAAATTAGCCACCCTAAAATACATATAACTTTGAAACCAAAATTGATGAAGTTGAAGGTGTTGATATTATCATGGTGTGTCTTGAGTTTTTTATTATACTTTCATTGTTACTTGTCATTCTTTCAAAACTTGATATTTACCTTGGACTTGTTCTTTGAATTAATCCTTATATGTCCTTTGGAATACTATTGTTCATTCACCATGATGTCAAACCTTAGTTCTCAAAAGTTTTTATTAACATGCAAAATTATGTTAATTTTTACAACTTGATATAAAATGGTCATATAATGTTTTAAAATATGTTTAAAACTAACAACGCCATATGGATGTTATTAAACTCTTATGAAAGATCTTTTGAATTCTTTTTTTTTTGTATTAAATAGGTTTGTTTACCACATGGTCAATTAAGCGAATGATTCACAATTGTATGGAGGTCCAAGGTAAAGTTGACTTCTATAACCTTTCAAATAAGAATTTTCACATGATGAATTCAAGCTAATGTGTTGTTTAACTTCATTTGACCACAATTGTAATTGGGGCACATGGAGTGTATACAACCTTGCTTGACACAACATGTGGCCTCCTCGATCACACACTTTAATGCAATTTTTGAAAAACTTGATAATATGATTGTTTTTTTAAATATATACTTTTACCACCTTTTCAACTTATTGGTCTCTTGTTGGTTTTTAGAATGTTGAGTTTTGTTGTTGAATAAATTTATTTTTTCACATTGCATCATCCAAAATGTTCCCCAATTTTTTTATATTTGAAAACATATTATGTCAATATTTGTTGGTGGACATTCAAAACACACCCAATTTGTAATCTTTGGTTGTGAAATGGTGTTGTATAATGCACCAATCGTAAATATTTCAATAACAAAACACTCCCATGTTGAGGTTGAAAAACAAATTGACCTCCATCATTTTTACAATCATCTCTTATTAGATCAAGCATAAAACCATGATCCATCCTTTCAATGTGACATGTAAGAGAAAAATCTAACAAAACTTTCAAATGCATTGACAAAATTCATAAATGAAAATTGATTCAAATCATGTTCTGAATACACCATGAAATTATTGAGGAGTTCATTTAGGATTAATATGAATAATGAATCTATGAAGTACGTAAAGGTAAGTCTCTTATAAAATGACCCAATCCACATGTAACCACTCATGAATAAATGGTTGTAAATTTTCAATTTGACCTAAGATTCATTATTTTTCATATGAGTTATTATTGTGATGTAATATACACTCAAGGATGACATATAAAAGTGTGAATCATGCCTATCAACAGTTGAAGATGAAAAAACCATTAATTGAACACTTATAATCATTCTTGAGGTTTTGAATAAGTTGAGTAAGAATTTTGGGAAATTATCATATTAATGATAACTGAATAATTAAATTACATATTACATCCTTTGGGATCCTCATTTGAATTCGTGTAAAAATCAATTATAAAGTTCATAATCTACATGTTCCCCTCCCATGAACCTTACATAATGTACAGATAAATCCAAAAATAAATAATTATAAAATTCAAAGTTTTAATTCAAACATAAATTTTGTGCAATGATTGCATGTCATCTCACTATCTAATGTTCACTCCTTATTACTATGCATTTGGAAAAAGGAGCTAAATGTGGATCATTTTACCATGGACTTACTTGTCATCCCCATAGTTTAAAAGCACATTCCCCCAAAAAAACAAATTGCCTTTTAATAATTTTGTTGGGAAAAGGGTGTTCATCCATCCATGAAGTTAATGTAGGACATAATCAATTATCACCCAAACAAATTACCCATTGATTAGCACATGCTTTCAAGTTTTTTTTATAGTGTATTTGTTTTTCAAACTTTTCCTTTTATTCTTGTGTAAATATTTGTATAAAAACATAATTAAAATTTTAATCATAGATATAGTTTCAATGAAGTTGAAAAGATTAACTTGCTTACCGCGACATCATTAAAACAATATCAATAGCAAAATATAACCATTTTAACATTCCTTTTTGTAGCACTACAACAAATTTTATCATGTGACCTATCTCGTTCGTATTTCTAAAGAAAATAAATAAAAAATGAAATAAATGATGTACCCATTTGATGGTTTTTAAAATGAAAAAACATTATGATTTATTGGCACATCACACATCATAAGTTGTTGTAATCAAAGTCCAATATGTGTATCACATTACACATATTGGACTTTGATTAAAATACAATCAATATTTAGTTCTTATAATTTTTGTTTGTTTGTGTTTTCATGTTGACCTTTGATTTTTGATATTTCTTAAATTTTTAATTTTTTTATCAATCAAATGTAATAATACATCCTGTAAAACCTTATGTATTATTATTGCATTATGTTCATCAACGTTCCTTTCTCATGAAATGATTACCTTACAATTGTTACAAAAAAAAATCAACTAAAAACATCATGTATAAATCCAAATCACATCAGTGTATCCAAATATGGTTACCCAATAATTTACACCCTAAATGAATATAACCATATAAAAAATTAACACACAACAAAATTACATAAATAATATTCAATATGAACAAAATAACAATCTTTCACTTGATCAAAGACCATTGCATTAGTGACAATTATGATACTAACTATTTTATGATATACCCTTTTGATAGCATTTTCATTCACATTTTGGCACAATTTTACGTAAATGACAACTTCGGTGAAAATGTTTTACAAATTTTCAATTTTGATATTGACAACAAGGTGTCATTTAACATTTTTTTATACCAAATTCCTCCCACCATTCACCAAGTTAGAAATTAGGAGAACATGGTTTCAAAACATGTTTTTAGTAAAAACTTGATTTTGAAAGTTCATTAAGTAAGTTTGTGAAATTTTGCTTAGTTTGCAAAAGTTTCATTTTTTTTGTCTTTGGTTTTACAATTTCCTACTTGAAAGAGACCAAGTGTTCTAGAAGGATAGAATCCAAGGATCCTTTTTTTTAGTTATGGTAACCACAAATAGTATCAAACATTTCAAGAAAACATTGAATGGAACTTGCAAAAAGAAGTGGAAAAGGATATGAACTCACCTTAATCCATATATCTTTGTTAGGAAATGTCACTTGCTTGTATGTTTGTGATGGATCCTTTTGTTAATGTTGGATATATATGTATATATATATATAATCTAGGACATTTAGAAATTTTATTATTTTTAGATTGATATAAAACAAAACAATCCATAAAAAAACATATGTGGTAAAACTTGAAAGGAAGTTGATAAGCATGTGTGTCAAAATGAAGGAGCTTCATTGATATTTTATTACATGCTAGCAAAATCCCACGTGCAAACATTATGAAAAAACCAAAAGTCA
Organism: Sphagnum tenellum; assembly: GCA_963921925.1. Taxonomy (NCBI): domain Eukaryota; kingdom Viridiplantae; phylum Streptophyta; class Sphagnopsida; order Sphagnales; family Sphagnaceae; genus Sphagnum; species Sphagnum tenellum. Next base: position 6,125,171 of record OY998150.1, on the reverse strand, counting down.
TCACACAATGGAGGAAACAATTGTAGGCATAATAAAAAATCAATTGTTGTATTCTATCTACATTGTCCCCTATTGAGTTTAAATGATAATGTTTCGCCCTAGGTTCTAAGACCTAACAATTGGACAAGAACAAGCTAGTCAGAAGAATTTAAACACATTTTTAGCCTTGTGTTGTAGGACCATGTCATAATGGTTGGTTGGTTGGTTGAAATTGAAAAAATGAAACTTACCATTTAATTTTTCACCTCCTTTACAAAAATATGTTATAGGTGGAACTTGTTTTCCAAAAGTTTTATCTTTAATAATAACATGTTGGCATGTCTTTTTGTAAGGGATAATGAAAATAAATAAATAAATCTAAAAATATGTATGTATATATTTATTCAAGGCTAAATCAAATAATAAATGGAAAAAATATATTCTTCAAGCCCAAACTAAATAATACATAGATAATTTAAAAAATTCAAGGCTAAATTATACAAGAAGTGAAAAATATTGTTTAAAATGTTTGTTTTAGCTTTAGAAAAAGTTTATTTGTCAAAAGATTTTGGGTGAAAGCATGAATAGCGGGACTATTTGGACTATCATACTTGTGATTTTTCTAGATTACACACAAACATAAATTTAAAGCCATATTCAAAATTAACATTGTCAAATTTTTAATTATTAGTGTTGTCATAGACTTTAATGGGAATCATCACAATTTCTTTAAATGGAATCTAAGAAGATTATGGACTCATAATGGACTTTTGAAATGACAAAAATATGTCTATCACACAGAGAAAACGAAAAATGTGGGCTCAAAAACAATGTCAAAGTAGTGTCAAAAAAAAAAAAACATCATCATCAAATGAAAAATGTATTAGCGAAATGCATGAAACTTTTCATATATATATATATAGGTAGATTTTTAAAGTTTTGAATGACATGACTGTTATAAATTTTTATCCTTGAGAATCCATTTCACATTAAAAAATTTAATCTTTTGCATGGATTTGTTGATCAATCACATGTTTAAGGATATTCATAGGTTAATTTATTAATATTTATGATTTAAACATAGGGTATAATTATAGGATTTATGGTTTGATAATTGTTTAAATCCCAAAAAAAAATCACTAGCGTTAGATTGTGAACTTTCAAATGCCACTTTTGAGACACCTATCCATGCTTTCACCTTTTTGAAGTCCAAAAATGTTCAACAATTGATTGTTAGTTAAAAAAAACTTACAATGCTTGTGATTATTAGAGCTGACTACCACATTTATCAAAAATCATCATTTTAATACCATTTTCATTCACATTTTGCCACATTTTTTATCATTTCAAAAAATTACAATAATAAGAAAAGTCCAATTCACCACATAATAAAAACCACTTGCCCCAAGAACTTTGTCTTTTAAAATAAACTATTATAAGAAATATTCTTAAAACCATGATTTAAAAATCAAGATGAAAAATATTGCAAAATTTTATGACTAAAAAAATATTGCATTATATTATTATGTAAATTTGTACCAAAAATTTCCCATAAATATGTGATTTAAAAATAGTTTTAAAAAATTAGAAGTATTTTAAGCAATGAAAAACATTGCTTTCATTTTTTAAAAGTTTTTTTTGAGTATTTCATACTTATGAAATTCATTTCAAATTTATCCAAATGTTTTTTTAATACATTTGATTATTGTTGTACAAATTCATTAAAAAAACTTCAACATCAACTTAAGTTTTATTATCACAATGAAAAATTAAGTAGTGGTTGTGTCTTGAAATGAAAACCTATTACCCCATTTGGACCTAATGAATATTTTAAACGAAATTGATATGATTAGTTAGTATTGAAAAAATATATAATCATTAAATTTTCCACAAACTCTCAGCACAAAATATGTTATAAGTGGAATGTGTTTTTAAAGTTTATTATGTTTAATAATAATATGTTGATGTGTCTTCTTATAAAGGATAAGAAAAACAAACAAAGGTCCAAGTTAATAGGAGTCCCGATGCCTCTTAAATATGTTGTGAATAATTTTAAAATAGTCTGTTTAAATAATGTTTAAACATTGTTTACATAAATTTTTACATTGTTTCATTTTGTTTTGAACGCACACAAAAAAACTAATTATAGGTTTTAAAACATGTTGAAAGATATTTTATAATTATTGGACTACTTTTAAACTTATATTGATGTTAAATTGATATATTAAAAAGGTGGGCATACAAATTCAACACATAAATTCAACATTATTTTAGTTTATGAACCTTATAAACAAGGGAAAAAAAATTTCTTACGTTTCATATGGCTTTTATTAACATGGTTTAGCCCACAAAAATATCCCCAAGGTTAAACTAAATAGCACTTGTGAAAGATAAATATTCCTCAAGGTTGAACTGAGTAACAAATGGAAAATCTTTTCAATGGATTTAACAAAACTTATTTATGAAAGGTTTTTATCAAAGGAATTTGAAATCTGAGAATGCCAAACAATTAATCATTAATTATACAAACTTATAATGCTTGCAAATGTTGAAGTTGACTACCCTAGTTATTAGGGATCAACCTTATTAAAAAAATGTTTCCAATTTTTTTACCATAAACATAAACCTCGTGTATTATGATGAGTTTGGAGAACACATAAGATAAAATAGGTTAATAAATTTGAATTATGCTTATGTATAAAAAATTGATCCAAAGAAGATTTCAAATGCAAGAACAAATGAACAATTATTTTCTACTTAAACCACTTAAATTTCATTTAGTAAATGTTACAACACTTCCATCAAGTCTCACAATGGTTGATTTTGTTTTATCATGATGAAATTTAATAGTTCATAAATACAAGAACCTAAAGAAAAAAAATGATTTTTAATCAATCTTCTTTTTCTTTCAATTTTTTTGATTTTGCTAAAAACTATGAAATTTTGTTAGAAATAAACAAGGTCCCCCCCCCCCCCCCAAGTTAGGTTCAAAATCAAGAAGAGACAATGGAACAAACCTTGGTATATTTGTAAACCTCTTCCATTATGTACTCAAATTGGTTTATTGGACAATTGGTTTTTGCAAAGCACATGCAATAGAAAATTCTTGAAAATATATTTAAACTATGATTTTTTTGATGGGAGAAGCTTATTCAAAACATGCCTTTCTTAAATCATTCATGAACTCTATGGCAAAACCTAATATAATAGCCTAGAAAAATTTAACATTTTTGAATTATCAATGCCAACATTGAGTTGCAAACACTTCACATGAGAACTTCATTCATACTACATGGTTTTTAGTGACTTTGAATTCAAAATTCAGTTAAATGAAAAAAATATCTTAGATGAAAACATGTTTAAATGACCCACACACACCCACTTTGTTCATTGCTTTAAAACAATGGATTAAGCAATAAAAAATGAAGTGCCATCATTGCATTGGCTATTAAAAATTATTATTATTATTATTATTATTGTTTACAAGTTAACATACAATTCTTATGACCCACAAAAATGTTGCATTATATTATTATGTAACCAAATGAATGTACATAAATTGATTTGAAAATAAACAATCAAAAAACATTGATTAACATTCTTTTAAAAGTTCATTCATTAGATTCATTAATGATGAAAATGTTCCCATAATATATTTGAAACATTATTATAAAAATATATCAAAAAGTTTCAACATGAATTAACTTACCATTTTAAAAACATAAAAAATTAACCACTAGTTACACCATAAGTGGATTTTTAAAAAAAAAACCTTTGTGTCCTCTTTCCTTAGCTAACACCATCTTACAAGTAATAGCCTTATGAGCTTTGATGACATTGTATGCTTACATTTTGATATGAAACAATTTCCTCCAATGCTTCCATGGGTGAAAGTTCTACCACATCCAAATGAACACAATTAGTTTGGAAGATTGCTCAACCATGCACGCGACAATATAGGGTCACAAATTTAAACCAATAATGAATTGTTTTTTGGACAATTGATTCAAACAATTGGGTGCACAATTTGGTAGTAGCAAAAGTAGACATGCCAATAATACTATGAAATGGCATGAAATGGGACTTAGAAGGAAAGATATGAAATTTTGTACCTTGATGGCAATGTTGTGCACTCCTATGTTGACAATTACAACTATTTGCTTACGACTATTACATAACAAGAAAATACACTAAACAATACACCATGTTCAAAGTGATTTGAGATCACACAAATTAGAATTATATCTGACCCACAAAATACTTTAAACCTCGTTCACATTTGAATTAGTTCAAACCAAACAACTAAAATAACCCAATTTATCCCTAACAAACTAGAACCTAACTAAGAAGTTAACTAACACACCCAACAACAAAACCCAAGTTATAGCAAGGTAATACTCATGAGCAAAAAGCTTATTCAATTTCAACAATGACTAAAATCATGACTTTGTCACCAATCCTTGGTCCACAACAAAAAAAGAGAACATGACATAAAGGAAGAACGACACAAATAGAATAAAGGTGAATGAAATGGAGAGAAACTCAATAAATACATGCAAGAGAACCCAAAAAAATGTTGTTGAAGTTCCCATGAAACACAAAGCAAGTGATATGTCAGTATTTTGTGAGACTTACATTCCTCCATCAAAGACTAACAACACTAGTAATGAACTACCAACACACTAGACTTCAACACTTTTGATACAAGTTTTGATGCCATTGTCTTACAAATTGGGGTTACATGAAATCTTTCATCCAAATGGTTTGCGGCATCAATTGTCAACTACCTTGTAAAACCAAGTCCACCCACAATCCCTATTTAGACCTCTATGTTGCTTTTTCAAAGATCTAGTGGCCTCTATATCACACATTGTATTGCAACCTGTAAGCACAATACTGTTACCCTCTTCAGCCAATTGGTGTACAATCTCCAATCCCGTACCTTGGTTTCCTTGTTTCACCACTGCCAGTCTCGTTGGACTACCACTCATGAGTATCTCACAGCTTTCAAGAGACTTCCTTCCAAGAGAGCACAAAAGTAAACAAACACATCAATGAAAAACTTGAGAGATTGTCAATTGCAGTTCAGGGCTTTGATGTCAAACATAATAAGCAAACATAATACATTATAACAGTAAAATCTGAGTTATATCCAAAACTGTAGGCATGACAGAGTGAAGATCCCACTCTTGAATTCTCACACATCCTTCGACTTGAAAAGAAAACTTGAGAGAAAACCCTAAATTAGGTTCTGGATATTTCAATGAAGACTAAATGTATCAAAGTCAAATTTACTTCATATTCACAACCCAAGAACAAGCTTGTGATTGAGCTAAAGCAAAAGAGGTGGGAGAACATCCATTTTGATTCAAGACAACTTTCACAAATGCCAAAATGTCCTGAGTTTCTGAAGAGGAATGAATGGCCTACAATCATGAAGAGATGCACCCATGTAACTTGCTCTTCCCTTTCAGGTAAACATGCAAACATTTTTGGGTATTTCAAAGCTTACAAGAGTAAGATGTGATCAAATTGGCACAAATTCAATATGTGGATATAACTGATTTGTATATCATTGCAAGCATCTGTTTGAAGGTTGGTCAAGAAGAGGAAGAGGACACATGGACACAACAACCTCACATGTCTCAGTTTCATCCCCCATAAAGGGTAGCTTAAATTTTGCTTGTTTTGTTTCATCAATCCAGACATTGACAAAATGTCTGAGTCTTCACTGAGAAACTCCATTACTGCACACTGCACAGCTTCACAAACCTCCATTTTTGCAATGAAACAAGCAGACATGCACAAATTTTCCAGATCGCACTACAATGCAACTTTAAATAGTTTTTCATTTGCCCATTGCATTTGCAGAATTTGCCCACCAGTAGCAATTTTCATTACATAGTTTACCCCAAGCAGTACCTACAGCCACCTCACAGCTCTACATATTCAAGAAAGGGCATTTCTGCCAGGTTCACTCTCACCCAGTGAGGCTAGAATTTGCAAACACTAGTGACAGTATTTCTGTGGAGCATATTGCATACCTATCAATAAACTTGGTGAGCAACTGGGGGACCAGAGGCATCCTTATGAGTGCAATAGATGGCTAGTGCACAGAAGTGGCCTTACCATTACCCTTATACACCTGCAATTGTCCCTCTGTATATTCATAGTTGATTTTGAGAAAGCTTGCTGGCATGGCAATCATTTGCTCTGAGTAGGTTAGCTATGTCCAGTAGACTGGGGGCTTGATACTTGAGGCAGCTAGCTCACTTGGTATAAAGACCTCATTGCCATACCTTCAAATTCCCGGTGCATAGACCTCACAAACCAAGAGAATTCATTGCTCTGGTTCAATGCTTCAACAAGGTTGGCACTTGCCTCTACTCTGGGATTACATTCGACAACTGTTGCACAGCAGCCACAACATTTCACTTCAATTAGTCAACCATGCCCAGAGCCACATTGGGTTGACTGAACAGCTCCAAACACTACACACAAATAGAAATGCATTTGCAGGACAGCTGATCATCTCACTCCATTGACACCTTGCTATAAGATATATGAGCAGTCAAAACCTCTAAGAATATATCCACCAACACTCGGTATGTGACCCTGAAAAAACCACAGGATTCAGAGCCCTGGAGGAACCCTGGAACAGTCTAATAAACAAAGCCAAATTCTATTTATTCATTGCTCCCTGTTTCTAAATTGCTAGATAGTTTGATTGGTCCAAGTGGGTTGCTATTAGTAGTCTCTCACCCACTTGCAGTCCCAGTTTCAGTTTTATGGTTGGGGTTGGAAAAAAGTTAGTAACTAAAACTTGGACATGAGTAATAGCTTTGCAGGGTCACCTACTGAGCATTCATGGAGATACTCTAAGATGCTAATAAAACTGCGATCTCTTCCCTGCCTTTGCAGCAGGGTTTAAGATTGAGGAGACAGTAATGCCCATGCTCTCATTGAAGGCTCCACATTTGTTTGCTTACTTGCCCACAGATTGGTTGCTTTGTCATGGCGAACTGAGAAGCTGAATACCCGATCAGGATCTTGTGGCTCTACATTCGTGAAGATGAACTTAACAGCTGGTTCAAAGAAAGGGAAAGAAATCAGTAGCAAACTCTTTAGTGGGAATGGACTTGCCAGATTCAAAAAGATCCAGTGCTCTTAGAGACATAGAAGGCATGAGCATGAGACCACAAGAGAGCGCACAATCACACATTGACATACATGTAGCCAAGAAGCATTCTATGATAGCATGACTGTCATGGTGTTTGTAAGTAGGAAATTCCTCCCAGTAAACCCTAAAACCTATAACTAACAGTTCTGGTATGAACCCGAGAAAAACCATGTGCTTACCATCTGAGTACTCACAATGCATACTTAGGAGTTGTTTGTACCATGTAGTGGCCTCATGCAGGGCTGCCACTTTTTGCTTCTTGTTACTCATCTTACTTGTAACATCTGCAGAGAACACACACAGCATCCTCAGTAGAGTACCCCTTGATTTGCAGGTGGGATTGGTGGAGGAGGGAAGGGGGAGGCTGGAGGACAGGATGGAGCCGAGACAATAATTTCAAGAAAGAATTTTCAAATCCTATGGAGAGGTGGTCATCACTTGAGAGAGCACAAGACTCTTTGGGAAGGAAAAATACACAAAGAAGAGGTGTGGGTGACTAAGAGACCGTGTTATGGTTGATGGACAGCAGCCTGGAATCAACTGTAATTTTGCAACAGGAGAGATTCACACCTGCCATGAGGGTGGAAATGAGCTTCTCCCGATTTTCCTTCTTTTGCAAAAGCAGGGAATTATGCTTGTGCAGGTAATCCAAGCTGGCCTGGGTCTCAGACATTCGCTGTTTGAACTTGTGGAGTTCTTCTTCTTGATTCTCCCGAACTATCTCCCACCAGCAAATAGATACAACAATAGGCATCAGATCCATGCAAATGAAGATCTGAACATGTATTCCAATGTCCTCGACATCATAAAACATTTCATTCTAGCAGCAAATCACTAAGCTTTGTGCAATCCTGGTGGGAAAAGAAACTCTAAACCCTTTTGCAACAGCACCTTGCAAGCAAACAAACAAAGCTCTACAGGAAGCAAACCAACAACATAGGAAAAAAGACAGGAAATCAACAATATACGAAAACAGACAAACATGGGTGATCTTGTTGTTGATGTTGTCAGACCTGTTTGCACATAAGAGTCCTCTGTCTCAAGGCTTTGCAGACGCTCCATTACCTTCTCTATCCTCTCTGCAAATGAGACATCAACCCATCGGCCCAGCTGATGTGAGCCTAACACATGAAGCACCACCACCAAGACATACATACATCCCTTCATTCCTTCCTGCTGCATTGGCCCCAAAAGAAGAGAGAGTTGTTACCTCGACCCTCGACACGGAGAGAGCAGGCAGAAGATACTACGGTCTGGATGGAATCCGCACACACGGTGCAACAGGCCTCCAGCTGCTTCTCCAGCTCCGCTAACTCCTTGCCAAGCTCCTCTCTGGACAATACAGCCTGACCCATGATCTCCAATGTCTGATTTGCACCTCAACAATGGAGAGAACGCTCGTCTGTCCGCACGTCTGTCTGTCTGGAAGCAATGGAGAGAAATGGGGTTTTGAATTTTCGTTGTTTGCCACTCTTCCCGCCTGTTCTGAATGGATGATGATTGTGGAGGCAGGAAGCAGGAACCCTGCGGAGGTCGATGAATTTGACATGTTTTTCATGGAAGTAGAGAAACCCTGATTGCCGCTGCGCTTGATTGTAGTTTTGGATTTTCTAGCAGCATGTTGTTGTTCAAGATGGCTACTTCATTACTTACCATGACTCTGTACATACCTCCTGCTGCTTCTTCTTCTTCTTCTTCTTTTTCTTTTTCCCATTCCCATTACATTATGTTGGCACCCACCACTTTGCATCTAATCAACTTGTATTTTAGCAAAACCTTGGCACCAACTGTTGCTTCCAGACTCAAGAATAACAAAAACCACATGGATCTCGTCCCCTTTAGAGTGCAAAGCTTCCAACCCAAATCCTTTCCATGTTCTCTGTTTCTGTTGCCTTCTTCTACAACTAGTTTGGATGTAGGTATAGGAACTTTTGGTAGGATGTTTGGAAGCAGAGCTGAAAATAGGTGTTGTCAGTTTAGTGGCATCTGTGGTGATGGTGGTGGTGGTGGTGGTGGTGCCGTCTCTGCCCATGGACCTTATGAAGAAACGGATTTGCCAATTTTGGGAGATTGTGTTCAGGCAAATGATCCAGCAGTTTGTGTACAAAGTGACGACGACGATGATGAGGAGGAGGAATATCAAGTTGAGAGTCGCAGCAGTGCAAAAGTGAAGGCAAGTGTCTATGGTTCTCACCGCAATTCCTTTCTTGCTTGCTCTTCTGACAGACCCCAGAAGGCTTCTGTGCATGGATTAGGGTTCTAAGATCAGTTCAAATCAGTCTAGGTTTTTCAGGGAGATGTCGTTTCTTTGGAGTTTGGGAATTAGGGTTTGGGGGAGATGGAGATGGTTCTGTTGTATTGTTGTTCAGTGGACAATGGGTCGCTTGCAAATTGCAGAAAGAATTTAGACATCTGTGTTGGGAACACCTTTTTACACATTATGATGTATGTGTGTGTTCTTGATTCAAGTCAGAGATGCAGGATGGATTACGTAAAATGGTCTTACCCTGAGAGTCCATGTACGATCTTTCTGCAGTCAAGATTCAGTAGAAAATGTGATTGGAATTGATGCTCTTCTTGTGTTGTTGATAAAACTGTTGTGGAGTTAGTTTTGATGCCACTTCCTTTTATTTTGCAGGGAGAATTGCAAGGAGGTCTATATCTGGTTGCAACACCGATTGGTAACCTTGAAGACATTACTATAAGGTCAATTTCCATCTCTTCCATCTTTGTTTTGCAAAAGCCTTTGTCTGCGTTCTCTACTTTTGTTCCAGTACAAATCAGAAAAACAGGTTGACCTGAAGCTTAAAGTCAAATGCCACTTTAGCTTAGCAATGGTCATGAGACATGGTGGAAATACAGTAATGTACAGTAGCTTCATTGATGGCAATGTGTTGTTAAAAGATGTGGTGGGGACTTCTTGCTTGTTGTAAGCTTCCTATTGAAATATTAGGGTTTTTACTGCTGGTAGGAAATACTACTCATGCAACTGGGAAGGCCAAACTGCTTTTTTGGCAGCCCTTGAATGAAGTCATAGAGAACTCTCTCCAAACTAGTGAAAGTGGAAAATACCCTGTTTTTAGTTCCACTTTTTAGCTGCCTAAATGGAGAGAGAAAAAGGCACAGCAGGGTTTACTAAAGTTTCCTGCTTGGGATTTCTGTCACTGTTGTTCAAACCAGTTTTGTGTGTTGGGTCTTGTTTTCTCTTTTCATTAGGTTTGTGTTCCTCTTGTCCATGTTCGCGCTTGCTGATTGGTTGCTGTTATGTTTCAGATGTGAGCAATCCGTAGCCTTTTATTATTGGGTCATTTCTCAATTCTTTTCAGGTTGACTTCAGTCATAAGTGTTGATAGTATTGAGAATTTCTCAGTACTAATGAAGATATTTCCCACTTGGAGTGTGACATTCGTTCCAGAGCTCTTCGGATTTTAAAGGAGGCAGAGGTGATCTTAGCTGAGGACACAAGGCACTCAGCAAAACTCCTACGGTACTATAACATAGACACTCCCATGGTTAGTATGAACTTCAACCATTGGAATGCATTCACTGTGATACATTTGAGACAATATGTATTTTGTGAGTAGATAGTCACTGTGTTTCAGGGTAGAAATCTTTGTTTAGTTTCCAACCATGCCTGGAATTCTTCACATGATACCCATGACATGTGGACTATGCCAGAATACTTTCCTCTTGTGTTTCCTTGGTGCCACTTCCATCTTCATGGCTGGCAATGTTGGGGATAGGCGCAGCTGCCAGGATATGCCTCTCATGGGGCCAGAGGGAATAATCGCAGATGAGCTACCACAAGTTCAATGAGTATGCAAGACAGGATGCTATAATGCAGCGCCTGAAGGCTGGCCAAATCATAGCGCTGATCAGTGATGCTGGAATGCCTGGAATCAGTGATCCTGGATCTGAACTTGTAAGTTTAATGGCAACCTGATCTTCTGCTTATTACTTGCCAGCTTTTTGCATGGGGTCCTATATCAGAGGAATGATGGGTAATGAAGAATACTAAGCTGGTGCAGTTTGGGCATCATCAAGATTCTGACATTGGAAGCTATAATGCATCATTGCCTGAAGTGTGACATTGGATTGAGGAATGCACTGTGAGATGATTAGATATATTTTCTTGGACCCTAGTGGGTAAATGCCACTGGTCAGTTTACTTTGGTGCTTTTCCAGGTGCGAGTATGTGTAGATACTGGAGTGCAAGTTCATCCGATTCCAGGTGCATCAGCTGTAATTACTGCCTTGGTTTCATCAGGTCTACCAACAGATGAGTTTTCTTTTGGTGAGACCATCAACTAATAAAACTCTTGAGCATAAAACTATTTTTGAGTGCATGAGTCACAGATACATGTGTATTTTGTGTTGTTACCCTTTAGGGTTTAGGGTTTGCATGTTCACATAGTAGTTGAAGATAATAAAGGTAAAGTTTCAATTGCAGCTGGCTTCCTACCAACACACATGGGTACAAGGCAGCAGAGATTGGTAGCTGCAGCAAAACAGACAGCCACACAGGTCTTCTATGTTCCCCCTCACAAACTGTGCAGAGTATTAGATGACTGCATCACTGCCTTTGGAGCAACAAGGTGGGTTGACATTTCTCAGTTCCTTCTTGCAACATTGGCAGTGATATTTTGGTTCCAGTTTGGATGATGGATGTACTGGGGGAGACAAGAGGTGCTTATTTTGCAGATTGAGAGAACCCACCAAGCTGGTCAGATAGTCAGAAAGATAAATTAGCAGGCAGCTACAAGTATCCCAAGTGTGTGCCTTATGTGCTTGAGCAATCATTGATTGCTGGTTGTGTGATTTGCTGCTTGACAAAGTTTGACATGCTTGATTTGGTTCTTGTGAAGGCACTGTGTGGTAGCAAGGGAGATGACCAAACTTCATGAAGAGGTAGATTGTATTTCACACTAGTCTACTTCACACAGCAACATGTTATATGACTACAGTGTCCATTGGTCATCTCCCAGAACACCACAGTCCATTATGTTGTTCTATGAGCTGACCAAATTTTACAAAGTAGATAGTACATCGCCTGTTGTTTCCTTCAGACTGCACTCGCACTCTTCTGCAAAGAAGAAACATTCTGCTTTGTATGGTACGTAGATATTCAGTTGACTTGTGAAAATGGTTTTCAGTTTTGCCGAGGTACATTGGAGCAAATACGCAAGCAGTTTGAAGATCAAAGCCCTCGTGGGGAGATTACGTTGGTAATTGAGGGAATTCCACAAAGTGCCAGTAAGCAGATCCTGAGTGAGGAGGAAATTGAGGCTCAACTTGGAAGTCTCATAGCTGCTGGCATCAGCCCTTCTGAGGTAACTAGTACCAGAGTTTCTCCTCCCAATAGTTCATTGTTCTCCATTTCTTGCTCTTATGATCATTTGTAGTCTTGCACAAAGTCTCTTCTAGCAGAGCATCATCTTCTTCTGTTGTCCCTCCTGCATAGGTTATACTTGTGCTTACCTCTAATGAATGAGGGAAACACATGGATTGCTTTTCCTGTACTTGGATAGCATTTGAGCTGCAGCACTGATGATGCAGGCCAGTAGGCGAGTGGTGGAAGATACAGGCATGCGGAGAAAGGTGGTCTACCCACTTGCTCTCAAGTTGGCCAAGGTTCAATCATGAGATTGTAGGATGAACTTGAGCACCCTTGGTTGGGTGGTGGGCATTGATGGAATGATTATCCCGGTAAGGCTTGTGGTGGAGGGTACACTCCCTCTGTCTCTTGCCAGTGTAGGTCAGATACAATACAATTACCAATAATGATCAAATGTCTGGATGAGAAAAACATGATAAATGGTTTGTGCCACCATCTCAATGCTCCAAAAATTGTGGAATGCCTCATCACATGATATGTCAGAACCCTAGTGAGCTTTCTGAGATTCTCTAGGCTCTGATGTCACTGGTACTAGTGCACATAAAAAGGTCAGATTGCAAAAGCCTTGTTGAAGGCATGTATGGTCTTCAATTGCGGAACTAGTTGATATCACGTTAGCTAGTATTCCTCAAGTCATCACAACAATCCATGATTCAGAAGTTCATGATACATAGGCTTGCAAACGTTCTGTGAATTCTGTTTGAAAGCTGTTTTTAATTTCAACAGATTTTTTCTATGACACCTGTAGCAGCCTTCTGTCTCCAAACAATACTCAAACTGACTAGCCATACACAAATTCAGAATTATGTTGTTCACAAAAAGATTCTACTAGAAGCATACAATGCTCTCATTGTTGCACATTAGGCTAGTTTGCAAGAGCACCACTGGATCATTGATGCTTGCATTCAGGAAATCTAAATTGCTGCATGTACTATGTGACAAGAAATCCACTAACTGCTCTTCTGTGCTCATTGGATTTGAATTGCTGTCTGATGAAATGCACCACAAACATTCAAAACATGCAGTATAGATCTTCACACAGAGACAGATATTTTACCATCTCAGTGATTGCTTCAAATCATGATGTCAATCTAAGTTCCAACCTGTGAAATAAACTCAACATGCATGGTGGTGAAGAAAGAAGTGATGGCTTGCAGGGAGGTCAGATAAAAAGCATAGGGAGACATGCCAAGTTAAACTGTGATTTTTTGCAAGCCAGCCAGGCACAATCATCGTTGCAAAGTAGCCTTCAGCTAAATACCAGCTACCAACAAGATTAGACACTGACATCTGGGCATAAAAAACTGAACTTTGATAAAGGATACATCAGAACTAGTCTGTAACCAGCCGGCTTAATGATTCAATGAGCTGCCTAAGATTGTGCCTTGTTCTTGAGTCTCCTGTCACTCCACTTACATCTGCACTGATACTCTGCAAGAGTTCCAGAAGAGCAAATATCCTTAGCAAATGATCTTACTTATTGAACTGTAAAGGTGAACAAACTCTTCTTTAGAAACAACCCACCATTTCCTGAGGTCATTCATGCATAGTGATGTGAGGAAAAAATGCTGTGCAAAACAAATTTGAACCAGACAATTTACAAATGACAATTTGAAAACATAAGGCTCACCTCAACATGCTTCAAAGTTTTGCTTAATGTGAATACTGAATCCCGCAGGAGATCTTTGTTCTCAGATGTCAACACTGACTTACTCAATAATCTGAAAAGGAAACAAAAAAATCCTCAGCGTCTTAGCAAGAACTTCTTGGGAGACTATGCAACGAATAAAATCAGCACCCAAATTCCCCAAGACAACAGGTAGCATCTGGAATCCAATATCTAGGATTCAGAAAATTCAAACACACATCACCACTTGCACCGGACTACTCAGTGACTTCCTCCTGCAAACATGTCCAGTTTTGGAACTAGGTTGTTTATTGTTTTCATGTGCAGGAATCATGAAAACACAATTGATGCTTACCCCAAATCACGGCCTGATTCAGTTGCAACCTTTGTCAATTGCTCCAGTTCTTTAAGAAGCCCACCTTCTCTCAACTCCTTCAGCAAGGGTCCAATATCCTCTGCCATCCCTTGAACCTGCCACAACCCCAGTTGAACAAACAAATGGTTTAGGGCAATCCAATATATAGCAACCATTTCTCCTCAGAGCATTCTCTTGTGTACAGTTTCTCTTCCAGCAGTCTGCAACAAGTTACAAAATTCCAACTGCAAAAGCCACACAAGATCGTCACAATCTTGCCTGCATTTTTTAGCAGAACTTCCTATTCTTGGCATTACAAAGATGATAATCAGAGCTTCTGGAGAGTAAGTGAAAGTGGCACAATCAGAGATCATTCCTTCAAAAGCAAACAAAGATACAGGTAAAAAACCGGTGTGGAAACCTTCTTCAGAAGACAGAGCTGCATCACTCAGTACTTGTGTGCAAAAGAAAGCTGCATTCTGAAATGCAACCAAGTGGCAAGAGAAAAGACATCTACAAATGGGTGGGTGTTTATCTTCTCAAAATTGAAGTGCATACTGCAAGCCTTGAAGAACCATCATGCAGAAGACTGCGTGGCCCATGATTTGCTGAGAGTGAAAGAGAGAGAGAGAGAGAAAAACAACTGCATTGAACCAGTGTATCAAGCTTACCAGAAAGCTCAAAACCACATGACACTCTCCATGCTAGTGATGGCCTTTTTTCCAGTGTCTGGATCAGAAACAGGGATAGATTGAACATCCACAGCATGAAATGGCTAGCAAGCAATTCAGACACATTCAGACAAGAGTAGTAAGGGTTACCTTGGCAAGCAGGGGTTTGGCCTCTTCAACAGCATTTCCAAGGCGCTCGGCCATGCCTGCCATGTTGGCAACTCCAATGCCGTCAACCTGACGTGCAATCTTGGTGCAAATCCCAACAAGCTCATCCAAGCTCACTCCCTGCTCTCCTTTGATCCTCTCTCTGTCACAGACGATCAAACCCTCTTCAGAGCAGCCAGGGTCCAGTGGTCCCAAAGTGGGTTTGGGCAACGGCAAGCGCGGAGTGACATCGATTAGAGTCTCGCTGATGAGTCCCGATTGATTCACTTCCACAAGTGCATTGCGAGGAATCACGATGCCAGAGTCCAAGAGCTCTACTACCACATCGATGCGTTCCAAGCTCGGTCTCACCCCCACCACGCTGCCTACGTCCACTCCCCGGATGCGCACTGGGGTGCCCACTGTGATCCCTTGCGCTAATGCGAACTCCAGAACTGCTTCGTACTTCCTCGTCCTCGCTCGAATTTGCTTCCCCTTCACCCATACCAGCGTGATCGCCAGGAGAATTCCCCCCGCCATCACGAACAGACCCACTCCACCTTCCCACACGCTGCGCTTCCCGAACCCGAAATCGCTTAGAGGATGCAGCACCTGCTGCCACACGCGTCCAGGCACCTCCAACACTCGCGCCACAAACCCACCATTCTTGCTCCTGTTTGTTGCAGATGTTGTTGAGCTTGCTGCAGCTCTTCCTGACGCAGAAGTTGAGGAGGAGAACCCTGCTGCTGATGATGATGCTGGTGATGATGATGATGCGGCAGGCTCACCGCTGCTGCTGCTGCTGTTGTTGGTGATGACCTTCATCTTCATGGCACCATTCTGTGCGAGCTCCAATACCAGTTTCCTGCCATGGCCGCTGCTGCTGCTCAGTCTTTGAGCTTGATGCAAATCCTTGATCCCGCCGCCATCGCAGCTGTGAAAACCCTGCAAGCCATGATGCAAGATTCTGAAATCCTGCATCTTTCGTAAGGAATTGCTGCTACTGCTGACCCCTCCACGAACGCCATTGTGAATTGACACAAGAGAGATTCCAGAGCTCAACTCCATGCTTCACGGCTGACTTGCCGACTAGCTTGCACTCTCTCAAGACATCCGATTGTCTCAAAACAGCTTGAATCCCGGAGCTACAAAAGAAGCTTGCATCATTTTCTTGGTAGGCGTTAGGAAGGACAACCAGGATCCATCCACCTTAAGAAGAATGCTGCTACCGGGGAAAAAAACGAGTTGGGTGCGAAGGAATTGTCGCGTTTTAGGTACAGTTATTTCACGAGAAGATTGGAAGCAAGCTATCCCAACTCGTCATCGCTACCCAAAATCTTACAGAGATTGCAAAACCAAGAGCTTTTTCCGTGAGCATCATCAAGCTCAACCCTAACCCTAAAGCTTCGCCCCCTTTCCGCAAGGACTCGTTTATTGTTGTGGGTAGTAGTAGTAGTAGTACGAGAGCGCACTGCTAACAAAAGATCAGAGGAGCGACGATAACCGTCTCGCAAAATCGACGGCCTTGGAATCTTTGTCTGCTCAAGAAATCAGCACGTGGTACAACATCTCAGCCTTCTTCATTTTCTTCTTCAGGAAAGAAACCATCGATTCTCAGAAGTAAAGAGAAAAATCCAATCTCTCTGTCTGTAATCCATTTTCCTCTGCAATCTCATAGATATGTGTACAGGCATTCTGTAGCCCTAAGATAGAACGTGACATACACAAGCTCTTGTTTGTGGAAGACGGTTGATGCGAGCGAACTTATTGCAGTTTAGTTCTTCCATGTGAAGAAGCTCCTACATTGTGTACAGGCATTCTGTAGCTTGCCATCTCAATGTGTTTGTTTGTGAAGTTTCCTCTAGAATCTCATAGATATGTTTACAGGCATTCTGCAGCCCTGATATAGGACCTGACGAAGCTCTTGCTTGTGGAAGAGGGTTGATGTGAGCGATCTTATTGCAGCTAGTTCTTCCATGTGAAGAAGCTCCTACATTGTGTACAGGCATTCTGTAGATTACGATCCCAATGTGTCTGTTTGTGGAGTTTTCTCTGCAATCTCATCAATATGTGTACAGGCATTCTGTAGCCCTGAGAACAGAACCTGACAATTGAAGCTCTTGTTTGTTGAACATGGTCAATGTGAGTGATTGTAGTGCATCTCGTTTTACCATTTGACATTATACAGGCATTCTGTAGCTTTATTTGAACTGATTGCTCACTTTAAAAAAGCTAGCAATTCTGTGAGAATAGGAAGGCAGCTTTTGATACATGTTGCAGTCTACTGGCCAAGGATGCAAGGTTTTCAATGGTTTACAATGTGTGGTGGCAGTGTCTGATATGTATGCAATGGTTTACAAGTTATATAGCATCATTTCATTTGAGCTTTTCCTCAGCAGTTTGGTTCTTGTTGTGTACCTCTTTGATGAGGAGGATCTTTGATGATTTGATCCATATTAGCATGATCTGATAATCAATCGTCCTTTGTTTTTATCTCCATGAGATAGTGACCACAATGCCTTGTTTTGCAGATATTATTTATGACATATTTCATGTTGATTCTTTGTTGCCCAGCAGATTTTCCAACAATGAAGTAAAGAGAAGAGGCAAACTTGGTGCAAAAGCGGTTCCTTGTATGGTCTTTGCAATATTTCCCACCAGGCTTGCATTTTGTGCTGCCAAGTTTGGTGTTTCAAATCATCTCAATTTGTTAACAACATTGATCTGGTGCTACTATTGCAAAAAATGCCAGTGACCCAATGATTTCTGTTGATGTGGTATGACTCCCAAACACGTTTCAACTCTAATGCTTACAAATCGTCTGGAAAATATTACTAATTACTAAACATTGTGGAGTTGCATGTTCATTTTAGCAAATGAAAATCATAAACAACAACAACCAAGCGACAATCGATTCATGGTTCCTAAGTCCTAACAGACATCAGAAGCTTTCCAACAACTCCCGACTCGGAAAATATTAATAACTATCTCAAGCACTAAAATGCTACTATAGACATAGAAAGTATGCTACACTACACTTTGTATATACATAATTGTCGACATTTCAAACTATTCAAATTGGGACTATTGGACTCCTGTTTTGAATGATTAGATATTTTGACAAAAACTATTGATTGTCCGTCAAAGGTATTGCATGAAATGAATGTTGTGTTCATGAGGTGTAAGGATTTTTTCAAGAGAAGGATGGTTGCAATTGGGAGGGTATTTATGGTAAGGAGGATTTATGGTGCTTTGGGATGGGAAGGTGTCCATGATACTTCTTTAGCGATGGAAAATAACACCCGTGTTTAGTCTTTCCAAAGTGCCTTTCTAAATGTTCTCTCTTGCACAAGGAATCTTGTGTATTAAACACAAATTTGTTGTAATTTAGATTATCAAATGCTTGGACAATTGGTTGATAACAACATATTGAATCTTGCATTCATCACTACTATGTTCATCTTTTCTACAATGCTCGTGTAGCTATTGATTCTTACACAAGTTAGACATTCATGTGGTGCAAAGGTATTTCAATAATATCACTACTAGTACAATACCAAAGGTTATATAACTACTTATGATTGAGATTTAGGACGGACATGATTGAACATTAACCATTGATGTATTGAAACATATGTTGAAGGTGATTTGTGAATTCAAGTCTTGACGTGAAAATAGTCACTAGAAGAAAGAAAGACGGAAAAAGTTGATAGACTAAGACATCATTTTGTTCATCAACAATAATTAGAGAAAGGAGGGTGATAACTAGTTCTAGCCTTTACTTGAGAGAAAAAATAGCAATATTGAGCATCAACTAGACTTGATTATTGACAAGGTGGATAAGTACTGCACTTGTGATTCAGTTCATTGATGTTATTGTGCCTTGGATATGGTGTGATCTTCTCTACAACTAAAGACAACTCTATTGCTCTTAAGTATAACAAGCATGAATAACAAGAGCATCTTTGGTCAAGTGTTATATTGTGATGTTGTAGATCCTTACTTGTTAAGTATCCATGATATTTGTATTATTCTTGCAATTCAAGCTCTTCAAATTCAAATCTACATTACATTTTGCAAAATGCATGGAAATTTTTAAAATGCACACGACCTTATGACATACTTCTTGGGCTCATTTTAATTCTTTCAATATAGTATCATCACTAGTTGGTCAAGTTAGGCCTTTTCTTATAATGTTTTGAAGCTCAATCATCCTTACAATTTGATGAAAGTAATAAGATAAATGCATCATAATAGAACCATCAGAATAAGCATTTCAATTTTAATATAAACAAATCATTTTGTATTTTTTATTTATTTTTCCTTCAAATAAAAGAACTTAAGAATTAACCAAAGTTTAAATTTATTTTGTGGAATTTATTTTGAATGTTTGATGATATATATATATATATATATATATATATATATATCAAGGTTTCCTAAACAATGAGTAGGCTCTTTTTTACATGATGGGTATAATATCTCAAAATCTTCAAATGAGGGTTTCAATGTGGTTTAATGAAGTTTTTAATAACCTCAAAAGAAGACTTTAATATCATTGAATAACGATTCTAAACTCGAAACCACATGTGTTCAAATTGAAATCCTAAATGAATTGGATTTGAAAGGCATTGAGATGGGGAGGAAATACGCCCATTAAGAATTTTGGTGTCTTTAAACCACTTACCAAGGGACCTTAAACAAAGAAGTTGTCATCTTAAAGTATATGTTAAGTCATCTTAAAAGAGTGGATATTATTTTGCAAATCACAACTTTTGCCATATTGTGTGGCTTTTAAAACAACCTTGAACCACTCATTATTATAATATTGCATTCCCAAAGTATTTGAACCATTATAAAGTACAATAGTAAGGTACAATGTAGTTTAAGGTGCCTCTATCTTTATTTTATTTGTCATCCATGATATTCAACTTTTTCCTCGATGCTTTTGTTATGAAGTTCCTCGCAAAATGTGAAGGAGATTCATCAAAACCACAAAACATTTTGGCAAAACTTAATCACAACCCAACAACACATGTTTATCAAATTTTATTGAAAATTTTCAAATGAAGGCTATGTCTTGCATTGTAATCAAACATTATTATTTAAAGGTCCAATTTGAAACTTAATATTTTCAATAACTTTTGCCTAGTCAAATTCAACATTTCAACCAATTTGATTTTTTTTATAAATGCTTTGAATGCGTTGATATCTCAAAAGCTTTCCCTACATGTTGTAATGTTATGCCTTTCCATGTCAAATCTTTAATTTCACAATTAATAGTGTAATTTTTTTATATTTTCCATAAATTTTGCTTAAAATTTATCACCAAGCATCACTATTTTTTTTCCCATAGGTAGTTGGGGTGCATGTGACACCATCCACCATCCCAAATACCCATTGAAAAATCTTTGCAATATAATTAAAAGTTGAGACTTTTGATCAAGATGGAACACATTTCAATGACATGATCAAGGTGGAATTGGAGGTCCATGTTATTTTGAATTGCATTATTTATATGATGAATGTTTACAAAATTTTCATTAGACCACTAGGATGAATTTTGCAATCTTTTCAACGTGATTACTTTTGAAATTCCCTATTAATAGAAAAATACACATGAAGACCATGGTTGATTGAGTAATGGTTAGTGAGTTAACAACATCTTCAAATGGGTCAGCAACTTTCTCTTTTGGTTGTGGAAAATGGAACATGGGACCTTTTCGAATTAAAATATCTTGCTTGAAATCACAATTATCCAAAACTCAAAACAAGTGAAAATGGGTGCATGTGGTCATGGATCTATTGAGCTTAATCTTGGGAGAGTTTTTCATTGCATGAACGCACTTTGATATTGTTAAAAATGTTCCCAATCTATAAATGAACTTGCATCAGTGGACCTTGGTCTATGATGCTACCAACAAATGTTCTAAAAAAACTTTCTTACAAGATTTTTTTCTAAAATGTCTTTGAAAAATAACTATTTGTAATATTCAATGTGTGATTTCTCAAAGATTGTCAAGTTCAAAAAAGCTTGCATAAAAATAAATGTTGTGAAATTACAAATTAATCAACACACACTACCTATACAAAATCACATATTACATGGAGGATGGTAGAGATTAAACAAGGCCGAATTTGACCAAGAGAATGGTAGATATTTAACAATTTAGTATGTAAATGGTTAGTGAGTCAAATAGGATGAAAACATTTCATTAGTTTGGAAATTCAAATTACTTTTGGAGGGAAAGGATTTAGGATGAAGTTCTGAAAGTTGATGATTTTTGGGAGATTGTTTATTTTACACATAGAGAAAACCTAGATAGTTGTTAGAGGATAGAATAAAGATAGTGAGTAGTTTAAAGTTTTGTTGGGTTTCAAACCAAAATTTTCTTGTTTTCCATTTTGGATTTATACATTTAATACTACAAATTTTTGATACATTCAATTCTGAAATTTTTAAAAATAGAATATTGATGAGGAAACAATGAGACAACTCTCAAAATTGTTGTGTTGAATTATGAATCTTGATCACAAATTTTGATTATTAAGAATAATACAAAATTCGAGAAATAAGGAAATAATAATTGTGTGAATATAGTCCATAAAAGATTTAGAATGAACAAAATCACATATTGTGAATGTTGTGAGTACTTTTGAAAGGATAAGTTATATTGTTTGTAGGAGGTAGAAAGCAATTTTCGATAAAATCTACACCTATCGTCACCTCATAACAAAACAACATGAACCTAACCCACAAACAAAAGAGAGTTCCAAAAATTTTGAAACTCATTCCAAAATATTTTCATACCAAACTAAATTGGAAGTACTTCAATAATGTTTGATAACAATATTTGAGAAGAAAATTGCTCATAGCCCACTTTTTCATCCTTTCACATCCATCCATGACAACATAGAACAACAACCAAACATCTTAGGAAGACATCCCTCTTACATTTATTGTAAAGATTTTTTTGGATGACAAATTTTAGAAAAGTAAATGGCACATTGTGTAATGGCATTCCATTTATGGCAAGTTCAAACAAAATGATGAGGGGTGATTGAATAATGTGTAAAAAACAATAATGAAGCATTTTAAAACAAACCCTCCCTCTCATGAATCATGTCAATTAGAGTTTTTCTATTAATGACATAATTAAAATGGGCAAATGGTTCATTATCAACATTACAATAGCCATGGAAGCTATTGTCCATGCACCAATAATTAGGGCACATTTCCATAACACACATGTGATGCCTTTTGTTTCATCACCTTTCATTTGACCTCCCATGCCATAAAAATGGTAAAAATAAAAAGGTCCCATGGGTGCTGTAAAACAATGCCTTGGCTATTGGGGGAGGGATAACAATTTTTGTGGTTATTGTGGTTAATGCATTTAATAATGATTAGCCAAAATATGTTCTCTTTGTTGTTGGGCCTTGCTCCCACATGTAAGGATTATTACATTTGATCCAAGCTTGTGAGCTTTTACTTTACTTAACTCAGTTTTACATTGAATAAATTGATTTATTGTCAAATAGTTTAAGCATGGTGAAAGGGGGTTTTTTTGTTGGGAGTGTTTACATGATAGGATTTCAATAAGGTTAGGTTTCGTAAAGTGGGAAAGGTGGTGACAACTAGTTTTGGGGAATTGTCATTGAGGTTCATTCAATTTTATTTTTTGTTTATTGTGTATTGTGAATGATTATTTTTGCAATTAAAAAAAAAAGATCTTGTAGGTTGTATTAAATGTTTATGCATGAAGATGTGAGGTGTGTTTGAGATTGAAAAATTGTTGTGAAAATAAAACAAAGGTGAAAGTTGATATTATTTTCCTTTTTTTGGGGGGGGGGGAAAACAAAAGGGAGGGGCATGTAAACTATTTTGATGTTTGTTATGATCAAAAAAAAATTGTGTTGCATATCCCATGCAAGATTTTCCTTATGAAATTCCTCGTCCTTTGATTATTGTTGCTCATTCTTCTTTTTGTATGTTCCTTAAGTGTCACCTTCTTCTCTACTTACAACAATTCCAAAGGTTACAAGCTTCAACTATTTTAATGGGTAGACTATGTTCAACCCCCATTAACAAAGATAATCAATATGGACTTTAAGGTCCTATTTGCAAGGGCCCATACGGCAATGTCTATATCTAGTTAATCACATGGTTCCATTGCTATGGTTGACCAATTGCTTGCTCCAACAAGTAATGGAGCACTTTGTTTTTACTAAACTTGGGCAAATTTCACAAGACTGGTTGATTTTATATGATTGACCTTTTGGTCAACTAACTTGTAGCTTTCTCTTTTTTTTTATAACTTTACTTCTTGGAGGAAGATTTAAACATTCATATGTATTTCAAAATAACTTCAACTGATTTAATTTTCTTCTCACATTAACAACCTTAATGTTTAAATATTTCTAGGTTTTTTAGTTGCAAACGAAAGTAGTGAATATATGGATTAGAAAATTACATTAATTTTTGTTAAATAAATGGAGATCATTTAAATAATTATTTTTGTTTCATTCAAATGTTCCCCACAGTTTTTTTTGGAGGTAGGATACACTAGTAGAAATTGGCCAAAATGTAACCAGTCTATTTATGACTACATGCGACTATTAGTTATTAATAATTACATTTTGACATTTTGACAATTATTTCTTGTGTTGGTAATATTTGCAATTGCACTGTAACTAGTTTGCGACTATTTTGGTGTTCATCATTCCATGTGAACAACATTTAGTTTGGTTTTCATCCAAGAAGAACAATTTATCTCCAATTAGTTGCAAATGTGACAAATATAGTTGCAACCCTATGAATATACAAAGGTGTATTTTGTGAATTTTAAGGAATATAATTGGTTTTATTAATATTTATAAATGTATATTTTGAATGTATATGAACAATCATATTACATGTGTATTGAAGTAATATTATTAACATAAATAGGCTCAATATAATGGTTACACTAATTAGTGTATATTTTAAGTATATTAAAATATTATGTAAAATATTTTTACTAAATATATGTGCCCATTTACAAGTTTATCCAAACCATTTTATTATACTTCTTAAAATTATTACAAATGACATTTATTAATATAAACATTATATGTTTATTAATTACATGTAATAAAAAACTAAATTTCAATATTATCTTTCATTAACTTTTAACAATAATAATATTTTGTTACACAATGATTATGATGATGATGATGATGACGTTCGAATGATAGGAAAAATAATTATATAATTAAATAAATAATTATTAAAATTTTAACATATTCTATTATTATTATTATTATTTTGAAATGATTATAATTATTAGAACATATTAATATATAGTTTTAGGTTTTTATATTTCAATTTATAATTAATATTTATTCATTATTCATTATTCAATTATTATAATCAATTACTGATATATATATATATATATATATAATTTTATATTTTATAATAATTACTATAGTAGTCAGAATGGAAATATAATAAATTAATATACAAATGCAAAAATTATTTTCGAAGGAAAAATATTCTTGTTAGAAATACAAAATACTTATTGTAATAATTGATAAATATCTATAATGAATGAAGTAATATTATGAATCATAAAAATAAAATAGTAAACATTGGCTACCAACTAGCTACAATAATAATTGAATTAATGTTATTGTTACTATTAAGTATTTATATTTATCATGAATTATAAAAATGAAAATAATAATGGGAATAATTGTAATAAAATAGTTAACCTAAGCTATGTTTTAATTATATTATTAGATTAAAAAAAATACTATTCAATTTTTATATTAATTTATTTGGTTATGAATTAATAAACTATTAATAATTAGTTAATTACTTCTATATTAGCCAATTATTAGTTAATGAAATTGGTTGATAGATCATTATAATTCATGTATAATGAAAATTAAATATTATTATTTTTAATCTAGTTAATAAATTAAGTAATATTTAATAATAAATATATAATTCAATAATCATAATATAGTGATTATTATTACTATAAATAATTAGTTAGTTGGATAATTTATAAAATGAATTAGTTATTTTCTAATTTAGTTGTTAATTAATTAACCAACCAGTTTATTATTATTTTTATATTTTATTCATCAAATAATTAATAATTTTATTAGTTAATTAGTTAGCTAATTAGTTGTCCTTTACCTACTTAAATATATACTTTTCAAGATGAGAATGAAAGCCAAAACATATGGGATAAACTTTTTAGTTACAAGTCATTTGTGACTAAAAATGTTTAGTTGCAACTGACTTATAACTAAGAAGTTTATTCCATATGTTTTGGCTTTTATTTTCATCTTGAAAAATATATAAACAAGGTGTTTTGTCTTTATATTTTCATATTTAAAAACATTGTCATATGGGATGATCCAATAAAAAAGACTTAACCCAAAATAAAATATGAATATTCATGTATTTACTCTTAACTACATATTTCCCTAACTTACCTACCTATTTTTCTACCTACATACCTACCTAAGTAGGTATTTGGCCTAGGTAGGTAAATAGGACCTATCTAGATATGTGTTTAGCTTATATGGATAGGTAGGTATATAGGTAGGTAAGTACCTAGTTCAACTTACATACCTAAATATTGATTTAAATTGAATTTGGACATATTCAATTAATATTTCACGTGGCAAATTTCCATTGCACCACGTGTCACAATCTGAACCATCCAAACGTAAAAATTAAACATCTTGGATTATTTCAAAATAATTAAAAATATATATTATTAAGAGTTGGGACACGTGGCAACATATAATTTGTTTCCATTAATTACCAAAAAAGTCACATTCTAGTTGCAAGTGACAATACGTATATGACAAGTCAAAGGATGAAGGCGTATTTCATCACTTTTTCCTTCATCCAAAATTCGTTGTCATTTGTAACTAGTGTTAATGCAACTTGTCTAACGCGACTATTAAGATTTTAGTTGCAAATGTCACTTGTAACTAAAACCTAGTTGTAGGGACTAGTTGTAAAATGGTCATTTTCTACTAGTGATAACTTGTAATTATCAATTGAAGTTTACGCCAACATTAAATTTCATAATAAACATTACATGGGCCTTGGGTTTTAATTGAAATTTGTGCTTTTGTAGTTGTCACAAGCATTATAATAACATTTACATGGCTTTTGGGCTTTGACTATAACTTGCATTTTTGTGACTATCACATGTGATTCATTAATGAGCTTGGTATACAACATTGTGCAATCCCACATTTTTCACAAACTCAAACTATTGTAACGTGTTAGCGTCAGCCAACTTATAACTTTGATGGAAAAGTAAAGTTTTACACATTAAATCTCTTTGTAAATTAAATTGCATGTCTTTAGTCAAATGTTCAACTTTAGATAGAATTGCACATTTAGGACTTGCAAACTATAGATTCCCAAAAGCAAATCAAACCCATTCTCTTAATAAATCACTTAAAGTTCAAGCATACATAACGCAAGATACATTGTGAAATTGTGTGTGAAAGCTAACATTTTAAAAGACAAATGCAATTTAAGTTTTTTCATTGAGAATAATGAATATTTTCCCAATTGAAGTCTAAGAAGCTAAAGAAAGATAGACATCATATCAGTACAGTTAGAACCACCAATAACCTTCACACATCTTTAATCATCACATCATGCAATTCATTTAAGAATTTTGAAATTGCTCACCATTCAACATTGACTTTTTCAAACTCTAAGCTTCACAGGTCAATTCAAACATGTTCTGTTTACCACTATAACTTTTGCATATTAAACATTCACATTAGGCAAGATGTTTAATATTATGAATTGATGTGACATGATATGACATTGAAGAGTCCTAATTAACAATGAACTAAACTTGAAATCTTTGATAAGAATTAGACAAAAATATATCAAAATGTATTGCAAAGTTGAAAGATGATATGATTAAAAAGAATATTTTAGTAATATTGAAGGAATTATGTTTACTACAATAGGAATCACAAATTGTTTTCTAAACCTTCCACACCTAAATAAGAGAAATTTCAAATTTGATTACATTTTGTCATTCCAACAATGTGAGCTTCTAAGGATTTTAGATTTGTTTTGCATAAGTTCCTTTTCAAATCTAATTGTGATTATTGATTTTTTAATTTGATGTTTATGCAAGATTTTCATTTTGAGAATAAGATTGTGTTTTGGCGATGAATTTATTTCTTCACACTATAACATATTTTTAAAATCATAACAAAATATTATTTTGACTTTCTTTCTAATAACATTCACCATATCATCAAGAAGGAAATTGATGTCATTTTTACTACCAAAACAAAGGTTGTAACGGTAGGTGTGAAAAGACATAATGCACAAAAATTTGTGCTGGCATGCTTAAATGTTTGATGGTTTTTGTTATACATGATTACATTCCCGTTACATTTAATTTTACCATTTTCCCTTTTATTTACGTTTCAATGTATTCTATTTTAGTTTTATAAAATTTTTTTACTATAAATTATTGTGAATTGCTTGTACACAACAATTGAATATAACACTTAATTTTCTCATGTGACCATTTAAACAATGGGATTATATTAATTTCTTTATGTTCCTTACATAAAATAATATTTCAAAATATATCTTCATTATAATTTTTATTCATAAACCCATCGCCAATAAACTTATCGAATTTATGCATTTTTTATGTGTAAACTTGTGTGGACATTTTTGATATCATCATTTTTTTATTTATTATATATTTTTGCATTTAAAAAACATTTGTGAACCATCATGGTATTGATTTTCAAAAATTTCCCCAAATATTATGTGAGCCTAACTAACATGTAGGTCCAAGCATGATAAAATATGCCAAAAAAGTAGTATTAAAAAAAACTAATTTCAAATTTAATTTTTTTCAACATTAACATTAAAAAGATATTAAAAACCTATTTAATTTGCATTTTGAAATCATAGAACATTTCATTGAGTTTATTGTAAGTCATACATAAATTTTGAGAAATTTCTATATATAAAAAATGGATGAAAAGTATGTTCTAAATTGGTTGGTTGTTCAAAAATTTCAAAATATTTTAACATTAAAACTTTGATAGATCATGAGTAGAATAAGAAAAATTAAAACTATATCCATACACTTTAAGCTTTCATCAACTTGAAAGTATAATAATTCTAATTGATGTTTTACTTTCATGCACTTGTAAGACAATTTTGTAGAACTATGACATGTACTTTTTGTACTTGCATTTATTAAAAAAATTAAATGCATATAAAAAAATGTGTTTCTTCAATATTATGCAATGAAATCAAAAAACTTATAATTGTCGATCATTGATGTAAACAATATTCATGGATTCAATACATTAAAATATACTTTATGGATACTTTCCAAAAAAAAACAAGTGTATCCACCTAACATACTTTATCAGGCTTATGCCCATGTCCATGTGCAATAATTTCATTATTTGATGTTTTCATATACATGTGCAATCTTTTATATTAGGGTCAATGTTTAATTGTTTTTGAATATGTAAAGGTTAATATTCATCTCAAGGTCTTTCAATATTTTTTATCATCATTTACATTATTAAGATGCAATTTATAAGGTTCAATATTGATAATTTTAACCACAAGGTGTTAGTAAGTTGTTTTAATTTTTAGTAATTGTTTGAAATTTTTAATTCTTCTTATTAGAGTTGATTTTCCAAACATTAAAACGGGAAATAAATGTCAAGATTCCTTTTTCAAGCAAGTTTTTCAACATTGTTCAAATTCTTAAAGCTATTTTGGAACTCATCAAGTCTTGTCATAATTAATTGTTGGATTAATGGGATGTGGTAGGAGATTAATAAAAAAAAGTGAGATTGTTAGAAACACACGTCTTTGCAAACAATTAATATGGAATGATAATTAAACAAAACATTCATAAAAAATGTAATCTTCCAACAACGTGGGTATATAAAATGTATGTAATGTCAAACACAAAAAGGGAAAAGAAAAAGGGAAAAAAAAGTAGAATTATTTAAAATTTTAAATCTTTTTGTAGCAAATTTTCATAAGTGTAAGAATTCAAGGAGCTGGAAGAAAGTGCATACAATGTATTCAATTCATTGGTTGAATAATAGTGGATTGATGAAAGCACGAATTCAATGATAATGGTCATCATGGGAAATTCATGTTTGCACAAGAGGTACATATCATTGTTTTTATAACTACTTTTGTATAAAAAATTTGTAATCATTCAAAAATTTATCCTAAGTTTAACCAAGGTTCTCTTAACTTACCCCAAGTTTATCATGAAATACCGCAATCCTATATTTGGGGCTTCTTTTGAGTTGAGTAAACATAAAAAGATGTTATCAACCAAGTGAATTATCCTTCACGAATTTTGTGAGTTAGGTGTTTAGGTTAAATAAATAATGTTTTCAAATGAATAAAGTCTACAATATACATTAATTGCATCACAATATTCATGTTGTTTAGGTCTTAAAGGTTGTTGATGTGATGGAAGCCTATTGTAATAGCCACCTCCTATTAATAAGTTTAATTAGTGTTAAATTTTCCCAAATATTTATTTTTGAAAGTTAGGTCTAACACTCGTTAATTGAATGGACCACAACACTCAATTAGTTCTTGCATCAATGTACTTTTTTTTTTTTTTTCCTCACCTTCATGAAACACCTTGACTATTGTTAAGACAAATATATATTTGAAAAAATTAAATTATTTGACAAATATCGAACTTGACAATGAAACATGAATTAGAAGATTTTATTGTTTAAATAAGACGTGATACTTGGCATGAAATGAATAAAAGTCATAACTTGTTTTGGCAAAATTGAAGAGTGATACCTTTCATTTATCTTTTTATATTGTTCAATGGAACACATTAAAAAATCATCAACTTTTCAAAAAGTTCCACCAACTAAACCGTTTGCAAAAAGATTATTACATAATCTTTTTACTTTTTTGTGTCAACCATGTCTTTTAAACGTTTCATCAACTACTATGTTAAAAGAAACTTTTTAAAAATAATAATTCTATCAATTATTGTTTTACAAACTTCTTTTACAAACTTATGTTAATTCTACATCTTTTTAAAAGATTCAAACATATTTTTCATGATTGTTTTTTAAACTTTTTTTTTTTATAGCATATTCCTTAAAAGAGTTCTTTAGAAAACTTCAAAAAACTTTTTTTCCAAAGACATGTTTGAAAATTTCTAGAACTTCCCTTATTGTTTGTGAAAATTATTATATTTGAAATTTTTTAACATTCATAATATTACATTATACATCAAAGTTTGCAAAGTCCATGCTTAGATTGATATAAGTTGTTGAAATTGCAATAAGTCAAAAGCCCTTCCTTAATGTATTGAACACACTACCTCAAACAATAACACCTACAACTAATGCAAAGCCCATGTTCAAAATAAGTCACTGGAATTTCATTCATTGATAAAAAAATTTGGTAAAAATTATTGATGGAAAAAAAAATTTCTCACATGTGCTCTAGTTGAATACAATAGGATTAAAATACATCATCATCCATTTCTTCAATTCTTGTTTGAATATGATTGTTTTCATGTATTGGTCATATCTCCCTTTTGAATTCTTGATCTCTTGCAACCATGAAGATTATACCTCCATCCTCGCATGCCTGTAACAATTGTAACAAACTATTACACCATTGCTCTTGTATTCCTTGCCAGTGTTAAATGTCATAGGAACCATGCAATTTGTAATCGTTAGGCACATCTACAACTACCAAATGAAAATGTGCCACTGTAACATGAATATCAACCATGATCTTGATTCATGGGGCTATGATCTAAAACATATCATTGTATATCTTCTAATATTTAGTGCAACATGTGTAACCAGTACTATTTTAAACCCTAATAAACTCCAACCACCTCACTATGTACACAAGAATAAAGATAATTGCTAACGAGTATTAAAGGTCGACACTCACATATCAGCTGGTCTACCACTAGAAACATCTTGGACCACCATTCACTCATGAATTAAGACAACACCATGTTTCAAAAGCATTACACAAAACAGAGCCCGATTTTATTTCTCCATTTCTACTTTGGTACCCATTCTCTATGACTTTTGACAATTGGCAGAAGTACAACTCCATATATATATATAACTGCATGTCTTTTCGTGGAGTAAAATAAATCACAATTGTCACTTGTAGCCAACATGAAGTGAATACACCCAAATCTCCCAAAAAAAATGTTCAGGAAACAGGATTGTTCAATGGGTCACACATCCATAGCATTACTCTGTTATATTGACTACTGGGTCATACAAATTGCAAGTTCACTGCTAAGTTTCACAATGAAGGATCAGACATCCACCACAAGTAGTTGATTAGATTGCCTCCATTGAAGCCCTACTCATCAATATTCAGTGATTGGACCACAAGTCTTTTTATACCCACCTAGTTTTATTCCTGGAAATCTTTCTTGAATCTTTTGCCAGTCCACCAGCACCGAGGAAGCAGAAACCCAGGGGTGATGATGTCGACAAGCATCCAGCTTTTCACTTTATTTCACTCCTTTCCTGTTTCCAGTTCTTGAAATACTTCAGTATTAACTGGAGTGGCTAATGATCTACAGGACTGTTGCATGATCATCAGTGAACTCAGGTCAGAGAGGTATGGACAGAACAAGAGTACAAGAACACAAATTCAAATTGAAAATGTTGAGAAATGAAAACCAACCTCCAGGAGTTTTATGAGCCCCAGCAATATAAGAGCACTTCCAGTAGAATAGCATTCCTCAAAATCAACAGCAACATGAATGAGTTCCCCTGAAGAACCTGATGGAAAGCAGTCCTGTGCAACTTGCAAATATCATTAGACATGACTTACAACAGTACAGTTTGTGCTCTTGTCAAGCCATCTGTTCTGCACTCCTTCTGTCACACTGGAAAGTAAAGCCTCTGTGTTAAGCTATAGATGCATTACCATCCACATGCATAAGCTGTCTGTCAAAGATAGACATGCACTGAAACCAGTATTGCTTCTATCTGCATGCACCAATCACTAATATATCCACATAAAAAGAAATTTGACACCACAATACAAAAAAAGCTTTGAAAATCATCTTACCACTAATTGATGGTAGTGTCACCATAAGATTTTACCTTACTTTCAGTACTTTGGATGGGGAGAAAACATAGAAGGCATCAATGCACATAGCCTGTTCCCAAGAGAAGATTCCACGCTTTGCTGCACACCACAGGTTTGCATCTTGTCCCTCCTCTTCCTTCAGTTTTTCTTGTCATTCCACAGAAAAAGAATGGAAGGAAGAACATCAGTGCTGTGCAAAACAGGTATGGCCCATACTGGTAGAGAAATTGCTCCTAACTAGAAAGAAGTGGGGACACAAAACTGGAAGACACTGCACTGAAGACTTGGTACAATTGCAGTCAATGATCATGGGTAGGTTGCACCATTTTTGGGACATGCCTTTTATTAGTAGTAGGAGAGATGAACCACAAAAGCAACAGCATACACCACAAGGAAGCTGCTTGCAAACACTTTCTATTCACCCCTCAATGAATTAATTTTAGTCAGTCTCTATTACAGATTCCCAAAGGATGCTTGTCATTGTTGTTGGAACCCTCCAGCAGCACCTTTGGCTCCTGACCTAACTGCACCACTGCCAGCTCCATTCTGTCCTGTTGGACCCCCAATGTTAAGCATCCCTCCTTGAGGGGCCTGAGGGGCCTGAGCCCCAGGGTTCATTGCTCCAGGCACAGGCCCACCTTGCAGTGCATTGTGAAAATGCACCATCTGTGACTGTTGGATGTGATGCTGCTGCCCAGGAATAAATGATGGCATCCCACTGAAGTGCATGGGTTGGATACCTCCACCTGCTTCAAACATAGCAATCCCTGAGACCATGATGTCAAGCTCCAAGACAAATTACTAACATCTTTGGAACATTTTACACTATGTAACAGTGAAGTCAGAATTACTCACTACGGTGCTTTTGCTGCTGATTTTGCTGAGAGGGTTGAGGAGGAGGAAGAGCGCCTTGAGGAGCGGGTGGAGGTACAGGCTGTCCCTGAATCATCCCCTGTTGATATTCAACAGCAATTGTCAGCACTCTCCAAACTTTCTCACCTGAGTGACCAAAGAGAAATCTAAACCATTTCACAACTAATTGCTGCAATCATCCACCTATCCCTGTCCTCAGAATGGATATTTGACTAATGAGGTAACACATAACCATTTGCTAGGGCCATCATTGTTTGATGGTAGGGGTTCTTGATTATCATCTGGGTGAGATTGCCACATCCTGGGCAATACAACCATGATTGACATAGAAATTGGGCTCAGTTCCTTGATTGGAATCTTTTGAATGGATAGCTGGCTTTAAATTTGATTCCAGCACAACTTTCATATTGATAGCACTGCCCACTCTCAGACAGAAAACCCCTGTGAAGCATACTTTTCTTAAAGCAATACCTGGGGGTAATGTTGTATGTACATGACTTGGCCAGCAGGTGGTGTAAACAACATCTGTCCTTGCGGGTACTAGACACAAAGCCAAATACCATCTTGTCAGTTCAAAACTGCCCACTATGTTGCACACGACACTCAACTTTGCTAGCTTTCACACATACCTCTGTTCACCTCTATGGATCCAACAAACTACAATGAAAAGCACAGAACTGTTACAACATAGAGTCCCATATCTTGCTTTGCAACAAAGTTTGCTACTAGTGCTACCTTATGTACTCCAATCATGTACTCCCTCCATTGGGTAACCAGAATACAATCAGCAGCTTACTTTGAGTCCAGTAGTGCACTGGGGACACCTTAAACACTACTACTTTCTATAGGGTTCCAATAATTTTTCTTGAATCTTATGCTTTTGTACTGTATTGTCTTTCTGAACACTTGTTCACTTTTTACTGAAGTTACTGTTTAAGCATCCAAACTCTGATGCCAGGATCTGGCATTCTCTATGTGTTTAAAGAACACAGATGAGTAATCTTACCATCTGGCTGTTTGGATGGAGGAAGGCAGATTGTATTGGAGGTGCTGGGGTGGGGTATCGTAATTGCTGCTGCTGTCCAAAAGGGCTAACAACCTGTATGCCAAACCATATAACAATCATTAGAATCCCTTGCCAGATTTGCTAGATATATTCCAGATTGGAAGACCAGGAGAGCAACAACTATATCCATGGAATGAGAAGCACCTGCTGCTGAGAGTGAGCTGGCATCTTCATACTGGGCTGCCCTGGTAGGACCTGTGGCATGCCAGCTCCAGGAAATCCTGAGACAAATCCTCCTGGTTGTTGCATGTAGGGTACAGCACCAGAAGCAGCTGCAGGCGCTGCTGTCATAGGACTCTGGTACTGTACGAATTGAGCAGGCTGCCCTGGTTGCTGTTGCACGTACTGGAGGGACACCCCTTGGAGAGAGGTTGCTGGCGGTGGACTCGCATGCATGTAGACAGGGCTTTGTATCATTGGTGAGGCTGGCCTTGGAGAGCTGAAGCTTGGCATAAAAGCTTTGGCATTTGGGTTCAATTTAAACTCCTGGGATAGAAATGAAATAAAGTCAGCACAACTCAATGTACTCTTTTTGAGGAATTTTCACATTCCAAATGTGCAAAAAATGCTTTCCAACAGAAGCTTATCAGAATAGAACTTTGGAGAATATATCAGAATTTCAAGATCATCTTTGAGGTCACTGGAACATCAACAGCTGTTTAAGTCACTCGCTGACTTCTGTTCATATTTTGGTCCTAAAATCATTGAAATTTCATGACATGTGGAGTGTTGCATCGAACCACACTTGTTGAAACTCTAAGCAACAGTCTTTCACTTAGTTCACCAGTTAGGTATTCCTCTCTTGCTTTTCCCTCCAATGAAAGACTTCAACACAAAGAAAAATAGGTTCATGGACTAACAGATCAAGCAATGCAAACAAGTGAGGGATAGAGAACAGGAGTGGTACTTTTGCATTCGCATTCAATGTAGACTTCTTTGGGGCAGCTGCAGTCCCAGAGGAACCTACAGAAGCAGAGGAGGAAGAGCGTGACAGCGTGGGAGACAAAACTGCCTGGCCTGGGAGTGTGGATACAGATGAAGGCAATTGAGCACCAAAAGTAAACTGTGGTGTTGCCAAGGAGGGTGCAATTAGTGGGCCCGAGGCTGATGGAGGTTCAGATGAATCAGATGATCCACTGAGCTGACTCACAGGTGCACCAAGACCTGTTGGGAGGGGCAGTGATGAAGGGGAAGGGGCTGAGACTGCAGGGGTAAATGGAGAGGCAAGACTTGATTTTATGTCATGAGCAGCCAGTGGCCGGGCACCTCCATCTCTCACAAACTCACCTGACACACTTTTCACTGCCATTGGGAGAAGCAAAAGTTAGCAACTGTTACTCCATAAGCAAACAAATTTTTTATGTCTGCAGGTGCACATCCTATTACGAGTGGTCAAATAACAAGGTTGTAATACTCAGAAATGGCAGTTTTTCAATTAGAAAAACAGATGCACCATTATGCCAACATTACACCTGAAAAGCAACTTCACTAGGTCTCAAGTTTTAACAACAAAGAAAACAAGCTACAATCACAAAAGCCCTTAAAACCCCACTCACAAACACAGTTCAAGGTTGCCTCTCAGCAAATAGTTCACTAGACTCCCTTGAGGCTTCCAGTTAGCATAGAGATAAATAACTCACATGGTGTTCTTGGGGACCGGGGTTCAAGATCCTTCTTCTGAGTGATAGCCAAAAAACAGCACAAAAAAAAGACTGATTAGCACTTCAAAAATACCTGGAAGAAGCTCCAACAAATGTGTTTCAAACAGATCCTGCACTAGAAGAAAATCTAGCAACACACTTGTTGTGCATAAAATAGCATTCCACAATGATAACATTAGAAACTACACACTCATTGTTCAGAGATGCTGGTACAAGGCTGTCTGTTAGGCTATCTGACTGCAACTTATTGAAGATACCTTGAGACTTTCACTAAAAGATTTGAGCGCATTGACCTGGTCCTCTCGCTGCTTCTTTCCCTTTTTGGCAGTTTCCTGCAGCTTGAATTCATGAAATTCCCTGCAAATGTCCAAATCACCATTGCACCCTATGTTAGCAATCACCCTGAAATGCATTAGCTTATGCAACACCAGAACAAAACCTCCCCATAGTCGAAAGATACTCAACCAAATTATATAGCACTTCATACTGAAGGGTTCTTGTTTCTAGAGGAGTGATTGTCTCAGAATGAAGTGTATCTACATGAGTAGATACACACTCCAATAAATGCAATGTATCAAACTGGTTTGGCAGGACAGACAATACCCTGATAATGCATGAATGCATATTCTACATGCCAATAAGTGCAGTGTAGCTCCACATGACCAAGGCATTAGACTCTTTCACCAGGGTTGTGTTAGCCTCATACAGTTGAGTAATTTTGAATGTCAGATAAGAAACTTGACTGCATTGGATGGTCTGATGTGCTGCTGTGGATAGCATGTGCTGAATCAATAAATTGAGGGGAAAAAGGATCTCTCTAGGGTAACCTGAGGTTAAAGGCAATGAGAAGTGACAGACTAGTCCTAGTGACTCATAGGACAGCATATATGCACAAAAGCGAGCTCAAGAAGCAATTCAAGCTATCTGATTGCAAGTAGGATGCCTGACTATTACATGGTGCATCTAGGGAGTAAAATAAGCACACAGAAGAAGAAAGGCAGAAATAGCCAACCGGTACACATCCTCTGGAACCTGAGGACAACTTGGGTCCAGATTGAGAGCTTGAATGGCTGCTGGATCTCCAACCAAAGGAGACATCAGTGGCGAGCCCCTTCCAACTGGACTGTGGTACGGTGACCCTGGACCCTGCACAACAAACCACAATCAACGGTCAACAACAATAGGCACTGCAGATACACCTGTTCAAGAAATGGTAGCTTCCTTGTCAAAAGAGGGATTTGGAAAGAGAAAGACAATAAGAGGAGGTTTGCATGTAGGTATCGACAAGAGACAAGACAGCACCAAGTACTTGACCAACAGACTCCTTACAGGACAGAAAGAAGTATGATGTGTTCTAGAGTGTACTGTTGCTGTGATGGTCAGAGCAATAAAGAAGATGAGATAAGACAGGTGGCAGCAGTCACAACAGTGTCACTTCCACTGCTGCAGTTTCCTAATATTCCAGATACTAGATCAGTAGCTGCAAAAACAAAGCCTCAGGCAACCGTTGAAATGGCCCTGTCTTACTGATACCTGTGTGCAACCTCAAGTTGCATCAAGCATTTAGTCATACCATTACCACACCTGCTATGATTTCCCACACCAGTTGGGAAAAAACCAACCCTCAAAAATCCCAAAAAGGTGTAACATTACTTTGATATGAAGAGCCTGGAAGGCCTCCAGGGCTCACTACTGGGGGATGGCAAAAGCAGGTGCACTTCCCTCCCCATAGAAAAAGGGCAGGCTACCTTGTTAGACCGTTTGCTTTTGTCGCCAACCAACAGATGCCGCAGTCTGAGGTGCTCCCTGTATGTGTCAGCCAAGCTATCAAGGGTCCCCACATCACCCGTCTCTACTGATGAAGCACGCCAATCTCCCAAGAATTCGCATTTTAACGGCCCATTTACAGTCTGCTGAATTAGGAGAGTACAGAAATGGTTTTGTCTTCTTGAGGTCACCGAAAACTGGAAGTGTAATGACCTATACACTTCGGATCCCTAAATTGAACCAATTTTTTATACCCCAGCAGACAATCACCACAAAATGGATGCTACAGCTTTTCAAAAGAAAAAACTGCTTCCATTAAATCCTCCCAATGGGTGAGAGCAGGATCAACCCACTTTCATTGCAAACATATGACACAGGTCTTCAGGCAGAGATTACATCTGCACCAAGATCTGGCTATCAAGCATCCCTGGAAAGGTCAGGGCCTTCAGATTTGCAAGAACAAAGAAACAAGGCTTTGGCAGGATTTTGGGAGGGACTTAGCCACCATCCACTCTGTCATGTGGACATGGTAAACTCTTTGTAGCTATAACCAAGAACCTTGTTGAGACCCATGGTTAGACCCATGCAAAGACTAAAAAGGAAAATAAAAGAGCCCAAGTGTTCTAAACCATAATTGCTCAATTCAGAAACCTGGAACTGCAGTTTAAAAATCAGATACTTAAAGCATAGCACGATTAGTTGAAGGTGGTAATCAAAAATATCTGGGCACAGAGTGAGAAACTGAACTGAACATGAGATCCCTTACTCTCTGATGTCATTCAAACATACCTGTGAAGAATCTGCAGATGATGGGCGACTGCCTTTAGTGTCTGTTTCACCTGAGCAAAGTTACATAGCATTAGCACCATTTTACGTGCATCAAAAAAAGAAAACAAATACCTCAGACCCACTCCTTACTCTAGCTGTTGCGAGAGTAGCAATGTGGACTGACACAAAAAAGAAGAGCATTTACCAGCTCCGGGTGTGCTGTCACTAGTGCTAGCAGTAGGTGGGGCAAAACTTCCTCCAAAAGTTTCATCATTGTGGGCATCAACGTGACCATCTTCGTCATCCTCGCCCATGTCCTTCTCTCCACGAAGCACAGAAGAATACCTGCTTTCCTCATCCATTGCTTCAACCTCTGAAGTCAGCTGCATCCCTCTCTCCTGGCAAAGCACAAGGCAGCACAAAACATAACTTGAAAAATTGGACCACACCTTTGATCCCTCAGAGACTAACTTTGATTGCCAAAAACAGATGCTGGTACAATTCCTAGAAGCATTTCACATAGATGAGCTGCTGTCCATTGGGAAGAGATGGAGGAGATAACCTCTGCAAGATGAACATTGCGTGTGGTCTGCCCCTCAATTTCACGAGCAATCCTCCATGCCTCCCTCTCCCTGTCACGTGTCTGCGGTCCCCTCTCAAGCTTGGTGGTGTAAAGCTCCTCATTGAATGTGCTTTCAACACCAAATAAGGTCTTGTTTGTTTCAAATTGATCCCAACTTCTGGATAACACAATGTTAGAGCCAATTCTTCAAGATTTGGAACCTCATAACCACCAGCAGGTGCAAATTCCTTCAATAAGTAAGACAAGTGACTTGAAGCCTAAACATGTTGAGGAGATCCCCTTCCCAGCATTGAGAGACGTGAAGCTAACTAACCTCCATGTGTGATTAAAATTTAAGGTCAGGTTTTCAGAGGCATCATCATCTGGTTTCCATGGCTTCAGCTCCCTCTCCACCTCAAAATTCTGCACTTGAGACAGAACTGCATCTGTCTCAATTTCAGTATGGTTTTCATGAGCACGCCCATTTGATAGTGCATCTCCACTCAGCAATACATCCTGTGACAGACACCCAATAGCAATACGCAAATCAACTTCAAATTCAGAAACTTCTGGTAAAAGATGGCAGCTTCAGATGTAAAAAGACCTGGATTCCAGAAGCCATGAGACCAGAGCTCACCTTGGCAACAATCTGCACAAAATCTTTGCCAAGAATGATATAGGATTTCAATGGGGGTTTCCTGAGAGCATCCTTAACTGCCTCACTTTTCCCACCTTTGACAGTACCATCCTTGATAAGCCTTGCCATTTTCAAGACCACACCTGCCAAGTCGAATTCACACTCATTTGAAACAGAAGGAGACACATCCGAATCTCTTTTCAAAAAAGGAAAAGACATGTGTTGATGGACATGCTACTCCACAAGCCTACACCAAATAGCTCCAGGGTTCGTGCAGTCAAGCATCAAAGTCATTCAATGCCCCTGGCTACCAGAAAGATAACAAGTGATAGACATGACCTCACCAAAATCTTTGCTTTCAATTTTGGCAGCATGGAAGATGCCTGAATATACTTGGCCATTCTTTGTCTGGACTTCAACCTGCTGGCCAATGAGGCATGTGTGCAAGAACAAGAGGTGTCTCTCTTGCACTGTTTTTTCTCCAGCTGCAAGTCAAAACAACAGTTTGATCGGGTTAGTAATGCCACAACATGGCAAAATCCAAGATCACAACCTGAAAATTTCCTACAAAGGAGTTTGACATAAAATAGGTTATGCCATGTCTAATTGGAAAACGCCAATGCCCAAGTATCCAGAAAATACAGAAAACCAAAAATAGCAACATGCCAACACAATCTGTGATCTAGTCCTCTTGGAAATTACGGTAACTACTTGAGGCTCTTTCCATGGCCCATTTTGCAAGATGAAAGCAACTAAACCACGAGCCACAGATCAGATCCTTGAGGCAGTGACTCTTCGCAGGTATCCAAACCTCATATGAAAATTGAGTGTAAGAGGGCTTAACACATCATCAGATTGAAAAAAAAAAACCTTCTTGTACCGGACAGATCCAAATGAGAATTTCAGACGATGGCACATTCATTACAATATGGTCACTAGTTTCATAACTCCTAGCACTTTTCCAGCAGATTGCAGGAGATAGGGTGTGTAAACATCACAAACATTCCACTACAGGACAACAATTGGAAGTAATGATTGTATTGGTCCAGGTAGAGCCTAAACCAGACACAACATGAGAGTGTGATCTTAGTTTTGTGACTGCTCTGACAAAACATCAGAATGCCACCTTTATTACCATCTACTGTCAGGAATTAATGAATTGACTGAGGGGAGAATGTAAGACTGCTGTCAACATGTTATATCTCTATGAAATTGCAGAGAGAACTCCAGAACAACATCTTGAAGGTAATCATTATGTCACTGCCAGTCAAACCAAAATGAATGCAGCAAGAATAAGTGTGATCATAACCTTGTGAGTATCACTAACAAAGCATTTAAGACCA
Organism: Sphagnum tenellum; assembly: GCA_963921925.1. Lineage (NCBI taxonomy): Eukaryota > Viridiplantae > Streptophyta > Sphagnopsida > Sphagnales > Sphagnaceae > Sphagnum > Sphagnum tenellum. Next base: position 6,083,976 of record OY998150.1, on the reverse strand, counting down.
TCACCTTCATCATGAATGGCAGTGACCAGTTGCCACTAATCCCTGATTCTTTCATTAGCTCATGATGGTGGGTGTAGATAAGCAAAACAATAAATCTGCTCGAAATTTCAGGCAAACACTTATTCAAAAATCTTTGTCCTGAGTCTCTGTCTCATTTCTGGAAGCCATGGGAAGACTCAGTCATGATATTGGCTGGCACTTAAGAGACATAGTTAATCAATATCCTCATAAATACTAAAACCTTCTTCATACTTACAAGTTTCAAACTAAGTCAACCTGAATAAGAATAAGATTGAGAGATAATCTGACAACAAGGTGATAGAGACTTCAGGTCCAAAAAACTATAAGCAAATAGGGGAAAGAGGGAACCCAACCCTAAAGAACAGAGAAAATGAGAACAAGATGGAGGTGTGTATTTGAGTCAACAGAAATGATGGCAGGCATAGTTAGTCAGAAAACTCCATTGTACCCTTGCTAAAGATGCAACAAGCTCATGAGGGTAAGCTTCACTTAATTTTAGCATGCCCGTGTGAGCTTGAATGGAAGGCTAAGGCCTCCTTTATAGAGGGTAATGGTTGGGACATACCACAGGTGACTACTCGCATGCAGCACTTCCACTTTAGCCACTGGAAAAGATATCTCTGAGATTGCAGCAAAAAATTAAAAATGACACTTTGAAGATGACTTTTATGACAGGTCTGGCCAAACTGAAATGGACATGATAAGAGCGAGTCCGGACATAACCTGGTGAAGGTCACTCGCAAAGTACCAGACCACATTCATCATGAATTGCATAACTAGATGCCATTACTCCCCACAGGTGTAATCAACTCCCACTGCTGACTCGAGGAGGCCAAACCATGCATTACCTGGACTTAAGTGCAGGCAAATATATCCTAGACATATAAAGAATTTCTCTAAAGACACTGACCTGCACCTGTGTATCTAACCCCTGCCACCTCTGTAGAAGATCTGAGCCTGCCACTGTTACTGGTAGTCAGGTGGTTGTACTGACCACCTTGAGGTGAAGAGTCGGAGCTAGCCTTGGCTGGCTGTCTCCAATTCTGATTGTCAGAGCGATGTCCTGCATCAGGTCGGCTGCCCCCTTCTCTGTCAGTGCGTCGACGCCCAACACCATTGCCAGCAGTTGACCGCTGCTGTGTTTGTACTTGACTCATTGGACTCTTGAGCCTTCAGTGCCCCTGGGTTGGCAAACCACTGCTCCTGCACCTTTTTCCTCAACCTGTAAAAAAGATGCATGCAAGGTCAAGTAATTACCTGATGGTACATCTGAAACAAGTGCACATATAACAAAACTGTAGTGCAGAAATTTTGGATGATTTCTTGAGCTCCAAAGCTCAAGTAGCTCTTGTTAAGATCCAGTTCAGTAACAGATTTGTTACAAGTCCTCATGAGTAGAGGGGATATGGCAAAAGTTATCAATCCACACTGTGGATCCACCCATGGGTTCATTGTTCATCCCAATTAACAAGTAAGGTGCACCACACTCAGTTGCCATTGCCATATCAGACAAAAGATACCTCAGATTGAAATTAGGGTTGAAGAAACTAGGGTTCTTCCTCTTAGTTGCAAAAGAGACAAAGAGGGTGATGACAAAAGCCTTAACCCTAATCGTGTAAACCAACTTTGCTGTCTGCCATAATAGAGTGCGAGAAAGAGAGATATGGAGGCAGCAGCAGCAGCAGCAGTTTGATCCAATCGGCAATTTAGCAATTCAAATTTCATCCTTTCACAACACATTCCAAAGTTCACACAAGACATACACTATCCACATATATATATACTCACGCTTCTTTGTATGAATCAACAGCATCCTAACCTTGCATGCGTGCTCCTGCCGTTGCGTCACAGCAATCCAAAGCGACAATCCAAAGCTACCGCTTCACCGGCACAAACCCTTGTTTCTCAAACCGAAAAACGGATCCCCCACCTCTCGATACGAAAGTATGGCAGACAAAAAAAAATTATAAAATTATAATAATAATTGACAGTCGAGAGAGAGCCAGCGATGTAATCAGACGAACCCGTAAGAGGAGGGAGGAATTAAAAAAACATTTTTAAAAAACAAAAACAAAAAGACACACACACACACGCAAAACAAGACCGAGCCACTGTTGCGTCCTCCTAGGGTAAAGACAAGATGGTCCCGAAGGGGGAAAAAAAGAAAACACAAAAGCCAACAAGCACACAATGCTGACCTCAAAACACAACGGCAACAAGAGAAAAAAAAGAAAGAAAAAACACAACAAACAAACAAACAATTAACCAAACAATAATCAAACGAAAACACTTTCCATTAAAAAAAAAAATTAACAAAAGAAGGGGATTGCAACATGTGCTGTAGTCGAGAGAGAGAGAGAAAGAAGAAGAAGTAGAAGAAAAGCAAGACTCCTCGTCGTCGTCGTCGTGGCGCAACAGCGCTGCTGACCGAAAGACAAAATTTTCTGCTGACCGAAAGACAAAATTTACGTACAGTTTTGGAAATTTTCACAAAATGCAAGAAACTACGCAGATTTATTTAATTATTTATTTTTCTATTTTTATTTTTATTATTAACAGGGACGATCAACTGATCAATTGATGAAACTTGGAAAAAGACTATTATTAACTCATCAATTGATTATATATTTATTTGTTTTTTTATTTTTATTTTTTTGTGGGAACTATATAAGTGGAATTTATAGTGTGGAATATAAGTGAAAATTTGTAATTATGTTAGAAATCCAAATATTGGATGACATCGCATGCAATTTGAATCGAAGTTTGAATTGAATTGAATTCAAGATTTTTAGTCAAATCTCATTGTATTCAAAATTCAATTCAATTCAAGATTTTCAGTCAAATTCCATTGAATTCAATAATAATTGGATTAAAATGGAACTGAATTCAAAATTTTAGTCACATTTCATTGAATTTAAAATTTCATTTCAATTCAATAATTGGATTGAAATGGAACTGAATTCAAAATTTTGGTCACATTTCATTGAATTTAAATTTCATTTCCAATTCAATAATTGGATTGAAATTCAATTCAATTTCGAAATTTCAGTCAAATTTTACACAATTCAACACTTGAATTTTAATTTAGTTTAATTCAATTCAATTCAAAACTTTAATCATGTTTCATTGAATTCCAAATTTTATTTCAATTCATAATTCATTATGAGAAATTATGTCCATGAAAACCACATTGCTATGTTGCTTTTAAATGACCAATATTGTACTATTAATTGCCCACCATTGTGCCACTATTGTGTCACAACTATGCCATTACGTGAACACTCAGATGCCACTAATTGTTACATATGAGACATTACAAGGCTATAATATTGGCATTATTTTACAATTGGATGGGCATTATGGTGCCACTACTTGGCCATTAATAAAATGCTATTGAGTCATTATCTATATAAAGTGTGAATTTGTAGATATCAAATCGGATCTTAATGTTACATAAACTATACTATAATATTTATATTAGATGTACATCAAGGTATTCAAGCTTATACACCTAGAAATTTTTCTTAAGTTATATGAGCATGTGTGGAATTGGTAATAGTTGATTCTTTTGCATATACTTCATTCGCCCCCATGAAGGTTGCATCTTGTGGCATATTTTTAATAGATTTTTTAATCATAAATATTAATTTATGGCTTAATTTATTCAATTACTATGAACTAAAAATTAGATTAAATAATTAGTACTTAATTTAAATTAAACAATCTAATTTTAAATTTTTGTGAAATTAATTAATGCAATTTGGTTTTTTGCATAATTTACTAAACAATCAAAATTTGAATATTTTAGTAATATTGTAGCCCTATTTTTTGTGATTAATGTTCAATATTCCATTACATTGCAATTCACAATATCATGTTGGCATACATACATATCAAAGCATATAATTTCATGAAGTTTGCTTTTGAATTCAAATTTAAAACAATGTGTATATTTTAATAGACATTCAATAAGGGCATACATATGGATATGTCTCCATGTGCTTCAATGTCTTCTACTCAAATTCATGTTTATTGTTTAATATTTCATACTAATTTTCTTAATAATTTAATAATTATAATTAATATGTAATATACTTAATTATTATGAACTAATTAATTAAACTGAATACTAAACTACTTCTTTGAATTCATTAGTTAAATTTAAATAATCATTTTGTTAGTTCATTCAGATAATGAATAAATAAATATCTAAATTCAGATAATTAACTATATGATACCTAAATATATAAATTCAATAATTGATTAATATTTGAATCTGATTAATTAATTTAAAAAATTAATCTAGATAACTAATCGCCAAATATTTAGTTCAAACAATTAGATTTCAAATAATTATGTCAAATGATTAATTATAAAATTAAAATCAAACATAATGCTTGTGGGGAAAAAAAATTATAGTTGCAACTCAATTGCAATTAGGGTGTAACTAAAAGATTTAACAATACATTTGTTTTCAACATCTCATCACACAAACTATATAAAGGAAGTGTTTTGTCTTGCATTCTCACATTAAACTACATATGCCATGTTGAGATGAACCCGTAAAAGGTTAACCCTAACAACAAAACAAAAAACAAAATTAAAATATTTATGTTGCTACGTTTTAGTTTACCTAGCCTTCTATTTTTGTATTTACTTACCTACCTAAATAAATAGGTCCCACTTTTCTACCTACCTAGGTAGGTAAATAGGTAGGTTGGTATGTAAAAGTTACCAATTTATTTATCTATGGCTATGTACCAACCTACCTATATATATATAAATCCAAAAATTCAATTAATATGTCATGTGACAACTTTTGATTTTGCCACATGTCATAATTTAAGACCATTTAAAATGAATAATTATTATGGACGATGGATATTAATATTTCCAAAAAACAAATCACCAAGAAATTGTCATAGTGCCACAACTTCAATTTTGATGAATGGATGAAAAATGGCATCAACATGAACTACATAGTAGTTCATCAACAAGGAACTACATAGTAGTTGAAAATTAGAAGGTATTGAAAATTTGCTTTGTGAGTGTGGTGTTTAAAAAAATCTTTTGAAAAAACATAGATCCAAAAAAACATTTTTGTATGCCTCTTTATTTGGGAATGGGCTAAACAAATTCCAATTTGGAAGATTTAAAATAATGGTAGCTTATGGAAGCTAAAGTTGTCCTTCCTAGACCAAGTTTGATGAATCATCGTCAACAAAATTAATTTATTTCAGCTTTGCAGTATTCTATGGTACCAATAATTATCAAATTGATATAATATTACAACATTAATGTATTTTATTGGCTCCTCAAATCCCACAATATCAAAACAAAATCCCATGATCATATAGATTTTTCATGAAATCATTTTCATTTTCATTAATGTAGATTCCAATTTTCAACCTTAAAAATATATATCTATAATTTGTGAGGTGGGCGTTCAACCTACAATTCTAAAATCTTTAAACTATTTGATACCCATAAAATGATATGTTTATGTCGTTAGGGATCATGTCACATGACAATTTATGTTTACCTATGATATGATGCTATGAATAATTTTAATTATGTCAATGTTTTTTTCGGGTTTCCTAATAATGTCATGACAATTTTATGTTTATAATGTTTATTCATCATGGTTTCATGTCATGACAAATTTGCACATGTTTCTACTCATGTCATGTGACAATTTTGTGATTGTAATTTTTCATCATGTTTTGACAATTTGTGAAATTGTCAACTCAAATTTTTCATGACAATGTTTTGTGTTTGTCCATATTTTTCATGTTTCAAGAATTTCTGAAATAATATAATAAAAAAAACTCTTGAATTTCTTTTGTGAAAATTGCGTGTTGTTTGATATTCATCTTATGAAACAATTTTGTGTTTTACATTGTTTTGATGTTTTGCCAAACAAAGTTTTGAGCTTTTAAAATTGTTTTGATAATGTTGCAAGCTATTATTGTGTGTTTTTGAGTTGTATAATATTTAACTTGCACGACAATTTTGTGTTAGAGGAAAATAATATTAATTTTTTACTTGTGATGATTGAAACGTGATGTCATGAAAAAACAATTATGAAAGGGTTTAATGTGGAATGATATTTTGGAATTGTCATTCAAAAAGACGATTTATGGAACTTAAAGTTGTTCCACTTAAACCAACTCCAATGTACCATTGTCACTATCATTAAATTCATGACAAAGCCTTTGGGGATACATCATATTAAATCCACAAACAAGATTTCAATATATTTCCCACCAATTTGAATCCATTTTTAAAATTGAATTTTAATCCAATAGTTGAATTGAAATTGAATATAATTATATTCAAATAATTCAAATACCATTCAATGTATTTGAATTCAATTCAGTTCAAGTCACATTGCAATGTTGGTTGTCGTTGACAATGTGTAGCAACATGAAGCCCCAAGTAGTTTAGATTATCAACATCTCGATGCTAAATGATTTCACTTTATTTGTGTTATCCTTGTTTTTGATTTTTTTGTCAAAGCCTTGGTGTAAGAGTTTTGATTGTTTAAAACTTGTTTGATTGTGTTGTTTGTCAAAGTTTGGTGCTAAACATTAATTGTTTGAATAGCACTTGCCTTTGGTTGTTTGTTAAAATCTTCATATTACAATATTGCTTGAGTTTGTTTATTTGCAGTTGTTTATGCAATGGAGGAATTGTATTATTAGAATTATTTTGAGTGAGTCTTGTTTGAATGCACCTGTTTGTTAGAGTGGTAGAGGTTTTCATTGTTGAGTGCTTGTCATAGTCTTTGTGATAAAGTGATATTTGTTACTTTTTAATATGTCCCCAATTTGTTTGTCCATGACATCTTTGTGTTTTACAACAATACCCATTATGAAGAAAGTTGTTGTAAAATTATTATACAATTGAAAATATATTATAATATAAGGGCAAGTTAAACATATGTACGTCAAATATTTAATTAAATTTGAAGATTTCATGTCAAATAGCACAATATTTTTAAGTATGTTAATATATTTAATATATTTCTCCACAAAATGACGTTCTTTGAATTTTATTTTTTCCAACATTTCAACTAATATACTTAGTGTTGAAGCTATCAAGGTATTTTGGTATATCCTATTCCATAGACTAATATTCGTATTTATTGGATTTTGTTTCAAAATGTTTGAAGCATATTGGAATTGTTGGCTTTTATTGAGATGATTAGTTAAAAATAGTTTTCAATATTTTAAGTCTTGAACATCATGGTAGGTGAATCATTGGTTGCAAAGAGTCATATTTATTTGGGATAAGAAGTTGGTTTTGCAAAACATAATTTCATATTAGTGAGATTCTAATTGAGCCCCGAATGCTTTGATTTTATTAATTTTCCCCATTTTGTGAAAAATACAAATTCCTTGTTTTTTTCAAAAAAATTGCCAAAATCACCATAAGTCCCTACAATATGAAAGGGTTCATATGATTTTAAACTTTCATATTTTGAATATCGCCAGATTTGGCTAAATATTTGAGGATTTGAGGATTTTGAAATGACAACAATTTTGAGAACCAAATAGACCATTACTGAGCTTGGCATCATCATTTACTTCAAGTGATTGTTGCAGCAACAAGAGCGGATTCATGCTGGCAGCATACATGCCTACACAATACATTCAAGCAAGATATGTTCCATTGGATGGAGTAATACTTTTTACACAAGATTCTTACCCTAAAACATTGCACATGTTTCATGTCAGTTTCTACGTCAACCCTCACCTTCATTTTTGTGATTCACACAGAATCAATCAAGTCTATCCATGTATTACATGCTTGAACTCTGTGAAATTTGACAGATGATTCATATAGAGTTGAAGTTGCAAACACATGGATACAAGAATAGGCCTTTCAATGAATTGCTTTTCCCACCCTCTTTTAATTACAAGTTACAGAAGATTCAAAATAAATCTTTCAACCTGGCTGACAAACCGTTACTTCAACAGAGCTTTTTGCCTATGAGCAAAAAAATTTGCAGTTGATTCTGGAATTATGTGACAGAAGGCAGAAACATGCAAAATTACGAAGGAAATTCTAAAGGTTGTCCACCCTAAAATTAGCTTTGCAGACAAACAGCAGTTTCAGCAGGCTGCAGTTTTGTGTGTATCCTACCAAGATCAAGGGAAAATCCACATGGATCACAGATTGTGAACCAGAACTTTATAACAGATAAAGTTCACCCCCCAGGACCTAATTGGACCAGACATGAACTAGGCCATGCCGATTTCCTGTGTATATTTCATTCCTCTCCTCATCATAGAAAAGGGCTGTTACATCTTCAAGTGCTTCATGAATGGAACTTCTGATATTGGAGGAGTTGGCACACGTTCGAGGCCTGATCCCAACATGTGGGTCATCAGCCCTGATCTTTGCCAGGCATTTCCCTGTCAAGATGTTGCTTATGTTGATGGAGCCCACTGCACATAAAACATACCAGTCTTACTGATCATCAGTCTCTATAGATACTGACGTTACAGAAGCATTTGTCAATTAACGAACTGAAATTGTTGTTACATTGAGAGACCAGGACATACCAGCTTCATCAGCAGTTTTATCTGCATGGGCTTTACAGTAAGAGATGATGAGATCTTGCTCACTGGTGATGTATATATTATTGGTGTTACAGTCTGGATACCAGAGCAAATGATCCTCAAATGATGTCACAAGCTCTCCCCGAAAGTTCCATACAGCCACTGTTCTGTTGCGGAAGGTTAAAAAGAGCTGATTCTCATACAAAAATATGAATGCTGATGGTGTCATAAACTCTGTCCTGCATACTTCTGTGAGTTCCCCATTTCTTACCTGTGATTCCAACCCATCAAAATGGCACCACTCCATTTGTTACAAAAATAGGTCAATACAAATTCCCAAAAGACAAGCTTGGTGCATACATATACTAAGTAACTTTACAAGGCTGTTTCAGCACAAACCAAAGACAACTTCAAAAGTGATGAGAAAAACATACATCCAGAATCTGCAGATTCTCATTTTCCTGCTTTATGAGCAGCTTCTCATTGAATTGCTCAGCAAAATCCACCACAAGCTTGTCTAGATCATGTAATTTCAGAAGTTATGAGAAACACGTACATCAAGAATCTGCAGATTCTCATTTTCCTGCTTCACGAGCAGCTTCTCATTGAATTGCTCAATGAAATCCACCTTCTTGTTGCGATGTAGCAGATGATTAAAGGCTTTCAGCACTGACCCATCCTCAATTGACAATATCTTTAGAGGCACATGGCTTTGTGCCCTGTCAAAGATAAGCAGCATGATGCCTGGACTGATCCATTAAACACAATCATCAGAACACAGGACTTTGAAAAGTTACTTGCACATGTACTAGACCATCACCGACCCAAGGCAACTTGAACACATCTTGAACAGCTGGTATCATTTTGCAAAACCAACCTGATCTTAATTTCCTGGACATTCTCATCAGAGATGGAATAAAGCATGGTGTAGTTTTTCAGATCAAACACTTTGTATATCCTGCAACACCACCCAATCATCACATTTCAGTCCAAGCAAGTGATTATGAGATCCTCACAAACATTAACAAATACATTGCCATAAAAAGCTGTTCACTTGATAAATGAAAATCTCAACTCAAATAAACAGCATGCATAACCAGGTAAACAATGATGAGACAAAGGACAATACCTATCTTGTGCAGAATATGTAAGCACTTTTCCATTCACATCATCAAACTCAACAAAACCAGGCCACCTGAGTGACTCAGACTCAAACAAGGGGAAACCAGCATCAGGCTGACCTCTTCGAATGTACCTACAGAAGCAACATCCCTATTCCCATGATTAATTCACACTCCCATCTCAAGCCAAAGCACAAAGTAGATTGACATCAACACAGTCTCAAGGAGCTGCTGCACCTTACACACAGCTCTGAAACCCCAGAATCTTTAAATTTTAAGAGCTCAGGAGTAAAGGATCAAACCTGGTACTATGAATGCAAGGTAACAAGGATTAAGAGGGCAAAAAGCTGAGCACATACTCGATAGGTGTGGTTCTGCACTTCAAGGAGCTGAAGTTGTCAGAAGCATATACTGATACAGTGATTAATGAATCATTGTTCTTGTTGTAGAACAAACTGCGAATTACTTCATCTGCACTGATGTTTAGGAAACATATCCTCTTGTTTGTGTCTGTTACATCCAAAACCAGATTGTAAGTCTCAAAAAACAGCTGACAACAATACATGCAGTAAATAAGGTCTTAAAACAACTGGGCTGATTTCTGTACCTCGGCTGAAAGCAGCACAGATACCAGAATGTGTGAGAGCAAACACTGTGTCCCTAGCAGCCCCAATTTCCACAATACGAGACCGCTTCTTCAGGAACGGCAACTTGAGGAAGTGGTGGGCTTTGGGGTCGTGTGTGTCAAATTCCTCCTGTGAAAACCATGTGAAACACAGACAGTATCATACATGTATCCAGATAACAGAACCCAAGTATTTCCTTGCTCCACAAACAGCAGCCATAAAAGCACAGCACATCACATTCAGCATATCATTCCGCTAATCTGACAGGAAATGGTGGCCTGAGAAGATTAGAAACCCAAGTTCGAGACCAGAAGTGGAAAGCAGATTAGAAACCCAATAGAACCAAAACCAGATCAACAAGTGTTGATACCAAAACCTTGAAACTCTTTCGTCATCACAAAAGACCTAAATCTTGACTTTGCTACCCACGTCTTGTACAAAACCTTGAAAGCCTTTTGTCATTACAAAAAAGCAGACCTCAATCCCGACTTCTCTACACACATCTTGGACAGATTGAGCTCAGAAAAATACAGACAGCAAAGAGGAATTGAAGGACAGTAACACCTCGACTTCACATACAACTTTTGACAAAGCTTAAGCACTGACGTTACTGAGATCATATTCTGGATCTTGATCCCCAAACGGGGAAACAAATCGCCTATAAACCCTAAAGAAAGACTTGAAAGCAACCCAGAAACACCGAGGACTTGAGTACAAAACTGGGGAAAAAAAAACCCTAATCCGCACAGTCTCGGACACCCTTCAGTCAAAACACTCGGGAGCACCCCTCGAGCCAGGCTCTAGTCTCAGGAACTTGGCTGCTGTTGGAAAAGACGCCACGAAACCCAGACGACCTAGTGAATATAAGGACGACCCGACGTGTGACCGTTTGCAAGTGATTTCGGCGACACGGATCTGTGCAACACACACACACACACACACACACCTGCAAATGGAAGTTCCGAAACTTCTCTTGCGAATTAGTGCGATTGAAGGCCAGGTTCCCCGCTCGACTGATCTCCCTCTTGAGAAGCTTCCGTACGCAGTTCTTGGTCTCATCAGGTCGAGTCCGTTTCCCTGCAACCACTCGCCTCCCCGATGCCGGCCTTGGACTACTCTGCATCCTCATCCTGTTCATCGACTCCATCTTCCCCCGCACCCTAATCCACTACTTCCACTTCTCCCCTCCGAAGCCCCAGTCTTCTTCACTTCCTCACCACCCTCCTGGGTCCTCCTCTTCCCGTCTCTTCCTCTCAATCATCTCCCCTCTCTCTACTACGACCACTCCAGATCCCAACTCCACTAGCACCCGACATCTTCATTCAGCTATGACGAACTACACCGAAGCAGCCGGCTGAAGCAAAACAGGCCAAAAAAATAAACCCTGAATTTTTTTATAAGAAAAGCTTCAAAAAACAAAACCAAACACAAATATCTGTACAAAGAGATCACCAAATATTTTTTTACAATCCTCCTACAACAACAACAACAGATGCGAGGCCGATTTGAAAAGAAACCCAAATCGTTTGCTCGCTCGCTCGCTGGCGCTCTTCTTCTGGTCTGCAAGAGGCTGGCTGAGAGCGCTTTGCATTTGCCAACAGCAAAAGAAGCGTTGCGGGGGGGGGGTGCATTGGATGGTCATGATGATGGCCATGAGTGTAACGGGTAACGGGTATCAGGTATGGCATGGGACGGACGGACGGACCGACGGACCATCCCGTCATCCCATGTCTACTGTCCCCCCATGAATGACACTCTTTTTGAAATTTGAAATCCAAACGGTGAACGGGCCGGGTGTTCTGAATCGACCGGTTGTTCCCCTCTTGGGATCTTGGAGAACTCTTCTGTTCTCTTGCCTTCTCTGTTTCGAGTGAACTAGCATCTTTTTTTCTTTTTCTTTTTTTTCTTTTTTCTGGTTTTTGTTTTGATTAACAGCATGCATTCTGTGGAAAGCAGAAGTGTTTTTTTTCCTGGAGAAATTTCGTTATTTATCGAAAAAGAAATTGGGATCTTTTTGGATTTTTTTCTTATTTTAGTGCAAATTCAATTTATTTTGCTAAATTTTTAGGTTAAATTTTGCCAATTTTTCATTATGAAAAAAAATGAAAAAAAAAAACCGGAAAGCAGAGTTTCTTTTAAGGATTTTATGATGTAATTAAAGTGGTGACCATCTACAAAATAATTTAGCCAAATTTGGTTACATACTAGATATGAAAGTACAAAAAAAAAAAGCAGAAGCCTTGTATGTTCTTGACTACTACAACAACTTACCATACAAATTTGGTGATTTTAAGTCAATTTTCTTCAAAATCTGGCAAATTTGGGCTATTTTTCCATGAAAAATCATTAGTCAAAATTTAATGAAAAGTTGACAATAAAAGAAATGTGATGGGAAGAATTTTGGACTAGGTAACCATAGAGTGGGTGCTAGTTACCACATATAGTTATTGAAGCACTGATTTGATGAAATATTTTTGGGGTAATTAACACCTTTTCTTCCTCTATTTTATAGTTTGGTTTGGTTTTGTTTTTTTTAAGGGCTTGCTTGGGCTTTTGTGTCCTAGTCTTTTTGGTGTAGCTTTTGTTTTGTATGGTTGTTCCTTCACATCCTCTATTAGTTCATGATGCCCATTATCCCATTATTTTAGCTTTTACATTTCAAGCAGTGTCTCGAAGCATGTCAAAAGTGCTTAGCCTCATGCTAACCTTGTCTCCCAAGCTAGCTAGGTTGTTTTGTCTTTGTAAGTGTCTTTGCCTCTTGTGTTACACCTTGGTTCTATCCTTTTGGCTCTTGGAGTTGACTTGCTCCAAAATGAAGTCATCTTTGAATGAAGGTCAGGCAAGTTTTTCATTTACCTTTTGATCAAATTGCTCGAGATTTGATGGACAAGTTAGCATGGTTTTTTTCCTCATGTCGCCATGTTGGTGTTTCCACTATATTCGAGGAGGTTGTTCAAGTTAACAACAGGTTTTTGCCCATTTTAAAAGTTTTATGGCAGATAACTAGCCTTCTTTTCAAGAAAAGTTTTATCATGTTTCATGTGTTCCCCATTCCCATCACTCTTTGGACAATTCTTTGACCACTTGTCTTCATTGATGTCTAATGTTGGGTAGAGCTAGAAAGTATAGTAGCATTGCTAGAGTTTTTCGACCCATGATGCCAATTATTCCCTCGGAAGACATTGTTGCAGCTTTACGTTAATTGCACCCCTTCCATCAAACCATGTCCCTTAGCTTGAACACACCTTTGTCCTGGATAAAACTTTGTTTGCACATGTTTTAACCATTACCCCCCATTTGTCTTTGAAGGGGTTATTTGGGATGGTTTATGACCATTTTTTAGGATGTTTCATACTAGAGGACACATCTTCAACGTTTTCAAAATTATTTTCAAACTATTGTTGTTATTGCTCGTGGGGATATCCTTAGGTCAATGGCCCTAATGCTGGGGGTTAACATATTGTTGGCATTGGCAAAGGATTTTACAGGTCTTCGTTTTATTACCATAGGCGAAATGTTTTATTTATTTATTAGTTATTCCATTGTTCTACAACTTTGAAGGTCGTCTTAGGAGCACCTATCCTCCCATCGGTTTGGAATATCGACCTTTGGACGATGTGAAACCATCCCTTTTACCATCAAAGCCTTCTTCAACCTACAACTTGGTTGGGTCGTGATGCAAATCAATGTAAATAACATATTTAATAATGTTTTTTGTGTTACTATTTCTAGAAAACTATGAAATGCCACTGGACCTTTGGCAAACATTGTTCTTTTTACCAAGTTGTTTTATGGTGCTCATTTTTATTTATTTTATCAACATGGGCAACACGACAAAGGAATCACCATTATTGAATCATCTTATGCATGAGGTAGGATGACCCCCTAGGAGGTTTTTTATTTGCTTTGGCCCATTATCGAGCACTCCTAGATACCATTACATGAGCCCCCATCTATGTCTTTCCATCCCTAGCAGACAAACATGCGCCCTTTTAACAAGATTACTTTTGACCACCTTTTGACCCAGTTAACCTTAATTGGGTTTAGGCTCAATGACGCGCTCCCAAGTCACGGGGGTGAAACCCACTTGAGGGTCTCACCGAAGTCAAGTTGCGGAATTGAGACTTGGTAGCACGCTCCCGGCTTCCAACTCTAGAAAGGGGTAGAGGGTCGAGTTGGGAGCCCCGGGATTAGACTAGGAAGAGATTAAGCTTTTAGATCACACGAACCTGTATCACAAACCAACACGAGTTGGTTAGAATCCATTTGCACTCTTTTGGTGTTGGGACAAGCCACGGGGACCCGGACTCACTTGGACTCACCACATCCTTGGCTCGGGAGTATGCCACCACCATACTCCCTATAGTATACTCTGCGCCACGTTGTGGGGGCTACACCCAAATGGCACAAATTCCCGGGACTCCCGAAATGGAGTCCCGGAGTTGTCCCGAAATCGTCCCGGCGGGACTCCCGGAACTTTGAACGGCCATAACTCCCGACTGCGGAGTTGGATCGCAACGAGGTCTGAACCAAAGTTGTAGCCCTCGTCGAGATCTTTCCAACGACGTATCGCACTCCCAATTCGGACTTCGGGAAGGGGTCGATTCCCGACTTTTAGTGGTCGGGAGTCAAACTGCCAGTTTGACTCCCGGCCCTTCTTTTGCCCATAACTTGGGCGACAGATGTCCAAATGGCCAATGCGAGGCCATTTTCGATATCTACGCTTCAAGACCTTTCCAATGACATCAAGAACACCCCGATGCGAGGTGTTTTGGGTCCTGCTGTCGAGCTCTAAACATTCGGGAGTCCCGGAGGACTCCAAATCCCAACTTTTCCAAGTGTTGGGCTTCACCCCCACACTTGGCCAAAGTAGGGTTGCGACACTCAAGGTGTCAAATTACAAGCTTTCGAGTCCATCAAAGATCTCTTCAAGCATAGAGATTGTTTAGGGCTACACTTTAGTCATAAATTGCTTACACATTTTAGGTGTGCTAATGAGTTCTTAGGACTTTGTCACACATTTTTTGGACGAAGCTTTATTTTAAAATGTGATGCATATTGATGATCTTCTTCTTTTGGGAGATGCCCAAATTGCTTTGGGCATTTGTTTTCATGTGTCATTTGTCAACCTTCTTATATCACTTAGACAATTTTTCTTCCTTCTTCCTTCTTGTCTCTTTTGGTGGGTTTCGATGGGATATTTATGCAAGTATATGGGGACATTATGGGTCCAAGGTCATGGGAGTCTATTCAAGGCCCCTTAATAAGACATTAGGTTTGACTACTGATCTCTTTTGGTGGTATAGGCCTTTTATTTATGGAGGTTTATTCCCCATCTATTCTTCTAGCCAATTGAGCTTTGGTGGTTTCATATTCATGCTCCACGTTTCATATTTTCAATGGAGGAGTATGTCTCTTAGCTGAGGCCCCCCCCCCCACCACCTTTTTAAATGATGTTTTCGTGTAGCTTGAGATATTTTTCTCATAGCTAGAAAGATGCACCTTTCTAGTGAAAATTTGGTAGTTATCAACACCCTAGGTCTACAAGTTTTTTTTAATGGACATCCATCACAACGCATATTCTGGAAGATGACTTTATTTTCTCAATAATCTAGAGCCTACATTCACTCTTATTTAAGCAAGAGGCCGAGGCTATGGTTGATTATTAAGCCATCTATCCGTTTGTTTCGCATCACGCATTTTATTTTCACCTCAATGTTGCATTCTTGTTTTGGTTTGATTCAACCTTTAGCTTATAGTCTTTTCACTTGTGAGTGTGGACATGGGTTAGACACATCTGACATGCATTTAACATGTTTTCCATTTAGAATTCAATGGATAGCCACACTTGATGCCATCAGAGAAATCATGCATGCCCTTACTTGAAAAAATGGGCACATTGTATGGAAAAATGGCAATATGCCCTTTACATTAGGATTTTCACTACAAGCCACTCTATACATGACTCATGAAGACCAAGTTTATGTTGTTAATGTGGTGGTTACTAACCCAACACGGAAGACAGTGGCTATCAATGTCAATAGTTGACCATTAAGTGTAGTTGTAAAATTTAATGCCATCGCTAAAATTCACAAGTATAGAAGGGTTCATGAAGTGCACCATTTTATTCCAATGGCCATGGAGGTGCATGGCATATTCGGGCATGATATGGATCATTTCATTAGGTAGTGTGTTTGTTTTTTCCATGATAGGTTGATTGAAAGGTCATTTATCCTTTTTTTTGCATTTGATTTTTCAGGCAACATGTTAGCATTGTTCTTTAACGTGTTTTAGCCTTTACAATAGAGAGGAAAAGTGTGTTGGCAAGAGATGTTTATTCTAGACCTCCTATTACTACTAAGTCTCATGATTTGCATGTTGGCAACATTAAAAAGGTTGTGGGTGAAATAACTTCTACCACAAGAAGGACTAACTCTTTCCTTTCTTTGGTTCTTACGGGCAATGTATTTTTTGGCCTTTCTCCGACCTTCCTTTTTGTCTTTTATGTGATGGTTATAGCCATTGTTTTTTATTGTGTTCCTTTTTTCCTATTATCGGACATAATAACCATCCCTAATGAGAATCAAGATGCCAATTTCATCCAATCGACAAAGGTCTATAAAATCGTTTGGTCAATAAAAGCCTAGGGTAGTACCTTGTCCAAATTCATAACCAGTTTTTGGATTGCATTATGCAATGTGTCACTTGCCCATTAGGCCAAAGGAGGGGGGTTATAACACATAATTTTCTCCTTTCTCTCCTATAGTTTTTTATCAAATTTTCACCGGTCCATAAATTGGTTACACCCAATAATTAACAAAAGGAGCTAGACTATTGAAATAATTTCAACACATTAACGTTTTGATTATATTTAGTAATTTGGCACTTATCGTTAGTTATTGAATATGTAGTTCACTAATGAAACTAAAAGACCATTCACATGGAGTGTTAATTTGACGGTAATTCAATGTTAATAAGTGCATTTCAAGATTGCAACTCATAGATGAAATGTTTGGTAACACAATTTCCTATGTGGCACCTTATGTGGCATGGAAATTATTTCAATGTTAAGGGAAATGCTTACAAACATTAAATTTTCAAAAATATATAAACTTATAAAGAAAAATGTAATGGTATGTATTTGGCCTAGAAATGGGCAAATTACTTAGTGTTAGCAAACTATTCATCATTGCCCGCCAATTTTTGCCCACCATCAGTGGGTCCTTACCTGCCTACCTTTGTTTTTTATAATGTTTACATTTAAAAACAACAATTTTTTGTAGCCCTTCAACAACACTCAAGAACAAAATAGTTCCACCACACTCATGAACAACAATAACAAAATCACAAAGTAACAATGCTGATGGATGAAATCCACACTCAATAACAACATTGATAGTAGCACCACAACAATAAACAAAAAAAACTTTCACATATGAAAGAGGACCAAAATTGCATGCAATTCATCTTGCCATGGATAATTACAATGACTAAGGCACCAAAGAAAATAAGCAATCTCAATTTTGTGGTCTCAATTATTTCATGGGAAAGAGGCCAATGTTCAATCCTTTATACACCAAAAATTTAATGCAAGATGCAAACAACATCCAACATTCAATTAGAACTCTTGAAATCACCATTGACGGAGCAATAGATGTGAGTGGTAGTGGCATAAACATAAATCACGTTTTTTGTGGGTATGAAGATCTATCAAAAGTTGAGGAAAGTTGGGAATTTGAAAAAAAAAAAATCAAGCCCTAATCAAATTGTAAGCATACAAACCATAGTGTCAATGTAGCATTCACAATCTTTTGAAAATGTGATGACGAAAGCTATGGCAAACCTTGTTAACATCTTAATGTAGAGTCCAATGCAAACTGCAAAGCAAACATCATTAAAGACCCCAATGAAGACATTTATGCACACTGGAATCAACACCTCAACACATTGAACTCAACTAACAAAAGAAATCACAATGTAGGAGGTGGAGGAAAAAGGAGCACTAGTAGGGTTAGTGTAAAACAACAGTACTCATCCACGCATAAGAGCACGGTTGACGCCATATAACAAAAAACTTAGTAGTTAGTGTATTTTATCTAGCAAATGCATGAAACAAGGTTAATTTTGGAAGAAAAGATATCAAAAATTCAAGAAAGTATTGTGGACAAGTAATTGGACTATTGCAAAGGCAAAAACAAAATTACCAACACGATTCAAATGAACATGATTTGAGCATTAACAAATCTCATTCATGTTTTGAATTTGATCAAGGTGAAAAAGGTAAACAATAAATGTTTCCAAATCATGACTTTGATGATTAAAATAGATAAAATGGACAATAGAAAATGGACAAATCAAGGTTTCAACATATATAATACTTGATATAGAATAAACCAACAATGCAAATTCAGATGTTAATCAAATTTTCTAGTAGGTTGAAGGTTTAAAATTTACATACCTTTTTTATGATCACATCAAAGACCTTTGTCCTTTAAAATAAATGTCCAATTCCTTGTGCATTGCATCACTAGACCATTATTGCCCTTCAATTGTAAATGTTTGTTGAACTTTAGTTGCATCAAACATCTTTTGTGCCATGTCCAATTGTGAATGTTGCTGCACCTCAACATCAATAACCTACATCAATCTTTTAATCGTAGTTTCAATATGAGGTCATAATAAATTATGTAATAAACGAGTGGTGAAAACACAAATGAAACATGCCATTTAGTATTGGAAAGGAATTCTTTTGAAGTTTTTTTTGAAAATTTCAAAAACATTATCCATGAGAAAAACATCTTGTTTGTGCTTTTAATTATGCAACAATTCCAAAATTGTATGTTGTCCTTTTTCTTTAAAAGGATTCATTATCCAAATGATGAGTGGATAACCTTTGTCAGTTAAAAAATAAGGTGGAATTGTCAAATGCAAATAGACCATGATATTGTGCATCTCTATAAAGTCCAAATTTATGAATTTTTTTCAAATCATTCATACTTCCAAAAAAACTCACAAAGACATCAATAATTTTTTTCTTGCAATCTATTATGGCTTCTACTACCACATTATACCCACCACACTTGTGATAATAATAGTCTTTGGGATATGTAGAAGGTTTAAGAATAGATATATGAGTGCCATCAATGGCACCTTGCACACTGGAAGACCACACCAAGCTTGAAATTCATCAAAACAACAAGTTTCATTGCTTTTCCCGGAGGCCAAGAAATAAGAAATATGTATTAAAACATAAATGCATCAACAAACTCATGCAAAATTAGAGATATTGTAGACTTTCCTACATCAAAGAGTGTGCCATAAATAAGGAAATTGGGACCTTGAACCATCTTATAGATAAAACAATACACAAATTTCTAAAGGTATGGCCTTGTGGTAGTTGGTGTCTTGCTTTTGAATAGTGAGTCATAGGCAATCTACAATGTTGAACAAAGTCGTTTTTGTTCATGCAATGTAGCAAAGGTCAGAAGAAACTTGGAGTGTTGCTCAATTGGTGGAAGGAAGTTGGGGTTGAAGAGGGGCACTAAGCTTTAAGCTTTTACTACAGAAAACATATTTTCTTACAATAGATCAATCAACAAGGCAGTGCATATTGTGAGAAGTATGTAATCTATTTTAGTATCCATGGACCATTCAAGAACAAACATGATGAACAAACAAAAAGAAATAGGAAGAAAAGATAAATGCTACTTGGAGTCAGTGCATAAAGCTCAAAAGAGAAGAACCTGTAGGGCACTGCTTGCAGTTAGTGTGTAATGCTCACAGAGGAGAAGAACCACCAGAGCACTAAACTTGGAGTCAATGTGCAAAACTCAAAAGAGAAGAACCCCTAGAATGCAAAACATAGCAAATTGTTGAGAGCACTGTAGAGAGGAAGAACTGTTGAAAGCACCACAAGAAAACAAAGCTCAAGAATGAAGAGAGGAAGAAAGAATTTGAAGCTGGTAGGAATGGGGCAGATTGGGGTCCAATTTTATGGCTTGGTATATAACTCATGACTGATAGCCCATTTAGAGCATTGAGATTCTCATTAGGGATGGCTATTTTGGCTCTGACTGTCAGTGAGAGACTACGGACATCATTTGGTCTCGCATTTTGAGGAGTTTTCACTAGGTGTTCAAATCTATGGACTATGGACTGTGAGTTCAAATCTTTGGGAAGTTTGCATGTCCTATTTTAACTATTGCAGGTATCTACTTGACTAAAAGTTGGTGTCATTCCCCAATAAGCCTCTTGTTTTTCAGGGTTCAGAGTTTGGAGCATTGAGATTCAAGTAAGGTTCAAGTAAGCTTTTGTGGTTTAGTTTTGCATTGTTGTTTGATTCTTGTTATATCAGAATCACATATTTCTTTCTACATGTGAAGGAGGATTAGGGTTGTGTAAGTGGCCAGTATATTTTGAGGATTGTAGCACACTCTTACAATGAAGCAACTGTGCTAATACATGCCCCAAAATTTCAATGACTACCAGTTGTAGAGTTGGTCTAGATCTTACATCAACCTAAGTGTCATCAGGAAAACCAGTTCAGGAATGTGCAATTACGGCTACATCTGTGGCCATAAATCACCTCATAATCGAGACAATGTCCATCTACATAATGTTCATTTTCTGACTAGAGAGAAGGTGGTACTATATGTAGTTGAAGGAGAGCTGATTTGGATTATGTGGAAGAAGACGGTAGTAGACTGGCTGTTCTGAACATCACATAGAGAGCTGATTTGGATTATGTGGAAGAAGTCGGTAGTAGACTGGCTGTCCTGAACATCACATATCCGCCTTCTTGCTTCAGAGATTTGGTACCTTATGATGTGCTGAATTGCTTCACCCAATGGATTGAATCAACTGTCACTAACTGCAACAGCCTTTGTAACAACACAAGCAATTACAGTCATTTTGAACAGAGGAAACATGTGACAACTTTCAGAAAATGTGGTCATTTGGTACTCAATAGAGAAACAATCGTCTATCCTTTAAAAACCATGATTATTCCACATATGGCACCTCCAAGAGCTACCAGGTGACCAGAATAGTGCCATAATTTATAGAAGAGACAGTCATCCCCCCCCCTCTATGTGAGAAACTCTCAGCACTAGAGACTCACTACATACACACCACCTAAATTTATGAGAGTAGGAAACAGCTCCCACAATGGCTTCGCCCTTTGAACTAGCAACCAGTGGCGTGTCAATGTCACTGTTGTCCAGTAACATCATTTTTAGCCTGATCATTTAAACCCTTGTCAAACCCAGGATTAATCTTGCTAATGGTCTAAACATAATGAGCAAACTCACATTGTTCTACTGACAAAGTTTGCCTCTGTGTAACCTACAGTTATGAATTTTACTCAGGCAGCTATCTGCAAATGAGTGACATGCTACCCCTTCCATCCACATGGAGGAGCACTGATGTTTAGTATCTATGCATGCAAGCAACAATAAATTAAGTGGCTCTATAAGAGAGCAATTCTACTCATTGCCATGTTCTGCATGCTGTGTAGGTCTTACAGTCAGCAAAGGTTGCAGTGCCTTCACCACAATGCTCATGTTGGGTCGGAAATCAGCCTCATACTGCACACACAGGGCTGCCACTGCTGCCATCTGCATCACACAATGATAAATGTCTCAGCAACCATAAAATCTCACACTCCAGACATACATTCCATTGGAACATGAGAAATAGGGATAGTAAACAATTGACTTGCTCTAGTCATGACCTCTTTTCCTGACACAACTCTATTGTGCAAATCCCGAGTGAACCTGTATACACATAAAAACACATTGTATTCAATGTACCTTGGCAACAGCCTTGGGAGGATAGTCATTCCTCAGCTTGGGATCAATACATTGCTTGACTTTGTCTTCACTGAGTTTTGGCGTTGCCTGGAGACACATCAAATACAATCAGTTCAATCAGGGGCAGAGACTCCACAATCGCTTGAGCTCTTCACAGAAATGATGCAGTTTGTGGGACAATTTCTTCTTAGAAGAATGGGATGTAGAAATGCTACAACTGTCAATGCATCAGTGCAAAGGTCAATTCCTTGAGTTAAGATTTAATTTACCCATGTTACAAGGCTTTGTTGTCCACGTGGCATTGTAGGGTCAACAGGTTTCCGACCAGTTAGAAGTTCCAAAAGAACCACTCCAAAACTGTAAACATCACTTTTCTGTGTCAACTGGCCTGTCATGGCATACCTGCCATAATCAACCAATCAATAAGTCAGGAAAACATAGCATTTGGTATTCAGTTGAGGCACTGATTGTGAATCTTGGACAAAACATATAATAGTCTGAACTACTAGTTCAGCAGTTGATGGTCTAAACGGACATTGACCCAGCAGCATTTCCTATAAACTCTTCCTCACAGAGAAAAGCATTGCATCTAATGCCATTCGTCAATTTCCTACTCTGAATCAAAAACAGGCACCATTCTGTCATGCAACTCCTACAAGACACAGTTATCACATGCTCATCCAAGCAGCTGTAATTGCAAACAACACCTTCACAAAAATGAACAAATCACCATTTGGACTCAAGACTTGTGCCTGTACTCAGAGTATTGCTGATGTCATTGCTGAATCAGCTTTGACTTTGATGGTACATATAGAATCATCACAGCAGGATGACAGTTAGAGATGAACTTCATACTTGCCCTATTTGTTCCATAGCATTTGAGAGGCTCAGACATTTTCTAGTAAGTCATAATCTGCAAACAAACACAGATATGTCTAAAACCACATCTGAAAGCAGCAATTCACAAATAACAAATGCATGACTTACTGATGGCACATGACAACTAAGACAACCTTCTTCTTATCCTACACTCGGATAATCATTATCACCAATGCATATCTTATTGTACTGCCTGTGCTCAGATATTTGGGCGTCGTCAATGCTTTCATAGCTTGGACTTTGATGATACATAGTTTAAATCATCACTGCAGGCAGGAAATCTCTCAGTTCTACAACTTCCACAGACAACATAATTGTATCTTATGATAATGCCAGTGCTCAGATATTAGTCATCGTCAATGCTTTCACAGCTTGGACTTTGATGGTACATAGTATGAATCATCACTGCAGGCGGAAAATTTCTCAGTTCTACAATCATCTTCAGATTTGAGTTTCAATCACCCTTGCATCCTCCTCACTATGAGGTCAGGCTCTAGATGTGTCCTCAGTGTTTCCATAACCTGGACCTCAATAGGACATAGTGTTGTCGGTCACTACAGGCTACGAAGTACCATCTTATGAATACGTGGCAAAATCCTCTCCACTAAGCCTGTTCTAAAATATCAACAAAGGCAAATGTTTCAAAAGCTTGGACTTGATGGTATCAGAGTAAGGACTGTTACTACAGCCACTATATTCAAACTTTGTGATGGCTTTAGTATGCTGTAACAGGGCCTAGCTTTTGTGAATTTACACAGCCCACTTCAAACATAGATGATCAATGTTAACATTATAATGATCAATTGACACAAACATAAAGTCATCAGTGTTAGGGCAGCTGCTGGTTTCCAGTACCCAGCACATGAACCTCAGAGCTTTGCCCCATGTGCACTGCACAGTGCTCCACTCTTTGATCCATGACTCAGTACAGATCAAATTTCTAGTTCCATGTGACCAAATTGCCAACTTAAGCATGTACAACCTCAACCCTCCCAGATTAACATGCTCTTACACATCTGTGAGATTGCATGAAAAGGCCAATAGAACACTTTGAAGTTAACCATGCTGTCAGTTCCAGCAAGACCAACTAACAAAGATGAGTGCAATGATAACCTTGTGAGAGTCACTCTCGAGGTGTCAGACCATCACCTTAACCATGAATAATAGTGAAAGGCTGCTGTAATGGGACTCTTACAATTTAAGCTAATGTGATGAGCTGAATAGACCATCACAGTTTTTGTGCTGCATACAAAACATGTAATGGAAGTTTACAGCAACTTACTCAGGTGCATGGTATCCAAAGGTGCCAAGAACACGTGTAGAATGTAGACGAGCAGCCATGTCTGGGGTCTGATTGGATAGGTTGAAGTCAGCAATCTTGGCCACATAATCATCAAAAAGCAACACATTGCTGGATTTGATATCCCGATGAATGATAGATGGTTGTGCCTTCTCATGAAGATACTCCAGCCCCCTTGCTGCCCCAACGGCAATCTTGACTCTTTGTATCCAGTCAAGCACTGGCCCTGGCTGGGCACCTTTCACGCCTTTTCTACCTGCCAAACAATCAATATAAATTCTCAGTAACCAAAAAAAGAAAGGGAGAAAGCAAAACTGAAAATAAACATATTATTGAAGATAATGGTTGAGCAAACTTTGGCAAGGCCTGCTTGCAAGATTATCTTCTCTGCCAACCAAAATCTCTTGGTTCTGCCAGCCATGTCGCCTACATTAGATTTCTAAAGAACAAATTTCAGGAGCATGAAGATGTCAGGATTTTGTATCCACCCATCAGTAAGTTATGCATGAGTCCCTCCTGGGAATACATTTTGTGTCCAGGAAGCACCTGGGGATCATCTCTTGAACTCTGTGAAATGTGTTCCAAATTGTGACTACTAGTGGTCAGGAAAAAATGACTTACCATGTAGAATATCATGAAGGGACCCCATAGTAGCAAATTCATATGCAAGTACACGCAAAGACCCATCCAAGCAATAGCCGATGAGCTCAACAACATTTTCATGCTTTAGTCTTGAGACTGAAGACACCTGCATGAGACAAACGAAAAGTGAATGAGTTTAGGTATCCAATGAATTTGTAAGTCTGTGAGCAGTCAATTATTAGTCCCCGGTAGATAGGTAAGGTGTCAGCATTTGGAATGTATTTCAAAGTACCCTACAAAGGTCACCAACATTACACTAGACAGTCGAAGCTATGGTACGTCACTGCATATACGTGCAACATACTTAGTAGATAGACACATCCAAATAATGTCATTTGTGCAGAGGAACAACAAAATCTGTTATATCAAGGTCAGAAGCCAAACCTGGGAAAGAAATTCAGTCTCTGGTTGAGCGCTGGCGTCTAACTTCTTGATGGCTGCCACACGATCTTGTAGTGTTGCATAATACACCCTACCATAGGATCCTTCACCAATCAATGCCTTTGGTCCAAAGTTATCTGTGCATTCCCTGATCTCCTCAATGGACAGTGATGGCACTGAAATAGGCTGTGGTCTTGCAGTTGGACCTGCTCTTGCAGGCTCTGCTGCCCTTGAATCATATGGGTTTCCTGTAAGAGTGCACAGTTTACAACACCAACAATATCATCAGGATTTCTCTGGTTAGATAAATGTAGATTATGAGTTCATATCAACACTCATGAAAATGATTGGCAGGAACATCTGGCAACATTTTCATCTCTGGGTCGCTTGAACTTTGAACCGCCAGTTTTGACGATTTGATTCTTCTTCAGGGTATCATTCAACAATGCAGCTCATGAAAAGACTATGACATGCTAAAAATCCTTCATGAAGACAAGACCAGCCTTGCTTAGAAGGGAGGTGGCATGTAGAAGTTGTTGGTGTACCAGAAGGCAAACTTCCATCAAAATTTCTCCGGGCTTCAGGGGCTTTCACAATATCGTCCTTATCCTCCGAACAGTAGCAGCACCAACTCATTTCTCCACATGCAAGATTCGAGATTCACAGTCACATGCATCAACAGCTATTTATCCATATCTGCAGGCAGACAAATCACAATATCAGGAAAAAAAAGAAAAAACACTAACTAGATTTGAGCCACAGATTTGCAATGCAATCAGGAACTGATCTCAATCATCAGAAAAAGAGAGACTAGTGATATTTTCTAGAGCCTGAAGAAGCCAAATCTCATCCATGTCAGTCTATCTCCGCAGGATCTACAATATGACCGTGGTACAATACATGCTCCCCTGTCTCAGTTGATCCTCATAGACGACACCCCTTCCTTTGCAAATGCAGAATCAGTGGTCGGGCGATTCCAGTACATACATACATTCTAAGTGTATGTACATGACATTCAATGCCTCAAAAAATCGCCACTCCATACAATATCAGTGCGAACAAACACTCTCTTTAGCGGAAGATGCAGCTCCGAATAGAAAACGCTCCGCAAGCAGAGAGAATAGAAAGGATCGATACAAAGCCTAAAAGCTCCTCATCATCATCAAACGAAACAAAGACCGCAACTTTCTTCGAAAAGGACTCGGCACCTCAAGCATGTAAAAACCTCACAGACTCCAATACAAAGAGCAGATCAGTGCAAGAGATCCAAAAAAGAAACTTAAAAAAGGCGCTTAACCTCGAAACTCCCAAGGACTACGAAATCCAGAACCTCCAGATTGTATTTCCCAGTGAAGTAAACCGCAAGCATTTATGCAAAATGACAAACAAAAAAAGGTAGAATCGGCAGAACCTAGTCTTAACCAAAAACCAAAAACTTCCGAGGACAAATGCGAAGTCAAAACCTTAAACGAAAGAAAGGATCATTGCACGCCAATGACGACACGGGAAGAAGAGAGGAAACCTTTAAGACCGTACTCAGAAGCTCGTTTTTACAAACTAAGAGAGCCTTGGGAACCGGTAAAAGAAGAAAAAATCAAATGAAGTTAAGGAGATCGCAACCTCGTCCGTGCCAATGAATGAACCAAACAGAAGATGAAGATGAAGACGAAGAAGAAGACGAGCAGCAAAGCTCAGAAACAAAACAGGAGAAAAAAGAACTGCTAATGGGAGCCACAACGTACCAGGAAGGAAGAAAAGCTCGGAATCGTTGAAAACACGAAGCTTTCAAGCGATGCGGATTTGGGCCAAAGTCCGTCCGATCGCCCGAGAATCCGGCGTTTTTCTGGCGGACGCGGACCACGCAAGCGTACTTTCTCGCGAGAGCTAGCGGGGGGTGGCGACGATGACGACTGTCGCCAAGCTTCAAATTCTTTCACGTATCTCTCACATCTTTCCGACTCGTACGCTCCAGATGTTCCCACGCCGCTCCTCTTGCGGCTGATAGCACTCCCCGACAAGAGTAAAAGATACGGCGAACAGCATCTTTCGAGCTGGCTCTCACTCTTTTTCTTTTCCCACAAACCTTCTTCCCCGTTCCCATCTGTCACGGACGGCTACGATGTGAGTTTCGGTAGATCTTGCGGCTCACATCGGAGCGGCTTGGAAAGAAACTCGTCACGTGTCGTGGTGGAGTTGGGGTAGCTCTAGGACTACGAACGGTATCGAGGGCTAAGATTCTTCCAATCGGACGGTGCAAAGTGGGGCCCCCTCCCCACTGCACAGAATGTCCCTTGCTGACGCTAACTATTATCCGTGTCCAAGTTATTGTACAGGTGTCAGTATAGGAACGAATCCAACGGCCAATATCTAAAGTAAGTGAGATCAGCAACCCTCTTTCAATAAACCCACATAAGAGTTTTTTTTAATTTATAATATTTAATTTAAAAATTAAACCCATATGATCTTTAAGGTATAATCAGTACACAATTTTTTTTTGAGGATGTTTTGAATAGGAAAAGATTAAAATTTCATGTTATAAAATGAATGAAAAATGAAAATGATTTTATGAGAAATGTTTATGATCATGGAATTTTGTTTTGAAAATTGTAGGATTCAAAGAACAAATGAAAATATATTAATATTTG
Organism: Sphagnum tenellum; assembly: GCA_963921925.1. Taxonomy (NCBI): domain Eukaryota; kingdom Viridiplantae; phylum Streptophyta; class Sphagnopsida; order Sphagnales; family Sphagnaceae; genus Sphagnum; species Sphagnum tenellum. The sequence continues at coordinate 6,055,984 of OY998150.1, read as the reverse complement.
AACATCATCTGAATTTTATCATCACAAATAATGCAAAGTCCAAATGAAAAATTGTATTATAATCAACAATGAAATAGGAATGATATAAGATAAATCCAACAAGAGATTAAACTATCAAGGGGTAGGATGATTACATGGTTTCGATGAACAAAGCATTTAGAATAAGGACTACTCATGGAACATTGTAAGTTTGAATTTTGAATTTTTATTGATTTGAATTATGATGATGATTTATGACTTGGGATTACCCAAAAATGGAAAATCTGGGGAAAATAATTTTTATTTTAAACACACAATTTTGAGAAGTGATTAAGATGGAAAATCTTGGGAAAATAATTTTCATTTTAAACACACAATTTTGAGAAGTAAGGATAATTGTAAGTACTTTGTAGTGAAAACCCATAGATTATATTTTTGATATATCGTAGATTTTATTTTGTTGTTCTGATTTTAGTTCAAGAAAACATGGAATTTTATTGTAATTTTAATGGAGTTTTTAATAAAGCGTCGTGATTTGAAGCTTGTGTGGGATCTCTCATTTTTTTTCTTGCTTTTTGAAATCCTTTTTCAAACATAGGTCATAAATAGTTGTGAAATATCTACTTGTTGACAATTTTTAATTTGAGAGCAAACCATTATGCAACCATTGAACAAATTTTTCACTAGCTTAATTTAAAAAATCTATACCAAGGTTGTTGGAAATTGCTTGCACACATGGCACATTGAAAAAAGAAAGAAATGTTCATTAGGAGAGAGAAGCAATTTTTTGTTGCTCTCCTTGTTGAAGGGAAAGTCTATCCTTTCTCCCATTGTTGATTCCATTTTGGAGGTAAGTAACCAACCAACCAATTCATGTTTTTTTTTTGTTTTGTTGGGTTACGAAAAAATCTTGTGGTGATTATAGGTGTGGGTCATTTATGTGTTTTTGGTGCTTGATTTTGATTTCTACAATAGGTATTTACAATCCAAGGTTCTAAGTTGAAGTGATTGGGTTTTACATGTGGTGTTTGATGGTTAAGAGTTTACATGAAATAACAAAGAACTTGAAATAACAAAAAGCTTGACCTAACAATGCAACATATGAATTTTGGTCAAAATTGTAGATATTTGTACACTCTTTCAAAATTAGATCAAAATGTCATGTGCATCCTCATGCTTTGATGACCCTAAATATTTGATAATTGGGTGAAAGGGAAAACTATGGGTTTTTTAATATGCACTTGTTCAACTATGTGGCACAACATCCATATGTTAGCTAATTTCATGAGCAATTATTAATGTGATTAATTATTTCCACTTTGACATGACAATATGTTATTGACATGCAAATTTTCTTTGTGGAAAAAAAAATCATGAGTGGCAATTAGCGAGTTGTGATTTAAAAGGAATCTTGCAATTGTTGAAGCACCAACGTTAGGGGTAGAAGTGGGGATTGGTGAAATTACAACCAATATCCAAGTTCATGCTAAGAATGATGATATTGGCAATGAAGGTGTGGGGGAAGAGGTTGTGTGAAGGGAATTCAACTATTTTACACAATAAACACATGGATTGTAAATTAAAACTAAATGAATTAGACTACAAACAGATAAAGTTGTTGCAACATTATATATTAATATTTTTAATAATTTAGGTACAACTACTTTGGTGGACTTGTACCAAACCTTTAAGGCTTTGTTTTAATGAAGACCCAATGTTTAAAACTCAATTTGTCATGAATGTCCCATGCACTTTGCAAACATCTTGTTTTGGAAGTTGTTGATTTATTTGGAGTAAATAAATACATGGAATGAATTGCATTGTGTCCCACCTTCTCAACCTCCTATCACACCTTTAATCCTTATAAATGAATAATGAGCAACCCACATCTCCAATGATGCAAGATAATGGCTTAAAATTGTGATCCATAGAGTTTCAAATTTTAAGTGAAAATTTTGTGATTAAATTGAAAAAATAACTCAAATTTTCATGGGAATTTTATTCTCATGGGAAAATAAAAAATATTTTGTGCACATCCATGTTATTTCCATTGGGTCTCCACTTATACAAGGATGGGAGTGTAATTTAATGAGAATTGTACATTGAACATTCACTATAGTGAGAATTCATAGTCCTAGTCACTGACCCATCATTCATTAATGTGATTTTAATAATGATTTTGTTAAATTTTATAAAATGATACTTGAGTTCACACTTGAACTGATAAAAAGTCGTGTTTACACTTATTTCACTTACACTTTCACAAAACATTAGTGTCTATAAGGTGGTTGATTGCAAAGGGGCATTGGGAAAGAGTTGATTAGTGCAAACTATTAACATAAACCCACTAAGAGCATCTCCAATGGTGCACACTATGTGACTCCAGACAGAAAAAATTTATTGCGAGAAAGTCAAAATGTGCTGGTTTAGCTTAGGAAATTAGTTTTTCTGGACCAAATTCGTGCAGCTTGCTGTGGCTGGTATAAGACGCAACACAGTTATGCACCTCCAAAAAAGAGTGTAATAAATTGTACCTAACTGCAGCTCAGTATTTTTGATTGTTTGATCATAATGATTGGTCCAGGTGGTTTGCTATTAGTAGTCCCCTCATATATGCAGTTTCAGTTTCATTGATGGGGTTGCCAAAAAAAACACAGCTAATATTAGACGTGAGATACTGAGCTCCAGTGGAGATGCTCTAATCACCTGCTACCCATATCACAAAAATCTACTAAAATGATTAACGGTCAGATCGAAGGCTGCAAAAACCACCCATGAACTTCATCCACTAATTAACCTAGGCTGCAAAATCACTCAACTTCATCCAGTCAGAACTGGGACCAATATTCAGTATATCAATGAATAAGAAAAGAAAATCCTCGTTGTCTATGATATCATCGACATGAAAGACCCATCCTTCCCCATGCAGAATTATGAACTAGAAGACCCGTCACCATGGATGAGTAAAAAAATCACCAAAAATCATAAAATCTGTATACCTACTTCCTATGTCCCAACTCATCCATCCATCAAAACAAGTCCAAAAAAAAAAAAAAATCCGTCACCGCACATCATCATCCGCTGTCCCCCAATCCAACGGCTACTAGTCACGTGCGGCTATGGGTTGGGGCAGGTGGCCGCATGACACTTGTCGACTCTTTGCTCGCCGATCTACACGTGGCTTCTCCTGATTCGTCGAGTTGCTTGGAGGAAAGTGCATGGTTCCGCGGGACGGGCGGGGGACTTTCGCCCTCAATCGTCCACAGAGAGAAAATGCGCAGATTCAAAAATGCAGTAGCGCAGCAGCAGCAGCAGCAGCAGCAGATCAAGACGGAAATTTTACATGAAATGCGGAGAAAGGTCTGTTGAAATTACGCGGAGCAAGTCGGAGTTGTTGAGAATTGGGGGAGAAGTGCAGTGCAGTGCAGTGCGCAGCAAGAGAGGAAGAAGAAGAAGAAGAAGAAGAGCAGAGGTTTTTGATTTGCGACATGGCTCTGATTTCACTGGCCGCAGTAGGAGTAGTGGGAGCGGGAGTGGGCCTTTATAGTATTCGACCTCGTGACCCCGTGTTCGAGGTGCAGTCTATCACATTGAGCGGCTTCAACGTGCGTTTCACCACGGAATCCGCGCTACCGATGGCCGTGGTGGACGTGTCGCTCACGCTTTTCATCAAAGTCATTAACCCCAATGTGACTCCCATCCAATTCTCCAGTACAGTCATGGACATCTACTACAAAGGCACTCTCCTCGGCCAAGCCCAGGTTCGTCTTTCTTGTTTGTTGGCTCTATCCTTCAGGGTGGAGACATTCTGATGCACACCAAAAACGGGCCAAGGTTTGGTATCCCTACATTCCAGGGTCATGTGGAGTCCACTACAGAAACATTTCCTGCATATAACTGAAGGATCCACTTGAGCTTCACCATGCTAACCACCATGTGATCCCAATTTAGTATGTTGACATCCTTAGAACAACTCCACCAGTGCTTAGTACGTATGTGACCCTGCAAATTAAAATTGGGTGAAGAGAAGTCAAAACATGCCTGTTTGGCTCTGCAAAATGGTTTTGGCCAGGCAGTTTTGCACCAGTTTCCGAGGCATTCATTCCCCTTGCCATAGAGACCTATGGTGGTCTCCATCCTTGTTTTGATTCCTTTTTTACTTCTTTTGTACATGCCAGTATAGCTCGCCATTAGCAGACCTCCTTGGTACCTTTGATGCTTATATCTTATTATAGGCAATGAGTGTTGATAGCCCTCCAACGGGCGCAAGCCATAGCAATTCTTCAGTGGGCTGCCACACTTAGTCACAGTTCTTCATCTCTTCCACACATATCAGCTAGTGCACCACCTCCATCACTAGCTGATTTGTGGCAGAGCATTAGGTCTTCTACTTCATTACTACTGTTTTTGATTGTTTAGGTTTTCCTCTCGTGTGTTTACATTTGCTTTGACATGCCTTGTTTATATAGATGTATATATACCGGGTTTTTTCTCTCATTTTTGCACAAATTTCTAAGGTTAGTAAAATGCACAGCAAAGTCTAACACCTACCAAAGAAGAGTAGTAAATACGATCCCAGTTTTTGATTGGCGAATCATAATGATTGGTCCATGTGCTTTGCTATTAGTAATCTCTGACCTTTTTGCAGTCCCAGTTTTAGTTTTATGGATGGGGTTGGAAAAAGGTAAATAACTAAACTTGGATGTGAGAAATATTTTTGCAGGGTTACATACTGAGCATGGCTGGAGATGCTCTTATGGATGCCATTTAAAGGGCAGAGCCATTGTGTGACAAGCTGCTTGTTGTTTGTTGTTTTGGCTGTGTTGTTTCCTTTTCACACGATTGAGTGATTTTGGTTTCTTAATTGCTCTCACTTTTGCTCTCTCCAACTTGTGCCTCTGTTGTTCAAGTGATAACAAAGTTTTAGGTCACTAAATTCCTTCCACTTTAGACCACATGGTTCAATGTAGAGTGAGCTTTTGAGGAAAAGGAATGGTAGAATGAGGAATTACATAGGTAGCAGTCTGGAAAATACATACATACATACATGATGATGACAAGAATTATTTGACTATGTGTTACATAGGCAGCAAGCAGTCTGGGAAATATACCTATGGAGTGCATCGTGCTCATGGAAAGAACTATGTGGAGCAGGTAGATTCCGGGAGTCAGGAAGCAAAGAGTGAGCAGGTGATGGAAGTGCCTGCAAAGCTTGATGGGCTCAAAATGACCAACCATCTGAAGGACCTCTTTGCAGATGTTACAAAGCGGGAAATGACGCTCAACTCTGTTGTCACCATATCTGGTTGTGCTGTAGTCTGGAAGTGGAAGCACAATTTTGAGGTATTTTTGGCTGTCCATCCAATCTGTATGAGTCAATTGCCACAAGCCATTGGGAGTGCCAGATTTAATAAGTACTCCATTCTTAGTCACATCATGTCGATCTCTCCTTGTACAGTCCAGTATACTTCAGTGGTTATTCAGTCTCTGATCTTTAGTCTGATTTGCTCTACCCTTGATTGCAGCAGTGGATAATCTCACAGTCTTATTTCTTTTCCTCTTTCAAAGCTTTCAACTTATGACATGTGTGTTCTCCAGGTACATGTGAACAGTGACATCAAGGTGGACCCTGTCTTTCTTCAGATTTTGGACCAAGAGAACAGAGTAGAGTTGGATCTTGTGCCAGAGATATAATGCCTGCCATTGGAGTGTGGTAATGGACTCCTTGTGAGAGGGTTTACTTAGTAGACCTTACGTCAATCAATTCCACAGTAGCTCAAATTTCAAAGATTATAGTCTGGGCGACCTCCAACTGCAGCATACTCATTCATCATTGTATAGCAATCCAGTCTACTGTAGGTCTGGGCTTTTGGTTTTTATCTCCTTGTGCAATTCAGGCGACCATTCACTTCATAGCCATTTCCCTTCATTTGCTCATTGACTTTTTATCGCATACAAAAGGGTTTGGATTTTGTGATGTCATACAAAGGGGTTTGAATTGCATGATGTCATATAAAGGGGTTCAGAATGCATGATGTGATACAATATTGTCCATATGAATCAGGCGACCCATCTGGTTTAGCATTTTGCTAACAACTTTGTATGTGTTGGGTACTTGTTCATCCAAAAACCACAACCGAAGTCTGGCTTGCTTTCCAAACCCCTTCAACACTTGCCATGTAAATGGAGCTCAGTGGCTTCCTAACTCTAATTGTTGCTGTCATATTTCACATTTCTAGAGTAGGCAAGGGCATAAATCAGCATGTTGGATTTAAACTTCTTCATTTCTTTTAAATCGATCTAGATTGAAAACACATGGTGTCGCTCAATCTGTTAATATTGCGAACATTAAATTAAAGATCTGATTGAAATGAGTATCAATCTGCAAATCGATCATCCCAAACCAGGCCTATTGAATGGAACTCCTCATAATGACAAGGGACTCTAACAGACAACTGACATCTCTAAAAGCAAATGACTCATCTTCAGTGCATTTAACCCAATTGTTCCTCCAACTAAATGATGTGTTGGAATTGCACCTTGAAAACACTGCATTTCAAGCTCCAGACCTTTCATGTGACCAAATCCCACTTTTCAAACGTTGAATTTCAAGCTCCAGACCTCGGATGATATGGTCATGTTCTTTGTATACCCCTGTTTGGAGTAACTCTGTCCTCTGCAATGAAAGACGTGAAATACTATTGCCAATATTCATCAACTCTGGAGATTGTGGATCATACCACTTGGCAGCATTGTCAATTTCATTGACATTCTGATTCTCTAGGTTTGTTAACTGCTTTCCTATGCTTTCTGAATGCTGTACCAAACATGATTTTAGCAACCCTGTGTTGTGCTTCAGTCTGGTCTCAGAACCAGGCTTTTCATTTGATAATGGGAGTACATTTGAGTTCTTGAAAACCTGTGCATCTCCACTGTGTCCCTCAACCACTTTGTTGCCAACCCTGCTGTTTTTGTCTCCTGCTACTGATTCTCTCCCAGATTTCAAGCCAGCTGCAATGCCCTCTTCTACAGAGCTCTTGCTGCCTATTTGCGTTGCATCCATCTTACATGGTTGGAGGTCCAGCTGCTCATTCAGATGCTGAAGTAGCAGCTTGTTCTGTCCTATACAAGATTGCACTTTGGGGGCAGCTGCAAATTCAGATTCCAATTGCTCTTGCTTTTGCACCAGCCGCCTCATTTCTGCATCTTTAAGCTGTCCATGTATCCTTGCTAGCTCCTTTGCCATCCTTAGCACCTGCAGTAAATTTGAATAACAGGTTATACAAGGCAAGAGATTCATGTACGCAATGTATTAGCTTGCTGCAAGTTCTCACCCACTGGTTTCATACCTGAGCTTTGTAGTCATTTCTGGCTCTCAACGCTTTTGCAGTTTTAGTCTCCAAGTCAGTGCATTGCTGCTTCAAGGCAATGATCTCAGCCACCAGCTCTGCCTCTGATGTGCATCGTTGTGCAGCTTTGAACTCCAGAAACTGTTTCTCTAATGTGAATAGAGAGGAGTTGACAACTGACAGCCTTTCTTTCAATGCAGCATGCTGCACTTCCAGGGTTGTATACTTAATATGTTCAAGTTCCACCTGATGCTCACAATCCGTCTTCAGCCTCTTCACTGCCACCTGCAAACAATGTGATGGTTTCCATCAATACTCCCACAGAGAGGCTGGAAACAGTTACATTGGCATTTCAAGTTATCATTGTCAATCTTGGGTGTAGGTCAGATTTTGTAATTACAATCATGGTTGCTGAAAGCACAATGACAATAAACACAAAAGCCAATATGAGTAGACTTGACCTGAGCCTCCAACTTGCGGTTGGCAGATTCTTTTTCAAGAGCTTCTTTACGATGTGAGTACTCTTCTTCTGCATAAACAATAGCTCTCTCCCTCTTCTCCAACATGAAAAGCTTTGCCCTGTTGCCATTCAAATAGTATGTAGCCTATTCAATTGATGAAAGAAATACCATAGATACTTTTGTTGTTAATCCTAGCAAACCTTTGCATACATCACTTTGTGTTTTTGTTGTCACCCAGACACTCACCATAGCTTGGATTCTAGACCACCTTGTTCTGCATGAGCACGCTGGAGCTGAAGAGCATGCTGCTTCTCTCGCTTCTTCCATTCTTCCTCAAGCTGGCCCATCCTAACTGCTTCTTTCTCCTTCATTTCAGCTTGCCACTTTGACTCCTCTGCCCGACGCCACATTTCAAACTCCCATGCCATCGCATACTGCGGATGTTTCCTATATTCTTCAAGGTTACTTTTTGGTGGTGGTGTCTCTACCTTCTGGCTTACAGGGCTGCTTGTCTGTGTGCTGGCCACTCTCATTGTCTCACTCTGGTGAACATTTTCACCTGAATCCTTGTTGCTTTTGTCAGTTTGAAAATGCTTGAATTCTGTGGGAGTAATGGTACCTTGAGCACCATTCAAAGTATCCACATTGGGTTTTCGAAGAGATAAACCATACAGGCTAGTTTGCTTGTCCTGATGAACAGGACCTCCAAATCGAAGGATTCTGATTTTCTCAAAATGATCCAGAGGGCCCAGTTCCTTGATTGCCATTTGAACTCGCACTGCCCCAATATTTGCCTGCACTCTACAATTCTCTTTCAGAATGACTACAGAATTTACATTTTCAGGAGCAGGAAATTGCTACCCTAAACACCAAGAATCATATGTCAATAGCACTTTTCTCCAAATCGCTCCCTCTTTGCGACATCAGTCAATGTGGAGATAGATGGGTTCTACAGGCAATACCAATCTATCAACAACATGGACCATAAATAGCAAGATCTTACATTGTACATAATGAGGAGAATCTGAAAAACCCCTGAATTTCTATGGATTCCCAGCAAAGCCTTGACACAAGGTAAAGTCAGACAAATGGACTACTGTGTACCTTTTCGGGTCTGCCATGATCAGAGGCTCCCAAAACAGAAGTATAAGAGTCAAGCGTCTGTCGCTCCATAAGTTCAACCATAGGTAGATATGCCACCCCCAGCTCAACATCTGCCTCATACCTGTTTCATGTGACCACACCCCACTCACAAAAGGCTTTAAGTGAGGAATTCAAAATGCATACTGTGCATATATATCAGTTACTGCAAACCTCTCAATTCACAGGAAATGTACTGGAACAACACAAATTCTGCAGACACAGAAGATGAATCACAGGTGGTGAGGGTGGTAAACACATACAACAAGGCAAGGATGAAGAAAGCTTACTTGTCACTGTGAAGGACATGGGCAATGACCTGAGGTTGCAGCTTCAGCATTGCTGCCATTGCATGTGCTGAGGCAGGGAGCTCCAGAGCAACATAGCTGGACAAGTTTCCAGTCATTCCATCCGCCACCCAACATGTACATCATCAGCTCTGGATTGTTTTCTTGTGTGCTTTTTTCCTTTGCCCCCTCTGTCTGTCCACCCCAACTGCACCCCCAGCATTGCTTTCTTATAAATCCTCTTTTCTTGCCTCACTTCACTCCCAAAAATATTCTCAAACTCACGAAACAGGCCCGGTGAGATGATTACCACCACACAGGGGCCACCAAAAGAGTCAGCAACATGAGGGGAGATGTGAGCAATCAAAGTCAAATACATTCTTCCAAAGCCATGTAAAGCTATGAAGTACAACATGAACTCTTGCACTTGGACTGCACTGATACCAGCATCTCTGCTAACCCAACTTTCTCTTTTACCCATTAAACATTTCGTCACGAAAGTGGAGATCCCACAAAAGGAAGTTCAAACAAAGAAGGCATTGAATCAGGGTTAGGTCTGAAAAATCCCCAACGCAAGAGAATTTGACACAGAGAGGGAGAGGGAGAGAGAGTACCCATTGGGGATGTTGACTTCGGTGCCTCGATCGACTGGGACAGGCGGATGTGTACGAAGAGGGGTGGTGAGCTTGGACGAAGCTTGACTGGATGCCACAGCGAGCTGCACAATTTGTGAAGGCAGCAAAAGGCGGACATATGCATTCACTGATCTACGCGGCAACATCATACTCGCTTTGAAACTCCGCAAATGGATCACCACACGAAACACTCGAAGCTCCGTGGTGTCGTCTTCTTTGTCATGCTCTGCATCTTCGCAGTTTGTAGGTTTCTCGTCTGACTCTTCTCCTTCCATCATCATGCTGCCAATATTTTCTATCTCACCCGACCGACAGCAGGAGGCAAAACACACACACACACACACACAATCTACAATCCTCGTTGTTTTCTTTCTGAAGAAAACCCATCATCCACTGATGGAAACCAATCCAAAATCCTTGAGCAAATTTCTTTCTCGCAAACTTCTCGTCTCCCAAATGCCAGTAAAAATTCATGAGCAACCCAAAATACAGAAAGAAGAAATCAATTGTCTAAGAAAAAATTCTATTTAATTCCTAAGTGAGGACAAAAAAATTGATATCTATTTCTTCTCTCTGTGCATGCAATAATTGTTGAATTGAGGTCTAGGCGCACCCATTAAACTTTGCTGCTGCAATTCTTTAACTTTGTTGGTTGCAATTCTCTGATGTATTGCAATTGCTTCAATTCTTTGTGAATTGGGAAGTTCTTGCAATTGCTTCAATTCTTTATGAGTTTCAAATTTAGAAGAGATTCAGATTCAAGATTTGGAACAGCAACAACAGGGGCCAGAAGAAGGCGGCAAATAACTAACTACTGGATGGATGTCTGGTGGATGTAAGTAGTCCTACATGTTTAAATGAAAATGACAATTCATTCAGCATGACTCAATAATATTCGCAACCCACCTTGGCATATTTGCATGAACCAGTCCATTTGATCATTACCAAATAGAAGTTTCAATTTCTTGCATTACCACTTTGGATTTGCATGCAATATTTTATGATTTATCAATCAGCATTACCATGAAGTTGTAAAATAATGTTGGTTTGAACTTTTATTGCACAAGAAGAAATCTTGTCTTTTTTTCATCTCATAATAATTGTGACTATTTTGATTTGATCTGATTTTAATTGTATATGTACATTTTAAATTTGTAAGTGGCTTGTTGCACTAGTTAATGATCAATATCGTTTATAGTTGAAGCATTCATTACATTTGTCCATTCATGAATATAATTTGATTTAAAAAAAAAATTAAATCGTTGGCATGGAAATTGAGGTAACTTTAAACTTTATTTACACAATGCATTATGATGGATTAATGGTTTTTTGACATCTTTTTAATTATCAACATGATACATGACTTAAAACATTCATAACATGTGAAAACCATTGTTTATGAATTGCATTTTATATTTCTCATAATTTAATAAAACACATATATTTAAAACTTCACATTTATATTGAAATGAGATAGTAATTTTAGATCTTTTCAACTTTCAACATGTGTACATGAGTTAAACCATTCAATTTTAATATGTTAAAATTATTACTCATAGATTACATCTTGCATTTATTAAAATATATTGAAACACATGTAATTCGATGCATTGCAATTATACATGAGTCATTTAATGAGTTTTTTTGGCATCTCTTGACTATCAACATTTATATGTCAATTGAATCATACACTTTGAACCTATTGAAATACTTATTTAGATGTTGCATATTGCATTTATTAATATACATTGAAGCACACACAACAATTTAATATCTCACACTTATCTTCAATAGGTTAGTGAGTTTTTTCACATCTTTCAAACTATCAACATTTTCACATGAATTGATTAATTCATTTTGAATATGTTAAAGTTATTATTCACAAGTTACATTTTGCACTCGTCACATTTTCTTGAGCTAAATGTATGAAAACTTGGCAAGTTTGACATTTACATTAGAATGAATTAACGATTAAATCAAAATGTTCGTGCATGCAAATTCCAAGGTGCATGTAAACATCTAAATTACAATTTTTGAAATTCTAAATTCTTGTACATTTACATAAATTAAAATATATGTTTTTCACCTAGTTTGTTTTAGGCATCATGGACAAAAACATTATTACAAATGTTCATGATGCTAAAAAAACCTCAAAAATAATCCTTATCGTTTTCCCCAATTTTTCCTTTTTATGTATGAAAAAAAGGTTCACGCAATTTTTTAATTATATAAAAATATATCTAAATTATTAAGATTTTATTTAAAATTATTTATTTTTGTCATGATTTAATAATTATTTTTGAGCTTGCTTTGTTGTAAACTTATGTTTCAAAAATGAATTCCTAAAATTAATTAAAAAACATGAATGTATTAAAATTGTGATCATAATGATTTCTATAATATTTGTATTTTAAAAACTTTATGGTGTTGTTCAAGATTGTTCAAAAAACAATTTGCCATTTTTTGGTTACACACCATATATGGAGGTATAAAATTGTTAAGATCTTTTTTAAAAAATTTGGTGACAAGTCCTAAAACCCCTTGTAAAATTTTTGCTTTTAAAAGAATGGAGGATTTCAGTTTTTTTAATTAAAAAAGTCTTTTGTTGATGTTGATGACTTTTTTTTATGTTTGCAAATAGGTGGAAATTTGCCAAAAAAAACATTTAGTTACATGATTAATATTTACTTTAAGCATTTCAAAAAATTGGATAAGGTTTGTATTAATTTGAAAGATTGTTTAAATTTTTAAAAATAAATTTGATGTTTGAATTATTTATGGGTTTAAGCTTGGAGTCATTCAAATTATTTTTTAAAATTAATTCATTAGGAGTAGCCTTTTTTTGTTTCTAATTTGTGATTTGAAAAGCTTTGGAAAAATTATTGTTGTTTGAAGTTTTCTTTGAATTTGCATTATTTTTCCAAAATTTTCCAAGCAAAATCACCAAGTTGCAAAAATTCACCACGAAAAAAGGTGGTGGGGGGGGGGGGATGGTTATCCAACTATTTAATTTCAAACTTTTCACCACATCAGTTGTTTTAACTTTTATAATAAAAAAAGGTAAAATACATTCTTACATCATTAGAAAAAATAAAATAAAAAGTATTTTGCAATAGTTATTTCAAATTTGTGTAATTAATCATATTTGTTGATGTATGATTAATGTTGTTAACAAAATATGGTCTTGAAAATTAAATGTGATATTGACTACTTAATTATTGTTTCTTTTTGTGACCAATTTTTGCCAATATAAAGAGCAACAATATCAACAAAAGAGTTTTTTGGAAAAACAAATCATATTTCATTACCTATCATCATGAAATATTATTTTCATATATTTTCATATTATTTATATATATCATCATATTTTTTCAATAGATTATAATAGGTAGCCATAATATTGAGGGATTTTAAAAAGTTTTTAAATTTTAGAACATGTCTATTGTCAAATGTGGTTAAATATTTTTATTGATGATTTCCATTTCAATAACATCACAAAATTGAAGGAAAAAAATAGAAAAAATGTACATGATCATATTGGGGAAAATAAAAATTTGCAAATTTTCAAAAATGGACATGTATTCTACATAATGAAAATAATATTGTTAAAAACTTAGTGAAGCCACTTTTGAATTCACATTGAATTGAATCACATTTACAAAGATTATAGGTCAATTTTTAAATTAAAAAATTGTAAAAAAATTTATGCACAATATGTTATTTAATTTTTTTTAAACCTTTTAAATTGATTATTTATAAATTAATATTATTTTTAATACATTATTGAATAAGTCTCAAAATAATATTTTCAATTGTAGCATTTGAATAAATATCAAAAAAAATGTATGGTAAAATTTTAATTTCTTAAACAATGTCATGTCGAACACAATAAAAGTATTTATTTTATTTTATGTTATGTTATTAAATTATTGGAGTGATTTGGTGACTAAGACCTTAATGTATTTCCATGAGGTTTTCAGTTCAAACTTTCATGGATGGATGCATTAATGTATATAATTTGTTTATTTAAATTGATGTATTATGTACAAATATACTATACAAACATGATGTACATATATAGTGGTGGTGGAGAATGGTGCCAAATTTTTTTTTGACTAAATCTAAAAGAAAAAATGTTTTTTTCACAACCTTTCTTTTTATCATGACATGCCATCCAAAAATACAACTCATGATTCCATGAAGGAAGGGAAAATAAAATCGTATGATGATGTGACATTTTAGCTTGAGACTGCATAATATCCATGTCAAAATTTCAAATTTTAAATTACTAAATGTACCATATGAGGATCCAAAAAAATTAAATCAATTTCACAACTAGTTTTTAAATAAATAAAAAACTATACAAGTTGCATATTACACAATTTTTGTCTTATTCCACTTAAAACCTAATGAATTTGTATAATCCCTAATTCTTTCTTGTGTTAACCAATCTTCATGATTTTTCACCATGTGAACATGAACTAACTATTGGTTCAATGAACTTCATTAATTATGGCATAAAGGTGTCACATGGTGTTGGTTGCACAACTTGTGGCATAGTTACATTTTCTCATAGCTTTTCTTGGGTACCCCATGTGTTCATAACAACATTTTCTTACTAGTGAATTTTTGTCAAAAAGTGAAATTGAAAATCACTATAAGGTTCAATCACCAAGAATAAAATAATAAAATTTGCTAGATTTTTATATTTCATTTTTAGTAGGTTGCCAAAAATATAGAAGGATGATTAGAAATTGTATTTCATATTTGGTATATATGATAGTACCTCCTTCATTTCAACAAGCATGTGCTGAACATTAATTTTATTTTTCAAAAAGAATCATTACTAAACGATGATGCAAGTTGTGGAAATGTTGGCTAGGATTTTACCTTCTTTGAGAACTATTGGTCAACACTTGATATTACAAAACAATTTGTAACCAAGATTGTGTTGCCTTCATTTGTAGATTCAAGAGTTGGGTTTACACAAAAATTAGAGGATGATATGGTTGATAGATTGTTGGGTTGTCCATAAATCCAAAGAGTTTTTACGTTGAATGAAAGAGCAACACCCAAACATACAAGTGACTTTTGTACCAAAAATTTCACAAGTGAGTTGCAATTGATAGATGCGATTCTACAATGACCTTTAAAACATGCATTTGAAGTCCAATTCAATAATTGTGATTAAGCAACAAATAGAAGTGGGGCATGATCTTGAAATTGATGTCAAGATGAGTAACTTGAAACCACACATATGCCAATGGATGCATTCTACATGGGAGGAGATTAAGACTATACAAATTATGATTGTCAGGGGATGGGAGAAGACTAGCATTACGAGAGCTTATTCCAAGTGAATTTCAATTGGCTAAAATGGAAGCAAATGCCACCACCAAATTGTTCACAATCAACCTTCCGAGCACTAAAGAGAATGGAATTTTTTTATAAAAAATTGATCAAACTAAACCACTATGTGCCATTGTTGAAGAATGTTGAGTCTATCAAATTTGTAGATCAAAATGTGGGATGTGCAAAGCCAAAATGGAGGACAAAAGCTGAGACAATTGGCTAGAAAACAGAAGACAATAAAATAGACATAGCCCTCAATGACAAGTTTGTGAGTAGTTTGTAAGTTTGAAGATTGAAGGTGAGTGAATTTTGAAACCTTAATCCTACTATCGAAGTAAATTGTCACAACCCAAATTTTGTTGTTGCTCAATTGATGTACATCACAAATTTGAACTTTATGTACCACATTGAAATATATGATTGCACATTTGATGTTGAGAAGTCAAAACATTAGCACACCAAAAGCAAATCACATTGAAACATTAGAACAATCATGTCACAAATTGAACTCCACAAATACTTTTTTGCAAGTAGGATGAATGCATACCTTTTCTGCAAGTAACTTGAACACATAAGTAATCCAGAACCATGAATATTGGTATACTATTCAGCACTAAGAGATTGGTAACAAAGAGGTTGTGAGAGAGAGATTGTGAAGGTTGTGGCCTTGTGAAAAGTTGGGGGGCATAATGCAGGAAGAGGTAAAGACTTGTGCATGAAGAGATGAGAAGATGAAGAGACTAGCACCTGTGAAGTGTTCCCAGATCCACAAACTTTGGCAATCGGCATGTTAAATTTCTTGACATTTCAGCCCTCTATGGAATTGTTTTCCAAAAAACTTAGCAAACTATCAAATATTTTAATTTCTGCCAAAACCAGGGAGGTTACAATAGCCAGATTTGGTTAGATTTTCTTAGGCATGATCACCACTTTTTTTTACATCTTTCAATAGATGATCACCACTTGCAATGAGTCTAAGGCTTATAGACTCTTGCAGAAGAATCATCTCTCTTGAAGAAGAGTCTCTTCTACCTTCTCACCCTCAACAATCCTCAAGAAAACAAAACCCAGGGTTCTAAGATTCGTTTCTTCCTTTTTCTCTTTCTCCCAGTTTCAAGTCAAGAACTCCGTGTCCTTAGTCATGGCTGCTTCAATCCCATGATACAATGCATTACCCAGATTAGCAAATGATGATGTTATACACACCTGATTGCAATGCTCATGGATCAGGGTGCCCGTGACCATGGCCATCCTCCCATGGATGGCGCAATCCCTGTACAGATTACATCTGGTGGTGTCTTCAGTTCAATGCAGAAGATATTCTGGAGCCTGGAAGTAAATCTTCTCAAACATGCAGTACTAGAACTCAAAAACCTTGGGAGAGAAACAAGAAAAGAGATATACAAGAAAGAAAATGAATACAGACATGAGTGACATACCAGTAGCACATCGCCATCTTGTTTTGCTCTGTAGAAAATCCAGAACCTGGTGGCAGTCACAAGCCGAAGCTCCAATTCTTTAGGTTATCAATTACATCACTGTCGATTGAAGCTCTTGAATAAATCGTCCAGGATTTGGATTCATACCAAGTTGTAGAAAAAATCAACAAACATATCATCACTAGAACTGGCTCATGAATAATTCAAACCCTAAGAAACCTATGTATAATCAACTGTGGTACAGCTCCATGCTGCACAGAATTAAGGATTGCAAGTGCAGCATGGAAATTTGTTGTGCTAGAATGAATTTGATCGGGTTATGTTGCACACACACCACATAACGGCGCACATGCCCTTGCCGACTTTAGCATGCCAGCCTTTGGTGGGACGCAAAGTTAAGCCCCCGTATGTGATCGCATCGCCGACGTTATGCCCAGCAGCTCCCGCCATGCAGATCGCTGCTTGATACAACTTCAAAACCAGGAGTTATCCAGTTGTGGAAGTGATCAACAAGCTGCAAGCTGGAAACTCTGTACTAGAGGATTCAAACCGATCTCGATATTATTACTATACCGATTTTAGAGCTGCTTTCGACTGAAGAAAGACGTAAGACTTGCTGCTGCTGCTGCTTACAAGCTTGTGGTGTCTCAAATCCCAAAACCAAGGCGCACAGCGAGATCCAGTCTCTCACAATCTGTAACCTAGCATGAAAGAAGCTGACGATAATGTCGCATCTGCCGGTCTCCTTTATGAAACCTATAATTAGCAAGCATGAAGCAAGCACACCAGAGACGTACTAGTGAGGAGGAGCACATGCCTGGCAGCAAACTGAAGCTTTGCATGCAGCAACAACAACAAAAGTATCTCAAGCTGATGAATAATTTTCATCAAATAAATTAACGTGAATAGTTGGAAAGTATCTTTCAAATTGTGTAAGTTATTGTTCTTGCAACATCATTAAGATCTCAGCGAACAAAAATTTCTTCAACCCAACAAGGAAACAAAATATACAAAGAAAAGATTGTGACAATGCTTTCCAATCACTTACCATCCATCCTTCATGGTGCACTGGTGAGTGCTGATTCACTCTGGAGCTGGTGGAGTTGAGTTTATTCCTTTGTTTTCATTTATTTCATGTCATACCTGGTGGCTATATGCTGGGTACCAAGGGGGAAAATGACAAAAGAGGTGAGGCTTTTCCGAAAGACATTCTGTGCAACAAAGGGATATAAGACATTCATATTGTGATGATGGTATGGTGAGGAAAAAGAAAAAGAAAAACACTGGTTACATCACAAAATTGAAAAGACAAACAGAAACCCGATAATTATATGACAAAACTTCTATGTATATTGCTTAGACAAAACTAGTTGGATCCATTGATGCACATCTCAAACTTACCATGTACACACATTGGAAGTGTCATTCATACATCAGCTACAAGTTGTTGAAAAGGATCTTTTGCCTCAATCAATTGCTACCCAAGCGGTGTTACATAAAAGGAAGTTGAAATAGGAACTAAAGAGCCAAACAATTTAACAGAAATTACAGTAAACTACATTGATCACTCTGCCTAGTTGTGCATGTGCCTACCTACCTCAAAACAGGATGACATCTGAAAACAGAAAGTAAACATGAACAGAGCTACTTGTCAGGAGGGAATGCTCTCAATACAGATGGTGTCTAGCCTAAGCCTAAGAGTTATGTAACTGCTTCTATATGAACCAGCAGGCCTTTTGCCTCAAAATCCAAGCATCATCTAGCTGTGGAAACAATTAACCCTTCCACTGCCAATCAGACCCACAATGCAGTGGCCTGGTAAATGTGCAACTCTCTCTCTCTCTCTCTCTCTCTCTCTTCTCTCTCTCTCTCTGTGAGTAATATCCTACTTCCACTTGTTATGAACTCTGGTGAAAAACCCTCCTGAAAACTGAACTAAAATGTCACAATGACTTAAGCGAGCATCTAATATGAAAGAGAGAAAGGGCCCAAGGGCAGTTGTAATCAATCAAGATCTGCCTGTGTCGGTGCATCTGGATGTTGCTGGAAGACAAGGGCTGAACTTGGAAATCGGGAACCATCCTCAAAATCCGGGTCAGATGCCACTCGTGCAGCTAGATCATGGAAAAGCACAGCCAAGTACGCCTGCCAAATGCACCCACCCTTTATTGTACACTTGCCTACCATGCCTTCTGAGCTTCAAGAAATCCTCCAGGCACACAAAGCAGATAGTGATGACAGAGTAAACATTATCAACAGTTTCAACTAAGCCCTGATGTCAACTGCAAAAGACTGATCAACAAGAAAAGCAATTTTCTATCTTGGTATAAATTCACTCGGAGATACAGTAAGCAAGTCAGCCATCATGCCCTTACACCTTACCTCAGAATGCCTATTCTACAGCTCTTCCTTCCAAACCAACAGGTTGTTAACAAATTACCATCAACTCAATTAAATGTTCTGGAAGGAATGGAAAATTGCAGGCCCTTGGCAAATGTTACCATAGAGATGTCCCTTCAAGAATAATTCCAATGCCTAAATCACTTGCATGTAGGGTGCTGGTGCATCACTGCTCTAACACATCTCCTTCTAGAACAATTTGATGTATAAGAAAACAATTCCTGTGCACACTGCTGTCTATCCTCTTCCTACCAAAACAGAAAGCAAAGTTATTGTACAGCAAAGACAACGCACCACTTACATCAGCCAGGCCATCTGCCTGTGACACATGCTGCGCCAAGCTTGTACTAGTGGTCACACCAGTGTTACCTAACACCCGTGTGCCAGCTGCATCAGCCACACTCCTCAGCACCTCTTGTGCTGCTTCTCCTTCATCCAGTTTCTGTGCTGTTCCCTCCATCTCTGTCTGCACCCTCCTCAGAAGTGAATCCACCAAATGCATGTGCCACAAGACCTCAAAACCAATTACTGAAGACTGCATGAGACCTGGGCATCTACTTCCAACATCAACTAAATGCTGTTACTGGTAATTTCAAGAGTAGAATCCAGATCTTCCATATTGCAGAAAGCACACCTTTTGCCGTTTTGCAACTGGTGATCCACGAGAATAGACATCACTGAATGGCCGTTGGGGTGGCATGCGCTGTTGGCGTTCTTCATCAGCCATCATTGTCTCACTCCATCCTGCCTGCTCCTCCTGCAATTTCATGCAGAATCCACTTTTACTACACTGCTTTCCTGGCTACAGAGGCATTTCCCTGTCACTTTACACATCAAATATTCAAAGCCTTCCCAGTCTTATTGACAAGGTGACAGCTATAGATGAAATCAGTTGAAGAGGTTATGGCAGTTAGTACATTTAACATTCATTCCTATCACATCTGCTACATGTCAGTTGCCTGGTTCAAACCTCTGACTTGCAGATTGTGGTTGTGCTGACACACAAAAGGATATATTAGGACAACCCCAATGCATTTTCCAGGCAAAAGCACCACAGCTACTCACTGGAGAAAGAACTTCCTTCCATCTTTCAGTTTCAGATGGGCCCCTTGCAACTCCACCTTCAGCTTGAGATCGGGAACTTGTGGCAACTGCAGGAGGAGGTCGCATAGACCGGGCTCCACCACCAATGATTTGAGACATCATGGGCATCATTTGCTGCAACATCCCTCCTAAGTCTTGGCCAGCAGCTGGAGCTGCTCGATGGCCTCCATTTGATACCTCTACATCACCGACTCCTTGCATCACCTGCTGTACAAGCGTCTCCATGGCTGGGCTTCGCATCAACTGCCCTAGAATCCCTGGTCCCACTTGCTGTGCCTCACTCCCAGCCCCTGCTGCTCTCAAAATATTTCCTAGGCCGGCGGGGGGCAGGGATCTCCTGTTTTGACTACGTGAATCCCCAGGTCCCCCTTGATGTCCTGCTTGGTTCTGTTGTTCCTCAGACTGCTGCAAATGCGGCCGCCTCCTCCTTGTCTGTGCATTACCAGCCCATCAATACAGATACCCTAAACCCTAAACTTTGATTCACAATCTACTCCCAGATGACAGAAAAACTAGGCTAGGCTCATTGTAACCATATGCATTCCTGCCCTAAACCCTTTTAAAAGTATTTGTCAGAATTCCTGAAGGTGCATCAAAGAGACCAGTCAACTATGACATAAAAAGTAGGAGAAAACAGCTTCCCAACACAAAACAGGTGTCTGCATCTTCTCAGCATTGGCACACAAGCCAGCCCAATATAACCACTTACCCTGGGTACAAGAGGCTGAAGGCCTCCAAGCCCTAAGCCGATAGGTGGACTTACAACACTTGGCCCACTATTGCCATTGCTCTCACCAGCTTGGATAGTCTCCATGGAAGTAGATTGGGCATTTGTTGCCATTATCTGACCATCCTCACTGCCTGCATTTATCTCCATGCTAACAACTCCCCCTTCCCCAATGGACTGGAGACTTGCACCTTCTGCTGACCCACTACTACCCTGTGGATCTTCTGCTCCTCTCACATCTGTTTCCATGCTTGACTGCTGTGGTTGAGTGGACTGCTAAAACAATCACCTCATTGTTAATGCACAGCCTAACAAGGTTGAAGTGCACTCGGCAATACAGATTGTGTGAAGAAAGCACCTGTGGAGGTGGTGGTGGTGGTGCCAAAGGTGGTCCATTCTGCAGAGCTTCAGCGAGGTGGTGCAGTAAAGGTGCTACTGATGTAACCAGACTGGCTACATCAACTGTTCCACTTCCACCCATTGAACTGCCTCTGTCCCCTGCTGCTGATGCTCCAGATGCTCCTGATGCTCCTGATGCTCCAGACACTCCTACTACAAATACTTTTCCTTGAACTTCCAACCAAGGACAATACCATGTGTATCCCCACTTTGACATACAAAAGACTGATAGTAGGATCCCAAGTGTGAAGAGATTGCATCGTCAATGGCAGGGTAGTGCACTCCACAGTTCCTCAAGTCTATCACTTTTGCACATATTCTGAATCTATAAACTCCAATTGACAATCTACAGCAAAATGGATCTATGAGCCCTGGGCACCCTGCCGCCATCTTGCAAATAAGCATTGACCTGAGACAATTTAGTGGACCAGTACATTGGCAAAGTAAAGTAGTTGCAAAGGAAAACTTCAAACTGTCGTTTCTCACCTTGTTGGTCTTCAATTATTGGATTAAACTGCCTTGAAACTGCTACAGGTGGAGTGGAAGCAGGTTGAGATACAAGAGGTGCAGCTGCTGCATTTCGTGACACTGTGAATGGTTGACCTGCAAAATGGTGCTGGAATCTGGCAAGCATTGGATGAAAATGGGTGCCAGGTTCAAAAGGAGCTCGGGGATTTGCAGGAGTGGAACCAGCATGTGAATGCACTGGTACAATACGCATAGCACCATGCTCATCAAGAGTCATGATGGCCCCTTGCACTCCTGTATGTGCAGGGGGCATGGGAGTGGCAGCAGTCCCCCCAGCACTCTCATTCACTGGTCGAATTGTGATCCCTGTATCAGGCAATGTTCGAGATGGACCACTCACATCAGTATGTGCAAGCACCTGATGGACAGTTCCACTACCTGGTACCCCAGAAGCTACATGACCACCCTCTCCAGCTGAGGGTGGTGGTGGTGGAGAAGGAGAGGCTGATGGTGCTCCAACATCACTTGTGTGGATATGAATGTGAATGCTTCTTGGTGTTCCAGCTACAGCAGGTGATGGAGCCAATGTAACAGGACGTGGTTGCAGCCGTCCAACAGGAAAGGCAGCCGATGTCTGCATAGGTAGAGGCTGCAGGAGACAATGACGTCAGAATTCCATTGCAGAGGAACAACTTTGTTCCACCAGAAAACACACAAAGAGTGCACTATGCAACTGGGCACAGGTCAATATCAACTGTAGAACTTGAATTGGAATGGAAGTTTAAAATATCATCACAAGTACTAAGAACTTCTTCCTACCAGCAATAAGGTTATAAGTATTTCAGATGTGACAACACATCACCAAACAGAAAAAGAAGGAAACCCAACCCTTGAGGACATAGAAAATGAAAACAAAACAGAGTGGTTTGAACAACAATGTCAGTCAGTCACACACATAATCAGAGACCTTCCAAAGCAACATGCATGGTTATGATCAGCTACAGAACATCCACACTGACTGGAAGTGGGTACAGGTCAATATCATACATTAACCAACATGCCACCACTGGCAGTAACAGGAAAGATTAAACTAGCATGTAAGGTTAAAAAGCATGAAATCCTGCTCACCTGTACCATTATGGGGTTTGGTCCTGCAGGTGATATAAAGATGGCAGGCCCTGGATTCACAACAGCCTCACCCTGCACATGGGAATGCCACCATTCACAAACATTCATCTCACAACCCCTCTCTGCCATCAGCAATCCTAGATTCTGAAACAACAAATATTCACCCATAATCACAAAAAACTTACTGGAGATTGCCCCATCCGCAAAGATAAAGTAGTGCGGCCAAGCTCCAGCAGCAAAGCTCCTATTTGCTGCATCAGATTGCCATCATTAAATGCAGTGTGTTGTACTTCCTCTCGAGCTCTTGCATCAGTCACTGCTGCCTCATTCTCCAGCTGCTCTGCAAGACGCTGTTGAACATCACCAGAACAGAGAGGCCAGGGTTAGCCCATCAGAAGCTAAACTCTGTAGTAGCTCCCAGGCTACCCAAAGTAATTTCAAGATGTGACGGGTATCAACATTGATACCAACAAAGGCTAACAGAGCTACCCTCCACATGGCACAAACATGCACACAAGTATAGCTGCCTAATTTCTGAATGTCATTTCAAATTGAATTACACCTCTTCTTGCATGGAAGGCATTAAAAAACTTGTCAAGAACATGTTAACTCCATTTTCCAGCAAACAGAACACAAAACTCGTCTAATAAGAAACCTGTCTTTAGGTAACTGATTCCACTGCCTAACAAAACACAGAATGTGGATAACTCTTAAGTGCCAAGGGACAGGCTTACAGCAAGGGCAGAACTAGCTTGACCCCGCAACAGATTGTTCACTCTCTGCAAGAGGGCCCCTAGAGCAGCAGGTGAGGGTCTCCTTCTCCCTTCCTCCACACCTGACCATGCATCACTGCCCATGCTCACCCCTGATCCTGCACGTTCTTCTGGGATTTGAGTGCTCACAAATTCTGCAGGAACATACAGTGGAGCAATAAGGATTCAAATGTTCATATCCATGAACATTCACACAGTTGAATGGACTTGTGAGGTACAAACAAAGAGAATCTTGACACTTGCACACTTGGTCAAATAGATACTGGTAGTATACCTACACATATTTGAGTGGATTCTCAAGTAACATCATCCTGTGAAATCTGATTAAGAAATGTTTATCACCGCTAAGAAAAGGCCTACTTACCATGTGACGAGAAGGACTGCTCCAGACGGTCCAAATACTGGGACATAGTTGTCAAAGCGTCAGGTACAACCTGAAAAAGGATTTTGAGTAACAATATATTTCCATTGTCAATATAATCCTGTTACTTTGTGTGGCAAACTGCTACTGCAAGACATCCATAAACATGAACCACCCACCAGGCACAACCTCCATAAAATCAACCTGGATAAAGGCACACACCCCAGCTTGAGGAACTGCACGAAATGGAACACCAGGTGCTCCATTGTTTGGTGGTACACCGTAGAGTGCATCAATCTGAAGTTCCAGAGCCCTGACTTGAGAGTCTTGCTCTCCCACAGTGGGCCTTCCTTCTGTGTGTGCCCCACCAGTCTCTGCACTCGGAGTAGGTAGCACTCCCTGCACCCATCCAACATGTTAATTTCTGTACACTTGAGTAAGCAGGGTTGACTAAAGCCAGTTTGAGCTACTGATTACCAGACACATCATACATAACAATGGATTCCCTTGCAGAATGCAAATTGAATTTTTTTAAGATGGCCTTAAAAGGAGAGTTGATGTGCATGGTCTGTATAAATCCATAACTCCTAGGATATACTGGCCATAAAAACGGAGCTGGTGTGTTAGAAGTTGGTGAAAACGTGCAAATCACTCACTATTGCGACTGTTGGTGTGTTACCAGTACCACCAGTGTTTTGAGCACCAACATTGGCAATTCCCACTGTGTTCAGCACTGCTGAAATTATCTGCAACCCACAACACCACAACACCATTCATCAGTGAAAATTCAGTGCCTTTTGGGGTACCAGACTCAGGATGATACAAAGATTCAGAAGCAAATATGAGGAGCATGACAATGAAGTGCAAATGGTAAAGTCGTACACGACCCAAGTCTGGCATTGCTCCTTCACCCGTATCAGGAATGTTGATGGTCCCCATCAAAAGACTGTGAGAGATATGGCCAGCCCTATTTCTTGGTTGTGCAAGAACAACGTCTGATGGGCCCACTGAACATGAAAACCCAGCAACAAAACTGTTAGAATCACATGCTACAGAAGTATCATCTCCTGTCCAAAAGAGCTCCAGAATGACAGAAGTGAATACATGTTGGCAAGTCAAGAATTCAGACCTTCAGCACTGGCAGTGCTTGACACACCTCCAGCAGAAGGCAACAGTGGTCTGGCTACCAAATGTAGCGTATGACCATCCTCCACATCTGTTCACACCTCATTCAAGGCCAAACTTTGAAAATTTCAAAGCAAATTCCATATCTTGTACTAAAACCAGGATCATTCAGGCACTTTAGCTAGTGCATTCGAAGGCTAGAAATGCCCTACACACTGTGGAATGAAATGATCATGTGTGAAAACTGGAATTCAACACAATTACAAAACCCTAACCAAGAATGTCGAATGACCAGATTCACTCCTATAAAGGGCAGAAGTGGGGGAAAAAGGAGGATACTGTAAGCAGACAATAAGTGATCATCCTTCAACACCTTTCCTCGACAAATCAAGCGCTGGCTACCAGCTGGCACCCCAACAAGTGTTGCTAGCTGCTCCTTCAAAACAGGAACCGCCACCTGTTTTCAACCACTCTCTCACCATCAATATCACAAAAGTTTGTGCACACCATAACCCGAAAACTGACCACAAAATGCTTTCCAAAAATGCCGTTCATACTCACATTCTTCTCAACCTGGATAGTGTAACTCTGTGAATCCAGTGTCTTGATCTTGATTTCTATAGTTTCACCACCCAGCCCCTCTCCACCACTTCCAACAGTGCCACCACTATTTCCCTGAATGGGTTCCATGTCCTCCACACACCTCCTCAATTTATGTCAGCCTGTTCCAAAAAATTCCAAGCACTCAATCAGCTGCACGTTTCAATTGGAGTCATGCAATGATACTCACATACCCACAAAGTGGCTCATCAGATGCCCAAGGTCACACAAGCAAAAAATGAATCCTAGTGCACAACCCTAGGTTCAGCACAAAGCCACATTCAAACCAGAAAATTATAATGAGGCACTTCTTCAAGTCTCAAAACCAAGTTGCAAAAGAAGAAGTAAAGAAAGTGCATAGAAATACTCCACTCGTCAAGAAACTCAAAAGTGGTGCCATCCACAAACAGAGACGCTAAAGACACACTAAAAAAGAGACAGAAGAAATCAAAAGATTTTCAATTTCGACCATCCAACCCTAAAATAGGAACCAGAGATGAAACACCTCCGCAACAACCGAGTGACTGCGAGATGAACCCCAAAAAACAAAAAAAAAACAAAAAAACCCAAAAAAGGAAATAAGTAGATAAAAATCTGCAACCTACAACACAAGAACAAAATGGAGGATACAAAGATCAGCTTCCTTCTTCCCCACACGAATACACCACGAAGAATTCTCCCACAACAGACCAAAAGAATGACAAAAAAAATTGTGTTCCCAAAAACTGCAAAACCCACCAACAGACAGACAGACAGACAGACAGACTTGCAGGAAGTCCTACTGAAACCCTAAAAAAGCTCATGATCCTCTCAATGCACCAAAAACATCCGAACAGAAACAAGGGAAGCGGAAACTCTCTCTCACCTGTTATCCTCTTCAGCGAATCTGGCGGAAGAAAAAAGAAAGAAAGAAAGAAAGAACACTGGGATCCCTTTTTCTCTCCTCAATTCCGCATCATCCGACTGCGGCCGACGAGCGATGGATCTATGGATGTAAGGGATTTGTGAAGTGGGCAGCTAAATAAGAAGAAGAAAAAAACCAGTTCAGACGAAGAGAGTGGAGGACAGAGGCAGAAGAAGAAGAAGACCCATGAAGAAAAGAAGGGCATGGAATGCGTGGGATTGTGAAGAGCGTCAAAAGGACATGGGGTCCTGGACGGTGCTAGTGGTGGTGGTGGTGCAGAGGAGGCGAGCGGAGAGCGGACGGCAGCCGAGCTCGGCCCTTCGTTGTTGTGTTTCCGTCGTGACTGGGCGTCCTTGGCTGGAGCTCCTCACGGAGAAAGCCGACTGGTGAAGGAAGAAGGGATGAGAAAGGGCAAAACAACGAATGAAATGGATGGAATGGATGGAATTGGGTGAATGGAATGGAGTGAATGGATGAATGAATATTTTTTTAAAAAAAAGAAGTAGTCTCCTTTCTATAATTTCTGTGGCAGGTGGACGAAGAACAGATGAGAAAAGCCACAAGAAGAAGGGATGAATGGATGTAAAAGGATGAATGAAGAATTTTTGGAAATAGTTTCATTTCAACCATTTGTGTGACTGGTGGAGGAAGAATGGATGAGAAAGGTCAAACAACGAATGGGAATAGAATGGATGGATGGATGAATGAAGATTTTTTAAAAAAAAAAAGTCCCCCTTTCTATAATTTGTGTGAACTGGTGGACGACAAATGGATGAGAAAAGAAAAACAACGAATACGATGAATGAATGAATGAATGGATGGATGAATGGATTTGAAGAATTTTTTGAATAAGTCTCCCTTCAATCATTTATGTGACTTAGTGGATCAAAGAA
Organism: Sphagnum tenellum; assembly: GCA_963921925.1. Classification (NCBI taxonomy): domain Eukaryota; kingdom Viridiplantae; phylum Streptophyta; class Sphagnopsida; order Sphagnales; family Sphagnaceae; genus Sphagnum; species Sphagnum tenellum. The sequence goes on along the minus strand of OY998150.1, from coordinate 6,028,460 downwards.
GGGGATGAGAGAAAGCAAAAAAATGGATGAAATTAATGAATAGAATGGAATAAATGGATGGATGGATGAAGTCATCTAGTAGGACTAAGTCATATGGGAGGAGGAGGAGAAGAGGCCACTTCACTACCAAAGTTAACCTCTTTGTTGCATGAAGCCTCTTAGAGGTTACCTTTAAAACCTTGGAGAAGTTGAATTTGAATTCAAAGCTCTTGATTTAGACCATGGATGGTATCTATCTATGAAAGCAAAGGTTTAGGGTTTAGGGTTTGTTGGCCTTGCCTACCAAGGCAAAGGATCTTGTGTGTTTAGGTTCATTATGGAGAGTATACTAATAGTAGTAGCTTAAGGGATTTTGGCCCCTACTTTACTTAACGGGTCTATTTTTATATGAGGATTTTTTGAAACATTATATTTTTGGCTTGTGTTGAAACTTTAGATTAGTTATAATAGAGTTAACTCCTAGATTTCAAATCTTGGGTTCAAGGATATTTGAAAGATGGATAATTTCTTGAAGGATTTTGGTTTTTTCTTTTAGAGGAATTTTTTGAAGATTATATTTTTTGCATGGTGAAATGTTTGAGTTTTCCATAATCATCCTTTTTGCCTTACGATGATGCGTTTTGATGCGTTTTAATGTAAATGGCAAAAGGCTACAATGTGACACACTACCTTGTTTTTGTGATGTCAATGTTGAGATCTCCCAAACCACAATGCTTCATGCCAACATTTTTGGTATCTTTGGAAAGCTCTCGATGATGAATAGCAATGCATTAACTTGATTTTGAGATTGGTTTGAGACTGGTTTCAAGCTATGATGTGGAAGCTATTGATTGATTATTATTCTCAAATGAAAATTAAATAAAATAAAATTTGAAAATTGTATTGGAATTTGGGAGTGTTCTTGGTTTTGTTAGGAAAAACTCCTCAGTGAGTAAGATTTAATAATAGAGTTTATTTCACAATTTTCAAAGCTAAGGTGTGTGTGGAAGGTATTGAGTTTTTTTAGGGGATTTTGTTGCTAAAAATTCAAACAAATTGCAAAAATTGGGTTCGAAAGGAAAAATCAGTTGAACCCTAAGGAAAAGACTTTACAAGTGGGTTTCATTGTGTGCTTTGAAAGATATTTGTGAGGAAAAAACAAAATCTTAAACTTCTAGAGAAGGGCACTCTTCTAACAAAAACAAGCATGCAAAGGCCCAGCATGTCTTGTGACAAATTCCAACCAACAACAATAAAAATAAGAAATGTTCCACCAAGTTCTCAAAACATGAACGTGCATAAAGATTATGTTAAACACTTGATGAACATTTCTCAAATTGTGGGACCAAATGAAAACTCGCACTTGGTAAGCATTCTTCAAATTGTGGGACCAAATGAAAATTACATCATTTTGAAGTGTGTTCCCCACTAGAAGAGCCAACAAAGATTTTTAATACTTAACAATTAGTTCGATGTTGAGTTCTTATGTATTAAGCTATTGATTCCTTCTTCTTCTTTTTAATAATTATGAAATGGGATTCTTTGAATGATGACACATGGGGTGTGTATGTGTAAAGAATTATTTTATTTTATTTTTGTTAATTTTCATCCAATTTTGACCTAAATAATCTTGAATTCAAATGAGTGTTGTGTGGGTACCCAAATCCCAATGTCAGCACTAGTTGTTCAATGTTTGGGTATAAATATTCAAACCCAAAGCTTAAGATATTTTCAAAATTGGCTTAAAAGCTTTGTTCATGAATTACTTATTCAAGTAGAACCAAATTACCATGGAAACTTCTTACCCATGGGTATAGGTTGGAAGGAATCCCATGAGAATGTGTTTGGGTGGGTTTAGAGTTTTTTTTTTCAATTATTCGGGTTTAAGTTTTTTTTCACCTTCATCATTCTTGTTTTCCCATGTTGATTTTTTCTAAGTTTTACTTTTACTTTCATTGCAAAGTTTTGTTTGCTCCATAACTTTTGCTTTCATTTTTTCATCATTAATGGTGTTCAATATGTTTTTATTTTGCTTCTTTTGAGCCTAAAACACAGTGCTCCAAGTTGTTTATTGTTAACATTTATAAGTTTTGGTTTTTGATTTCTGCTTTCAAATTTGGACAATAATCATGCTTGAAAGAATGTAATAGTTTGTTATAGTTAAGGTTACAAAGTGTTGTGCTTACATTATGTAGCATGGAGGTAAGAAGCTTCACCTTTTTTTTTCCTTGTTTTTTTGTTTTCTACTTCTTTTTTTTCTTTTGCCATGGTTGTTGGCACTCCTTTGTGTCTTGTTGTTGTTTGCCCAAGGTTGTTAACTTTAATGTAATGTTTTATGTAATAAGTTTTCTAAGTTTCAAACAAGTTTTTTTTCATTTCCATGATTTGACTTATGCATCTTGGTTTTCTTGTTGTTGATTTTTTCAAATTTGTTCTTTCTTGATGTTTTTTTCAAGTTCTGAAGTTGATGGAGTGTATGAAGATATAAAGGTTGTCAACTTTTAACAGTAAAATTCCCAACTCTTGAAAATATGTTGCAATATAAAACCTCCTTCCATATTGAAGGAGGGAAAGAAAAAGGAAAATAGTAAAAAGACTATATTCATGATTGTTATTTCTATGTCATAACATTGGTCTTGCAAGGGATTGTCCAAATGATAAGCTTTTAGAAATAGAGTTTTTTTTTTTGGGTAGTGTCTTTGTGGATGGATGAGTGGGAATATGTTCATAAACAAATTCAAAACCCCAAGCAAAACTAATTGTAAATAACAAGTGTTTTGGATTCATGATTTATCACGCCACCTTTCGAAAAATGCAATAGCAAGTTATTAGGTCATAATTTGTATTATCGATTGATAAAAACAAGTCTTTTGAAGCTTGATAATGACGAATCAAATCAAGAGTACACCATGTAAGCATTTGTCAAATATTGAATGATAGAATTTGAAACTAAAATTAAAGTGGATAACCATGGAATAAATAATTTAATTTTGTGGATAGTATTCAAGACTCTTAAATGAGCAATGATCATAAAAATATCTCCATGAAAACTTGTGATGTGTGGATTGCTACCAGAGTTAAACATTTAGTAGAAACAAAATGCATGCATGTGAAGGTCTGAAATTTCATCTAACTTAGACAATTAAATTTGGTGGGAAGGAATCAACATGTCTATTTTTTCATTATTGGATTGTGTAAGGAAGTCCAAGCAAAGTAAATTAAACCAACAATGTACTTTGCACCAAAATAAAACATAGGCAAAAAGTAATTTTGGAATAGGGTAAAGGAGGGAGACAATGTCTATTTTAAATTTAAAGATAAATTGCAACTAGGTCTATAGGGGGAGTGGGTTCCTTCCCTACTATGGTTAGGTTGTTTATTGGAATAACTAGTATCATGTGTCATATTCCCACCTTCCTAAATTCAACAACGTTGTCAAATTATAAAGAAGGAGAAAATGAAGGTCCACCAAATGTCTTATTGCATGTGTTTTAGTGAGTTGCAAAATTTTCATTGCCTATTTCTTTGAAATTTAAACATGGTTATTAAAATTTGTCTAGTTTTATTACGTTATTGGAGGGAAATTTGAACAATGTTTTATAAGCCCTTCTTCATGAAAGGCAAACTTTTCTTTGCCATACTAAGTTCATTTTGTGTTAAAAGAATGTTTAAACTTGGTGTACATTTGTGTGTGTTAAAAATATCACTATTGCATCCATTCAAGGTTGGGGTACACAAAAGGATTTTCTTGCCCCAAAATCACTCTCAAAACATTCCTTGAATGACCATTACAAGTATGAAATAATTTATTTGGTTGATTTTTTTCTTCATTAAATACTCACATATTCCTTGATTAAAACAAAGGTGATTTTTTGTGATTTGAATGATTAAAACATTTTCTTGATTGCCCTAAAACTTGACTTTAAAACTATGTTTTACCATGTAATTTTATTGAAAATCAATCAACAAGACTAACAATATCTGTTTAAATTATTTTGTATTTAAACCACAAATAGAATAAAGTATGTTCTATAACATAACAGTCAACTAGGCTAGATTAAATTGACATAGGTTTGAACTCAAACCTTACCTCATGGTTTCAAAAGATTTTTTCCTTTAAAATTCAACTGTCACTCATTTGGTGCCGAATGAAGGAGCTATAATAATTTGAAGTCATGTTTTGATTTATTTATTTTTTCAATATTCATATTTTTGTCAAAGAAAATAAATTAATTTCAAATAATCACATCTCCTTCATTCAGTGTGACACCAAATGAAGGGATAAATGAATCTTGGGAAAAAAATAATTAAAATAAATAAATTGGACTTCAAATGATTAAATCTCCCTCCTTCCTTTAGTGCCAAATGTGGGGATAAATGAATCTTATAAAAATGTTAAAAAATTCAAAATTTCAAAATGGCATAGGTTTTGTACTTAATTATCCTTGGGTGCCATGAATAATTATAGGGCTTAACGTTCAAAACCTACATCATTTTTTGAAAAACCTACATATGTCAATGTAGGTTTTTTCAAATATGATGTAGGTTTTGTATTCAATTATCCCTACATGCCATGAAATGATTATAGGGCATAGATTTCAAAACCTACACGACACAAATTTGTTTAACATCACTTTATTTCATCATGCATGAAACTTGAACATATGTTCTTATTGTATAAATCACATTAATTCATTACTAATTCCAAAAAAATTTGAAAGCATCCAATGCATAATACACCTTGTCAATTACACTAATTAAAAAACCTATTCAGATGTGAAATGGGTGGAAGATGGATGAAAGATGGGTGGAAAATAAATCCATGGTGGAAAATGGGTGGAAGATGCATGAAACATGGGTGGAAAATAGATGGGTGGAATGTTCCAATTTTGCAAAAATTATATAGAGCGTGATCATTGAACCATACCAACACGTGTTTCCCACAAAGGTTCTTATGAATCCATTTAATTTCAATGATCTATTCATGAACAACACACGTGCACTCTTCAAACATAACTATGTTACACATGATGAACAACATTCCTATAAAAGTTATATAATTTAACCACACGCCTTTTTATTACACTTGCAATTATAATACATTTTGCCTTAATTGTTCATTTCATTTCATGTGTTTTATAATATCATGTTGGTTTAGATCACCACATTTTGAAACATTGGCATCTTATTGAACAATCTCTAAACATGCGCCATGCTTCCACATTTTGCATACATGTCAACCAAGTTGTTCTCATAAAGTGAGATATAAATCCCATCCACTTTCAAATGTTCTATTCATCAACATACACTTATTCACTTCAAGTACAATGAAATCATCAACAAACACATTTTAAAACTGCACAAAAGTAAAAGATTTGGTTGCACACTTGTTATTGCATAACACCAATAATCTAACTACAACAATTCAACATTAAAATAGTTAAACAACAATTGTAACACAACAACATTAGATCAACAACATCATTAGAAAAGTACTAGCATCAATATAACACCAATAACATTTGAAAACAACTACAACAAAACATACATGGAACAACACATGAAAAGTATTAACACAAAAGCAATAATACTTTAGCAACAACACAAAAAAAAACACCAATTGATCTAGGTTCCAAGGAGGTTCCAAGGAAAAGAAAATTGATTTGTTGTATGTTGTGACATCACTAACAATGCATTTAACAAAGCCACAAAAACAAAAGATTTGGTTACACACCTTCCTATGGCATAACAACCAATACAATTTTATAACCACAACAACATACAAGGAAAAACAATACATTAAAAATAGTAGCACAAAAACAATAACATTTAAACAACAACATAAGAACATCAACTAGCTCAAGGTTTTAAAAAGATCAATTGCTTCATCACCAACCCCATCCTAGGAATAGCGTGAATGAATAGGTGCACACATGATCTTAAGTTTCATATTCAAAGGATGAAAGAATGAATCAAAATAGTCAATGTCACATTCACCTTGACTTGAAATTGTTCAATTTGAATTTTCTCACCCATTTGTTGGACAATTTTTTACCACACACACTCATGTGATAAATGATGGTTGTAAACCATTAAGGTAAGGTTTTAGATCATATAAACAAAAGCAAAATGAAAAGGAGTGGAAGTAATATATTTTGATCAATTATATATTTTTGGTGTATGAGGAATCAATCACATGGTGTGCTTGGTGGGGATGGATCGAATGGAACTTCTTGCATAAAGTTGCAAATTTGAAAGGTAAAAGGCCAACAAGTGTAATTTGTTATCATGTTCAATAAAATTGCAACAATGTAAATCTAAAATCCAAAGTTTATTACATATGGTTTAATTTTGATGTTGATGGTTTTTTTTAATGTATTATGTTTATAATATTTTGTATATTATATCAATGTTCACATTTATTGTTCACATTTATTCAATCAGCAACATGTTTTGTAACATGATGTCAATATCAAATTTGGTGTGAAGTTCATTATTCAACATTGTGAGGTTTTTGTGTGTGACTGTTTTATATTGCTTTTAAAATTGAAAGAAGTACATTGAATTTCATGGACAATATACATAGGTGTGTGATGCATGACCTACTACTAACTACATTTTATCCCAAAAAAATTGTTATTGATTTGTGTGGTTGATAGAAGTCATCAAACATAATAATGCAAGGTGGAGTTTGGTGATTTGTTTAGGACATCAAAAGAATGATCTAGGGGTGTTGTTGGATATTACAGTGGAGATTAAAGGGGGGTGTGTAAAACATATCAAGATGAACTTAAAGTTCATATAACATAAGCAGTGGCCAAAGATTTCTACAAGTAACTAGTAATGCTTCTTAGGTCTATTGATTGCAACATATTTATTGGTTATCCTTGGTTGATCACATTTCATCAACGTCATGTAAGCATGTAAGGTCTTTTGAACTTGAAGTGTAGTGGCATATTCTAGGTCAACAAATTAGTTATTGGTTACTAGTTGATTGACATTTGTGTGCATTGTGTGCCATAATCAAGTGTAGAAGTTCATTACTGAAAGGGAATAATTTGGTGATGATCATTGTGATTGTGGTTGTCACCATGACACCATTGGCCTAAAGGATAAACCAGGTTCACATGGGCTTAAAATTGTCCTGCAACCCGGGCTGGCAAGTGGGGATTTTAAAATTTTATTCCTAATTCTTTTATAAAAATTGTAAGTAATATAGAAATAGCTTTCTTTTGAGTCTGCATTGTGGCATGCTCTGGTCAGTCCTTGGGTCAATTTTGGGTTTTGGGCCAGTTCCAGAGTAGGTTCTTGGTCGAGTTCCCAGTTCGGAGATTTCAACTGCTGAATTTTGGTACATTATTGGAACTGGAACCACAAGCCGCAAAATATATTACCTTACCCGAGGGTCAGTTTCCTCGTTAAATAATCCTTAAAATAGGGAAACAAATTTTCATGAAAATATGAAGCAAAGCTGCAGAAAATTAGCATAATTATCACAAGCTACAATCTTAATAATTTCATTCCTGACTCTTGACTCCTCATATGACAATATCATAGGAGAGCATGGAATGATAATAAAATTGAAATTTATGAAAATGAATGAATTTTTTGAAAAAAAATTTAATTCATTTTATCAATGTGGAAGTTGACTCTGAGCTATGGTCATACAGGTTTTGGGTTTTTTAGATAAATAAGTATTTCATATTTAGTTTTTGTATTTTTTTGTCGGTCTGAATGGTATTTAGTTTTTTGACAAGTTTGTACAAGTATATTGTACTTCTTGGTTAGGTTTTTAGTGGGTTGTAGAACACAACTGGGGTATGTACACAATAATCTCTAGTCTTGAACTAGGTATATGTAAACCTAGGTTGACTTTGTTTCACTTTCTGAAACTGGAATAAGCTATTGTTTTGTTTTATTTTCTTCAAAAATAACTTGAAGCAAATGTTAATCTATTTTGAAAATTCCCAACAAACCGAAACCAAGGGTTATTTTATTTTGAAAAATTCGCAAAAAAGAAGGATCCAGAGGTTCTAGTTTCTACGATTCTGAAAATATTCCCAAAAAAAACACTTGGACCATACATAATTGTATTCTTAAAATTAAGTCTCTTTCCTTTTGTGGGATAACTTAGAGCAGCTCCATTGGTAGGCAACAGCAAAATGGTGTACTAAATTTTACTTTGGAAGAAGTACAACCATCAAATAGTGTGAAAATGGGTTTTGATCATTTTTTGTAAAATTTGGTTTTTTTGTTTTATATCATAAACATGTTTACAAAATACAATTGATAACCCATTTTAATGAAATTATAATCATTTAGTGAAATTATTAAAAATTCAATACCTGGCCCATAAGGGTCTTGTAGGTTGTTTGGATGTTACATAATAGGTCGGTTGATTTATAATCAGTTTTAAAAAAATCAATAATCACTAGGTAGGTTATTAATAATCTTATTGATATTTGGGTGGATAACTAGATGTTTTCAGCATTGGGGTACCTAGACCATTGTTGGCTGGTTATTCTTTTTTCATAAGGATTGTTCACACATAGGGGTAATGGTGTCAATAACATCAATCTAAACTGTATCTATTCACAATACATAGGTTTTGGTTGATAAGTAGAGAATGTGGCAATATGACATGACTCACTATTTTAAGCACTAATGTTTGTGTTAGCAATTCTTGTTAAATTATTACAATGTTTTTTGAAATTTACAAAATTCATAGATTTTCTCTATTATGGTTGGCAATAATTTATTAGCATGAAATCACATCCTAAACCACCAATTTTTACATTTAGTTCTTTGTTTCCCTTGTGAGTCTATCATTAGTTCCTTTATTTGTGAGCATCATGGACACATGTACCATAATATTTGTGCACATTTGCAACATCATGAGCACTTGCATTTGCAACCTTTGCACACATCTATAACATCATGAATGTTTACATTTACAACATTTGTGAGCCTTTGCAACATTTTTTCATTTCTATAACATCTACAACATCTACATGTGTTTGTAGCCTTTAGATGTGAGCACCATTGTGCATTTGTTGTGTGAACTTCATGATAAGATATTCACCATTGTTTGAAAAGAAAGTGAAAATTTCAACTTTATTTGTCATCTTCCTTTTTGAGCATCTACATAGGAGCTAGATCATAATGATCAATCAGTGACCATTTGCATAAGAGTTAGAATATGAATCAATCACAATTTCACAAAAATGTCAAAAGGAAGGAATTGCCAATGTGTGGTGAATCAATCCATGATTTCATAGAACTATTGGAAACAAAGAATTCTCTAAAGTTGAAGAAAAATCCAAGCAAAACCATTTTCCAATTGTTTATTGAACTTCTATTTCTTCCGGTGAATGCTTATACACACAATTGTTTTTATGGCAATTGATGAATTAAAGTTTCAACATTGTTATGTATGGTACCACTTATGCCATTAACATGTGCACATTGAGGATAATCACAATATCAAAATCACCCATAATAATGTTGAAAGGTTCAAGCAAGATAAATTTGAAAAAATAAAATCATGGGTAAGGTGTACAACTTTTTATATCAACTTGTGAGGAAACACCACTATCTTTTGTTTACAAAAATGTGCATTTCTACATTCTTAACAAAATTATGCACCACTATCATGGACATTTTGTCTATCTATGGTCGTATTGTGTTTAAATAATCCTATGTGTCATAAACATGAAGTTCCTTGGGGATGTCCTTGTACAACAAATCTTCTGGCATATTGACAACATCCTTCACATACACATGGCAAATATTTGAAGGTGGGTACAAAAATGAGTGCACCAATTGCCTACAAAAAATTACCACTTTTAAAATCCAAAACAAAGGTTTTTTGTGGGTTATAATGAATTACAAAGGTTTTCCATTGGTTATTTGTGCATTTTTCCATTTAATCCAAACCCCATTTGAAGGTCCCTTTTCTTAACACATGTGCATTTGAGAATAATCCAAAAAAATAAAATTCGAATATTTTATGAACTTTTGAGAAAACCCTTAGATTTTTTAGCATGTTTAAAAGTTCATAGGTAAAATCTTACAAAGCCATCATGCAAAATTTTCAAACTTAGTTGTCTTAATATGTTATTTAACCAAAATCAAGTCCCTAACCAACACATCATACATGATTGGACCATTTCAAAGTCCATATTAAAAAAAATTCTCAAGATTATAGTCCATAATGTTTGATTTTGAAAGTCCATATCTTTTGTGTTTTCTTGATTATGGAAATTTAATAAATGGAATAGATACAAATTCAAGTTGGTATCCTTAAATGAATTCCCTATAGAAAAAAATTTAAATTTACCTATCAAATATGGTCATTGAAGAATGATAAATATTTTTTAGAATTTTTCAAAAAGTCCAAAAATTGGTCCTCTCATTTTTGCAACCACCCTTAACCTTTTCTAAGTTCTTAAATGTATGGTGGTCAATTTATCTACCTTAAAGTTACATAGTTTTGTGGTTCTCTTTCATTAGGATTTATTTCATATCATTTGTCAACAAGTTCAACCTTGTGAATATATAGGTAGGTGAGAGAATGGATTACTCATGTTTTGCATTTTAAACATTCAAAGTGCATGAACCATATGCAATGATCCAATCAAAAAGGCTTGTACCAACGAAATAAATCATCCATCCAACCTACATATCTATCTAAACCTATTTATACCCACATACTTATCCTAAGCTTAATTATCTAACTATCTACCTACCTACTTATGTATCTACCTATTTAACATATGCTAGGTTGCATATTTTGTCCTAATTTACATTAGGATAAGCCTACCTTGCTTTAACCTAACTTAGACTAAGTAGTTGTCTTGATTATATTATTTGTTATTATAAAACTTTAAATTATTAAGTATTGCCACATGTATATCATCTAGTGGACAATCTTTATCCAAGTCCAATGGATAGATTTTTGCCATGTGTAACATCCTAATTCTTTGTCATATGTGATTACACATTTTAGTTATAAATCTAATTGCAAATGTTAGATAGGCATATGCAACTACACATGTTAGTCATGAAAACCAATTTCAAATAACCATGCCATGTTGGATGAATGAAAAGTTGGTGTTAGTCACATATTGATTTGACTATCCTTTCAATTGGGTGCCACATATTATTTTCTACAACTGAATTCTATTAAACTTGTCCAAGGTAATTAGACATTATTACAAGTCACATGTGTCATTAATGATTAAAAATTAGTCGTTAACAAATTTCTTGTAGTGAATGATGAACAAAAAATGACAATAATAAATATCCAAGTTCAACTAAAAGATAAAAACAATAGTAAAAAGAATTTTACTTGTAATATGTGTCAATAATAGTAAAGTTGAAAGTGAACAATAATAATAACTGAAAGTGAGCAAGATTATTGACTTGAGTGAATAACACTAACAACTAAAGAGCAATTGACTTCTAAAAAAACTAAATTAAACTAAGAGCAACATTAATATTTGTTGACAATAACAATTATAAAGAGTGTGACCTCATAGATTTTTAAAAAAATACTAAATTATTAAGTGCGTGCAACAAAATATATGCAAACAAACAATTATAGGAAAAATTATGTAATGTAAATTCAACTGAAAAAATTGAAAGGAAGAGTAAAGGAACCTTGCATGGAGTCCATGTTGACAACATTAATCAAAAGTGAACAAGAACAACTAAAAGTAATCGACATTGAAAAAAACAAAACTCAATTAACATCAAACATAGATGTACAAAAATCCTTCAAGCACAACATTCATAAAAAGGAGAGAAATGAACATTTACAATTAGAAAGAAGGAGAGAATTGAACATTTGCAAATAAGTGAATGGAGAGGAATGCAAAGCTTGTAGCTAAAAATAATGGACCATTACAACCAAAAGGAGTTGTAAACAATGTTGATGTGACTTGTCGTTATGATGGTAGCTCCACAATGTTTGAACAATTGTAGGGTTTTGGGCAAACAAGCTATTGTAATGATAACTTGGCAACTCTTGAACAATGGCAGGGTTTTGAACAAATAAGTACATTGATAGGGTTGTAGTTGGGTAAAGCATGAATGGAAGTAGGTTGGGTAAATGTGGCTTATATGTTCATGTTAATTTTTTGATAATTGGTTAAAATTAAATGATGGTACTTAACTATACTACTACATTTATGTGTGGATAAATTAATGGCTAGGATAGGTATCAATATTAAAAATTTTGAATTTTTTTCTTTTTGTTTTTATCAATTTCACTATGAAAGTAAAACCCATAGTTAGTAATTTAGTTGGTTAATTTTATGGTAAAAATAACCACATACTATGCATAAGGGTTGGTTTTCAAATACTTACCTTGAGAAGGTCCACTTAATATAGTAGGGTAGGTTTTAGGGTTTTGTTTCACTAGGAGAAAATATAATTTAACAATGACATTGAATACAACTATTGTTTAGTTCCACATAAGTCAAGTCATAAATGAAATAGTTACAAAAACCATGATGTAAAAAATCCAATCAACAAGGGGGTATAAAGTCCACAATCAACACATATTGAATCCTTACATATAATTTGAAATTCAATATGAGGCATTCAATTTTTTTCCATTTTAATTAATTGACAAGTTCATTTTTTTAATTTCAAAAATCCAAAATTAAAAATTGGTGTAATTCTATTTAAAAATAATTACATACCTATTTTCATAATCATTTATTCTATAACCACCTGTCAATAAACGATCTGATAATTATATTATTCGTTATAGATCTCCAAGAAAAGAGTACCTTGCATAAATTAATATCATGAGTCCAAAAGCAAGCCATCATATCTTATTTTTGCCCCACATGTAGGTAAGTTAGTCTTTAACCCTAATGTTAGTAGTGTTAACATGATGCTTAGTATTAACACCAAGTGTGATTGGGAAAAAAAGAGCAACTCCACCCATAATTGGCATGTGGCCTTTGCAATAATGTTTTCCTCATCCAAGAATACTTGTTTATTGACTTCAAGCCCCACCCATAACCATGGACCTATGACAATAAAAGGTTTTTTCCTTTCAGGGGAGGGGGGAATGAGATTTTTTGAAATTTGGTGTTCTCAATGTGTTCATATGATTTTAATCATGTTCTCAGTAAGTTCTCAATTATCATAACCACACGTATTTAAACTTCAATCACACATTTGTTATATCTTTGAACTGGTACTAGAGACGAGAATTCTATGAGCTGGGGAATGGAAATGGCAAGAGCTTAATTACGAGGTTGTAGTAAACTATACCCTCTGTAAATGATATAATAGAAACCCTAAAATTCTATGAGGTTGGGAATGGAAATGGCAAGAGCTTAATTACGAGGTTGTAGTAAACTATACCCTCTGTAAATGATATAATAGAAACCCTAAAATTCTATGAAGTTGGGAATGGAAATGGCAAGAGCTGAATTATGAGGTTGTAGCATGCCTGCAGCCAACAGAGCAAAGCAGACCAAGTTTGTGCAGCTGCCACCACCCCAGATGCTTTTCTAGCATTCTGCTTGCTCTAATGCTACCAAGTGTAATCAATTCAAAATAAACTGTAGCACACAATATTTCTTAGGCCAACTAAGTATCAACTGGGTATTATCTTGCTACTTAATTATGAATGGGACAGAATCAGCTGTTTTTTTGGTGGCGAATTTTCTCCATTGTGCCAAAAACAATTTGAGAAAAAGAAGAGTGGGTCACGATATCCTTAGTTTTTTAAAAAAATCGCCAAAAAACGAATTAAAAGAACGACCAAAATGCACCACAATTGCCTACAACATGAGAGCAGAGTTTTTCTTCAAAAGGAATTTTCGTCATTTGGCGAATTTCCCCAGAAAAGAAATTGTAAAACATCACCATGTTTCTAGATATTGTTCAAGCAAGGCAGCCAGGATGATATAAAATGGTTTTAATAAATTTCTACTTTCATAACTGGTCTATAGTCAAATGTGACTAAATCTCCTTGTGGATGATTGCCAATGTGACAACATCAAAAAATTGGGAAAAAAAAAACCACTGCATGGGAGGGTGCTTAAGATTTTTCTACTTTCATATTTTGAATATCACCAAATTTGGCTGAATACTCTTGTGGATCACACAGTTTGTAGCAGCACTAAACAGCGTCGTGATCAATACTGCAAGAACATTGACAGATTCTACACAGTCACATGATGACTGCAAAATTAGAGTTTGAGCAATTGGGACAAGTACGTAACTGGATCAAGAGTTGCTGGTTACTAACTAAATATGAAGGATTTTCAGAGATGCTAAATATTATCAGCCTGGTCATACTGATTGTCCAGTTTATTTTTTTCTGAATTTTTTGTCATCCTAGGATCAAGAGAATTGGGAAATTTTTGGTTTTTTCAAAGAAAATTCGACTCATTTTGCTACTTTTTTTGGAAAATTGAGAAAAAAAAACCCTGATCTGATCATATACCATTTTTTATTTGTTTTTATGAGAGATTTGTAACATTGAAACCTTTCAGTCCCACGCAAAGCAGGCATCCCCCGGATCTTCCTGAGGTTTCCTGTCCAGGTTGTTCCAGCCAACAAAATATGCTCCAGAAGAGACATTGGTTGCAATTTTTTTGCAACTTGGAGCTTGTAAAATTGGCACTTCCACTTCTGGTACTAGAGGTCTATAAATGGGAAGCAGCTACAGTCCAGGCGCCCAGGGTGAGTAGACTAGTGTAGTCACAGGGTTGGTTTTCTCCCTGCTTGAGCTTCCAACTGGTTTGATCATATCCAGCCTTTGAGCTCTCCTTCCACTATAAGGGTTTCAACTGCCTTGATGTCGAAAGACGACCCAATTTGTTGGTTTTCTTCTTCCAAGCTCATGATCTCTGGAGCAGCAGAGATTGTTGTTGCATTGTTGCAGGGAGCTGCAGCTGCTTTTGTAACTAACTAGTGGATGCATTTCCGTGATCAGCTCTTCAGCTCTCTCTCACTGCATTTGTGTCGTGATTTGTAGCCCTCTCAGGAGCTCTGATTCTTCCAGAGGGCACTTTAGTCTCTTCTCTTCTAGAGCTCCCTTCAGTGCCAGTACTAGACATTGCCGTGATCTCTCAAACCGGAACAATGTCTCACTACGGTTCTAGTAAACTCGCATCCTACATTGTGTACTGCCAATTTTGTTTTCCTGCAGTTGATCTCCCTGAGCTAGAATTTGAAGATCTCATCAATGTCTGATTTATTTGCAGAGTAGTGACAGCTTCTCTTTTGCTCTGCATCAAAACCAGGCACCAGCTAGTTGTTTCCAAGCCGCATTTCTTGTCATCATATTATATATAATATAGTTATATATCTAGATCAGTAATATGAATTCAATATGTAGCGATATCAGACGTCTCCAAGGACTCATCGACTCAACGTCAAGGATGAGGCGTCGAAGGCCGCCTACAGTAAGCAAGTTCTTCGTTGGATCAAAATTGGCGCTTACAGCAATAATTTTAGTACTAGTGCAGACATCAATATTGCTCAAGCAAGCGGAAGGACAAAATGTGTCCAATATTGCTACCGGAGGAGGGATCTGGGAGCTGTTATTGACGAACGCGGGTATACCATCCATGCATTCCGCCGTCACTCGCTATGGCTCTGTGGTTCTCCTCGACCACACTAATGTTGGCGCCGAGAACATCACCCTTCCAGGTACTGCTGCATATAACCAGCAACGTCTATGAGTCCTCACCTGCAAACACTTCTTATTTTTTCCTCCTTCCCTTTTTTGAATCGGTTTCAAAGTTCTAGTGCTTGCCAGTAGGTGCATCTGGACAAAGGGAAGCAGCTATTGCGTCCTAGCTGCAAGTCCCATGAGTACTGAAGATCTATGATCACACTCAGTCAGAGTTGTTGAGAAACTATTAGAGCCTTAATTCTTAGAGTCCCTTTTCACTAGGCTGCTGTGATCACGGTTACACACATTGTGCTGCGATCAAGCAGCCTAATGGAAGCCACTGACAAAGAGCCTTCTATCTTGCTGCAAGGCAGTCCCTTTCCATTGGGAGAGCTGCAAGTGCGTTGAAAATATGTAGACATCCACGTTAGGAACACTGGGAACACCTATGTTCATGAAAAGAAGACATATGTCAATTTATGATGAGTCACAGTTTGGGTTACAGTTCTTACAGCTCCTGCAATTGATCAATCTTGACCGGTAGAGCCGTGAAATGACTCACAGCTAGTTGAAAAAACGTATTGGAAAGCAAGATTGTGATCAAAGGCTCAGCCTAATGGAAAGATATCCTTAGAAGAGATCATGTGCCTGTGTAGATGGCAAAACTAGTCACTCTTCTATTCTTCACTGAAGTCTCTGCAGGACAATGGTGGCAGCTGATTTAGCACTGAGGAATTCGAATGTTACGACATAATTTTTGTACGAAACTCTAGCGAACAGTACTTATATGATGATCCTTTCTGCACAATCAACTCACGAGAGGTGCTAATTTCTGGCCGGTGCTTGCATATTGCGTGGTACGTACTACGTGCCCATGTTATAGGTGGCAAGTGTCGGAACACAACGTACGACCTGGTACTCAAGGACGATTGTTACGCACATTCTGTGTTGTATTCGCCCACCACAAACACTGTTCGCCCTCTTACCATCCTCACAGACACGTGGTGCTCAGCAGGACAGTTTGTTTCCGACGGTTCTCTTGTCCAAACTGGTGGAGGCTATGAAGGTCAACAGAAAGTGAGGTGATCAATCCTCTGGGCTCCATTCTCATCTGAATGTAAATTTGTACGTGCAGTACAAGGTCCTAGTGTGCAGGTTTGCACCTGATAGAAGGTTTTGCTTTTGAGGACGAAGAAGTTATTCCGTGCAAAATCCTTGTTACTCTCGATTGTGAGCTCAGGAGTTGATCACAGCTGAGAGGTCCTTCACAGAGTTCCGGCTACCTCAAGAAGAAATTTTCTCGTTGATCAAAACTTGATCCGTAACTTGTCCTAACTTCCAGTTTTTGGCTGCCTGTTTTTAGACTCAACGATCTCTCTGATCCCCTCTGCAGGATATTCAAGCCTTGTTCAACCAACCAGGTCTGTGACTGGGTGGAGTCGACCACCCAAACCTTACAATTTCCAAGATGGTACACAACCAACCAGCTTCTACCGGATGGACGACAAATTCTAGTGGGAGGCAAAGCTGCCTTCACCGTGGAGTTCTTGCCATCAAACAGTGAAGGGCTGGTGAAACTCCCTTTCCTGCAGCAGACAAACGACTTCGAAGATGACAACTGGTACCCTTTTGTGTAAAGATTTCTAGACTCTATCATTAGATGAATCCCGCCATGCTTCAAAAACTTCCAAGCACTGCTGCTGCAATGCACACACACTAGAGATAGGGGGGAGAGAGCTTGAGCTCTTCCTTACAAAACACACTCTGGCTGCTGCTGCAGCATTTGCAGCTGCAGCACCAGCTTCTGTTTGATGCTACTACTACTGCTGCTGTTGCTGCTGGATCAGGACATCTCCAGCAGCAGCAAGCACAGACCCAGAGCTTGTGACAGAACCTCCTCGACGACAACAAGTCCCTCAGACAAGCCGTGGCGAAGAACCGTCGTGCGCGCGTCAGTCGGAGTGAACGTAGAACGATCACTAAGCGCGCCAAAATGTGGAACGGTCACTAAGCGCGCCAAAAAAAAGAACGGTCACTGAGGCACAGTTTGAGTGTCAGCCCTAGTTGAGCTTGACATCTCAACACTCCCCCTCAAGCTCAACTCCAACTCCATCACTCCAAGCATGCTGCGGAATCGGCGATGCTTCTCAGCTCCCAAGACCTTGGTGAAGATGTCAGCAACCTGATCCTCTGATCCTCTGTGCTGACATAAATAAGATCAATCTCACCTGCCAAGACCTTCTTCCTGATGAAGTGATAATGAACCTCAATGTGTTTCGTCCGCGCATGAAACACTAGGTTCCTAGCCAGCTGAATACTGCTAAGGTTATCACAATATATGACAACCTGTCTGTCCACATGCAGCCCCAAATCTCCAAGTAGCTTGCGGAGCCAAGCTACCTCACATGCTGCCATCGCAGCACCCATGTACTCTGCCTCTGTGCTTGACAAGGCAACTGTAGGCTGCTTCTTGCTACTCCAAGTAACAACAGCACTCCCAAAAGAGAACATAAAACCGCTAGTAGATCTCCTGTCTGAGATGCTACCAGCCCAATCAGCATCTACGTATCCATGCACCTGCAACTCCGTGCTAGCTTCATAAAAGAGACCATAATCTGCTGTGGCATTCACATAGGGTAGTGTGTGCCTCACACCATCCAAATGTGGCTTCCAAGGAACCTGCATAAATTGGCTCTCTAACCCAACTGTGTAGTTCAAGTCTGGTCTGGTGATCGTCATGTAGATAAGACTGCCCACTATCTTCCTGTACATAATGGCATCCTCCAAAACCTCACCTGCATCTGCACTCAGCTTGCCATTCTGATTCAGTGGTGCAGAAATGGGCTTACAACCACCCATACCATATTTGGACAGCATGTCCAATGCATACTGTCGCTGTGACAACCATATACCCTCAGCCGTCCTGATGACCTCAATGCCTAGGAAGAATTTGAGCTCACCTAACTCCTTCATGTCAAACTTTTGCTTAAGGAGATGTTTTACATGCTCAACTTCCTTCTCATTGTCACCCACTCCTAGATCTTCTACAAAGTGCTCGTCATTGACGTGGAATATATTAAGACATCTACCCTCTCCTTTTAGCAAGCTCAAGACCTCAATTAGACTCATGGAATGGAAGACCCTCATGCCTCTCCTTGTTTTAAAACCCTTCTTATGGTCTAAGATTATCAAGCCTGGGTTGTTCTTTAAGATCCTTGACAACCTCCAAATCAATATGTGATCCTCTTCATAAATTTTTATGAATTCACCTGTTTCAGATCTTTTACAGAATAAACCGCCTTTTCTCATTTCAAATTTCAAATTGTTGTATTCATACAGCCTGTTATACAGAGGACAGTCAACTTTTTCTCTAGCAACCGCTACTGCCATCTTTAAAAACCCGGTGTAACAGCCCTCACGCCTTAGTATCTCTGAAATATCAAAAGGTTCAAAAACGTTATTGAAAACTTTAGCTTTACCGCCGGAAAAGTTTACTCTGGTACTGCTGATATGTTTATCTTTCATTATCTCCTTTACTCTTGATGCTGCCCTGTTCATAATAATGTCTGAAGAGCACTCTCCGACTATAAGCATAGGGCTGAGCCTAACTTGGCAAAATATGTCTTCTGGCATTAAATCATTCCATTCTGTAAACCTATCAGTCAAGGCACATGTAGAGTCAAGATCTTCTGAACCCCATTGACATTGACTCTCTCTGTCCCCTATGACGAATAGGTAAGACTGAGGATGGATAGGCTCAGATGACATCATGTTATTGCACAAAATCCAGTCACCAGACACACAAGAACGATTAAAAAAGTCATCAAATGCATCCATCATTATAAACTTTATCAAGTTTATCTGAACTATCTTCCAATGAGGACAGTTTTTCAGCAAAAAGATTGTAAGATTCACCAATAGAGGAACCCAAGTGAAGGTAACGTAGGCTAAGTCCAAAGAGATCTGAAACTTGGAATCGAAAGTTAAAGCACCCTTAGAATCCCTTGAAAAACCTTTGAAAAGGTCTTTCAAGAGATTCAATACTGCAAAAAATGCAGCAAAAAGCAATGTGAAATTCATCAGTCTTCTCTTATAAATCAGATAAGAAGAGTAAAGTAATCGATAAAACCGTAATTAGTAGAACAAGACAACCGGCGAAAGACTCTCCCATGTGTCTCCTATCGTCTGGGCAGCGACATCCGTTGTGCCTCAACCTTTTTCTTCGTGGAATCTGCAGTTTGGTCCGCCTTCTCCTTCGTGGTCTCCTTCGCACTCTGAGCAGTATCTGCTACTGCTGCTGTCGCCGCCGCTGATCCGTGGGAAGCTCCACATCCCTGTGCCCCGCCACTGCGCTAGTCGTCCCCCCCAACAGCCCCACTTTGCCTGTACCAGGCTCTGATACCATGTAAAGATTTCTAGACTCTATCATTAGATGAATCCCGCCATGCTTCAAAAACTTCCAAGCACTGCTGCTGCAGTGCACACACTAGAGATAGGGGGGAGAGAGCTTGAGCTCTTCCTTACAAAACACACTCTGGCTGCTGCTGCAGCATTTGCAGCTGCAGCACCAGCTTCTGTTTGATGCTACTACTACTGCTGCTGTTGCTGCTGGATCAGGACATCTCCAGCAGCAGCAAGCACAGACCCAGAGCTTGTGACAGAACCTCCTCGACGACAACAAGTCCCTCAGACAAGCCGTGGCGAAGAACCGTCGTGCGCGCGTCAGTCGGAGTGAACGTAGAACGATCACTAAGCGCGCCAAAATGTGGAACGGTCACTAAGCGCGCCAAAAAAAAGAACGGTCACTGAGGCACAGTTTGAGTGTCAGCCCTAGTTGAGCTTGACATCTCAACATTTTGTACATTTGCTCCCCACTGGAAACTTGTACATTTTTGCTAACAGGGACTCCATCATCTATTACTACAAGACCAACACTGTGGTGAAGCAATTCCCTCAGATTCCAGGCAACCCCAGGAACTATCCGTCAGCAGAATCGTCAGTGATGCTACCACTGACCTACTCTGATGGATATGTTCGGGTTCAAATACTGGTTTGTGGTGGTGCTCAGCTTGGAGCTTATGTAAACCACACTGGTCAACCAGGTTGTTCTAGTACTTGTGGGAAGATCACTGTAACCGACCCCAACCCTGTTTGGGCAATGGAGACGATGCCTATTCCAAAGTGCATGGGAGATATGATCCTTCTTCCTGATCAAAATGTTCTCATCATCAATGGTGCACAAAATGGTACAATTCCTTCACTATTTGTGGGTCACACCAGAACCAAATTCCTGATCTCCATTCCTTATCCATTCAGATTACATGATAATCATCAAGGATCTAGTCAAGGATTCAAGGTCCAGTTGTCATAACGTACATATTTCTCTCCTAGTTTTCTTTGCTGGGTTGCATTCTAGGGCTCACATCTTGGAATCCTCAATGAGTTCACATGTGACAAATTGCAAAAGACAGTTTTCTTTTCAAGAGAATCAGAACATAATTTGCATGAAATGCTTGAGATCAGAGGGAGAGGGAATTTACTACTGACGGAAATTTTGAGAGATGCAGATGAGTAAGTTGATATATGTAATTAAGTTGTGCTTGTGGAGCTTGCAGGTTCTCAGGGCTGGGGATATGCTTCAGTGCCAGCCTTCAACCCAGTGTTGTACCAAACGTATAATAACCAGTCCAGATTTCTGATTTTTGAGCCCACCACTACTCCTCGCATGTATCACTCCACTGCCAACCTTTTGCAGGTATAAACTCCTAACTCAGCTGGCATAAATTTAATCCAGGCTGCACTCCAATTTAGGGTTTGATCCCAGAGAATATCAATCCTTGCACTGCAGTAGTCTAGGGTTTAATCAGAGATAATAAATAATCCCTATACTCCGGATTCTCTATTTCCAGACGTTTGTATCAACTTCATGCACAAGTCTATCTTAAGTTCAGAGACGAAAGTGTTGGGACCACGTAAACTAACTCATGATCACTGGCCAAATTAATTAGGTCTTGATCATACTCTTAGAGAAGTTTTTTTGAGTTGGCTAACGATTCTTGGTCATTGTTGTTCAGGATGGGAGGATACTGTTAGCTGGGAGCAACTCACACCAGTACAACACTTTTAGAAACACACCATTCCCAACAGTACTCAGCTTGGAAGCTTTCTCTCCCCCTTACATTGTGGATGTAGATCAAAGGAGTATTATTCAAATCCTCCCAGCTCAGATTTCTTACCAGCAGTCTTTTGGTATCACATTCTGGGATCCGAACCCAGGAGCTCCAACAGTCACTCTTTCTGTGGTTCTCACAAGTGCTCCGTTTGTTACCCATTCTTTTGCACAAGGACAGCGGCTTTTGGTTTTAGACATTGTGAATGCCACAGTTCCGCCGCACATTACTCGAAAAAAAAGCATCACTGTCATGGCTCCTCCAAATTCTGCAGTGGCTCCACCAGCCTACTACATGTTGTGGCTTCTCAAGAATGGTGCCCCCAGCATTGCGAGATGGGTCCAAGTTCTCCAAGCTTGAAATTTAGTTACAAGCTTTACCTACGTAGAACAGATTGAAATTTAGAGAAGACTTAGTACAGAGTGCCATGATATTGATTTGGATTAGTTTAGTTGATTATATTACGTGGTCAAAGAAGCAAGATTTAGACTAAAGGGATTTTTGTGCAAAAGATTGAAAATTAGGGAAGCAGTAGAGGGCAGAGTGATATTGAATTGGATTAGTTTAGTTGATTATGGTGGGTGGTCGAAGAAGCAAGAAAGATTAGTTTAGGCTTTTGTGCAAATAAGTCCAACAATACTGTCAGGGCTTCATTTGCACAAAGAAGCTCATTGACAGCAGAAAGGTTCAAGCAGAGCTACCACCTCATGCTAGGCCCCTGATTTTGGGATTGCCCCACCCAGGTCCACACAGATCTGTAGTACTTACATCATAAGGAACCCTTCAGCTTCCATCACAAACTTGTGTCATCATAATAGCATATACGAATCAATGTGTTGACATCAATGAAAACCCAAAAATCACAAAAGATAAAACATTACATCTTGACACATGTGATATTGTATTTCATGTAAGTACTCAATAAATGATTGCATAAGATGTGTTAATTAACATAGGATTTGAATTACACATTTTTGGGTAGTAATGGCCCTTCTTACACAAAACTATATGATATATTATATTGCATATTCAAGAGCTCGCTGCAGAAGCAAAGAGTATTTGCATTGTTTAGTTGCAGTATTGAGCAACAATCTTGTTTGCATATTCTCTAAAGTTCATGGGTCAGGCATAGAAGGCAGACAAGATGGATTGTTTGTTGCTTTACAAGTGTTATCAATCTTATGTACAAATTTTACATTGATGTTGGTTTGTTTATGAAGATATAAAAATTGGAAACTTTTCACACCACAACTACAAGCATAGTTGAAACCAGGATTGTCAAAACTGACTTGAAACATTACATTTGTGTTACATATCACGTTGGTGTGACATCAATTTTTTGGTCAACACTAACACCTAGATTGCTGCTCCTTGAATTTGTATTTGTTTCACTTTGCATGTAAGATTTTGAAACTAATTATTGGGTTTATTTATTGTGTTTCCAAGGCAAGTGAGAAGAGTCCTCACATTTTTTGCACTTGAAAAAAATTAGACTATCAAGATGGGAACTAAATTTCAGCACCATTGAAATTTGAATGGGGTTAAATTATGGTTGCCATCTTGACAAGCTAGTGTTTTCATGTAGGGTAAAGGCCTAGGTCAAGGGCATTATGACATACAAAATGGCCTCCCTGCTCCTGGATGAACAAATATGCTTTATAAGGTTACCTCTGGATACACTACAAAATTTCTGGCAGATCATTGGGTTTATTTGAGAGTGGATTTTGGTAGCCACAGGGAATCAAGACCCAAGTCTACCCGGTCTGGCCCAACCCACCCTTGTCAAGCAAAAAAATCTAGATTATCAAGATTGCATCTGAAATTTATTGGCAATCAGATTTCAATGGTGATTGTAGTTTTGGTTGCAAGTGACTTTCAATTTGCAATCTTGATGGTCTTTTTTTTTTCCTCCTTCTTTTGGGGGATAAGAAACCAACACCTAATTCTCCCAATCCAATCCACATAAAAATAATAATAAGTAAATAAATAATTCAGATTGTCAAGATGGTCATCAAAATTCAATGCCCACTAACTTTTGGTTGTTATTGAATTTTTATCACCATCATCATGCTAATCTGATTTCGTTATTTCTTGAACAAGGTGGACACGAAAGAGTCCAGATTGAACTAAACCAAGTGGACTAGGTCCCAATTACCTATGGCAACCAAAATTTAGACCCCCCAAAAAAAAACTGGCACAAGGGACTGGGGTGCATAATTGGGACCCAATCCACATGATCAGAGGGTTGTCCACTTGGTCCACCTTGTCCCAAAAAGAAAACCAATTCCAAAGTAAGAAAATCTAAGAACAAAAGAAAATTGTCAAGATCACAGCCAAAATTCAAATGCCAACAAAACATAGAAACTTAACTTGACTTTGCACTATGACCAACAAAAAAAATAGAAGCAAAGAACAAAGAAACACATTTAAAAACTCTTAAACTAATGAAAATCATGACCATGACCTGTGGAACTTTCTCATTGCAACAGGTTAGGACATCACCATGCCCACCATTGTAATCTAGATTTTCCTTTTCCAATTGGTTAGGTCAACACTAAAAAAACCTTTGGATCGTAGATGGTTTAGAAAACATTTCACATTATAGTAAGGCACTCTTACATTGCACAAAATTCCATATCTCAATTCTCTCTCTCTCTCTCTCTCTCTATATATATATAATAAATGTTATTGTGCTAAAGATATAGATAGTTTGGTTTATCCTTTTTTTTTTCAATTATTTCCTTTCTTTTGGTTAGGAAATTTTTAAACCCTTCACTTTTAATCCTTTCTATTGGTCAAATACATGACAAAAAAATTCAATGCTTATTGCACAATTGTAAAGTACAATAAGAACTTCAGAGTATGGCCACCAAACAAACATCTGTTTGAATGAGACAAAATTAAATGTTCTTAATAATGTATCCATCACTTATGAATCACACATTGCAATAAGGGTTTTTTTCCAAAATTGTCAAGTACGTGGATTGATGATCATCCACAAGAGGAATGAGCCAAATTTGGCAAGAGGTCACTTAACAAAGTAGAATTTTTTTATAATCCTGGTTTGTTCTAATGACCTTCAAGAACTCAATGTTGTCTAAATATGGTGATTTCTGACTTCTTTCCCATAAAATATGGAGAATTGTGTACATTTTTTCCCCAAAAAATCATTTTTACACTTTGCTTTAGACTTTCTTTTATTTACCCATGATGCAAAAAAATTTCCCAAAAAATGTTGATTGCAAGCATCTACCAAAATCAAAAGCTAATCAAGTTTTCATTTTTTAATGTAGAGAGGGATTTGCGTTTTGTTGCAAGGAGCTTCAACAATTTTCTCAGATTCAAAGTTCCCTGTTGCGAAAGTAACCTTCTTTTGCCTTACAAGGTGATAGAGGCAAAAAGGTAGAAAGGGGATTTCCATTTCCCCTCCAACACCAAGGGGATTTGTGCACATTTTCAACTATTTGAACAAAGGAGCATACAAAAGTTCCTTGGGATACTTCATAAGTATGAAGTGTTTCAATAGATTTTTCTTCATATCGGAATTCCAAATGGAATAATTCAAATATCAGTCACATGATTTATGAATAATTTTTAGTAGAAAATAATTACATGCAAAATGGACAAGGTTGTTTGTTATTACTATTTTACAACAATTGTCAATAAACATAATATGTGAAAGTGCAATCACAATATAATGACCAATGAAAACCACAACAATTTAGTTTTTCACATTTTTAAATGATGAGTTAATGTTGAAAACTTTTGGTGCACTTTTACAAAAATGTTCATAATACATTATGAAAACATTTGTTAAACAGTATAACCATAAAATGTTCATTGCATAAGAATTTTTAAAACAATGAAAACATTTGTTACATTTTGTACTAAGCACCAAGGAGGTGGGTGTGATCAAATTTTGTGATTACACCCATAAGACTCTATCAGAAACTAAATTGTGTCATATTCCATTGCTACATACCATCGAATTGATTGTTGAGGGGAAACACCACCACTGGTAGTATCTTGGGTGGACTCAACCATCCATTTCCATTGTAATGCATGCTCAATAGAAAATTCATGCTAAATTGCACTATCATTATAGTGCTATTGTGGAATTGGACAAAATTTATGTATGTTTTTATTAAACTCTTAAAAAAATAAATTATTTTCTATGTTGGCTGATAACATCACTTTCATTGCAAAGAAAAAACTACATGCATATGCGTCATGTTTTGAAACCACTATGTTGAATAGTAGTTTAAGTGTGGTTTGGTGACTATCCATGAGCTAAGTATGGATATTGCATAGTGGAAATGCACAATGGAAATTGCATAGTGAAATGCACATGCAATTTAATTTGCAATTTGATATATGTAATTTTGACTTGTTTTATTACAATGTAGAATTATGGTAGTTGGATGGCAAAGACCTTGGATGGTCTCCAAGGAGAAGTTCAAACTTTGGTACCAACAATTGTATTTCAACCATATGTTGACTGTATATGAATTGTATGTTGATTGTATATGTGTTATATGTTTATTTTTTCATGTTTTATGTTGACCATACAATGATTATATATAGGTCATATGATTGGAAAATATGAATAATAATAATAATAATAATTTAAAATATCAATTTCCAAAACCATTACAAGTGTGGATGATGAGTGGAAATGCATAGTGGAAATGCACAATGGAAATGCATTGGCCAAATTCAAACAACCATTGAACAAGTTATTGGGTGGAATTCCTAGTGGAATTGTCATCATGTGACCCGTTTCCTAACGATGACCATTAGATCAAAGTTAATTTCCACTACAATGGATTTCAAAATTTCCATCTGTTGTTGGGTGGAAAATATAATGAAATAAGATGTAGTTTTTGGTAATGAGAACTTGTCAATTGCCACATTCTTTTTATATTTGAATAACCATGTTACCTAATGCAATGAAAATTAAAAAATAAAAATTATGAACAATTTAACAAGTATTGCAACCTTTTTAAAAGCAATATTATATATTGAATCACCTCAAAGTAACATCATCCATGTTCAATGTGTGGCCTTGCAATAATATTTTTCACATTCACAATTAACTATATATTTATTTTCAACCTCACCCAAACTAAAACTAGGATTGCAAAAGGTGGGAACTACTAATAACAACCCACTTGGACCAATCAAACAATCTAATAAATCAACAAGTGTTAGGCTTTGTTTCTGCCTTTTGCCAACTTCAACATCTTGTGCAAAAGTGTTGGGCCGAAACCATTTTGTTGAACCAAACTAGCATATTTTGACCTTTTATCATCCAAACTATATTGTATAATGCATCAATGGAATTATTTTATTATTTTGGTAACTTAAGGAAACAAATGGGAGACATGGGAAATAATGCCAATGATTTTGATCCTATGTCCAAGATTTTGAATGTTTATCAACTTGTAGATATATATTTTATTACAAGGACAATGATACCAAGGTTGAACAAAAACTACTAGAAATTGTGTCCTATTCCATTGAATCCAACCACCCAATTAACTATTGAGTGGAAATACTAACATGAAACAAGATCTTGGGTGGATTCACTTGACAATTTCCATTGTAGTGGATGCTCAATGCAAAATTCCTACTGAATTGCACTTTCATTTGTGCACCATGGGGGACTTGGTGGGAGTAAGGTGGATGTGGACAAAATATTTTTGTTTAATGAAATTCCCATAAAAATTTAAGTTATTCTCAATATTTGTTCACAAAATTTTAACTTGAAGTTTGAAATTTCACAAATCAATGGAAGACAATGGAAATTGATAGTGCAAATGCACAATGGAAATTGCATAGTGCAAATGCATAATGGAAATTGTGAAATGGAAATTCATAATGAAAATTGTAAAGTAAAAACTGCAAAATGGAAATGCACAATGGAAATTCACAATGGAAATTGCATAGTGCATATGCATAATGGAAATTGCAAAGTGGAAATGCGTAATGGAAATTATAGAGTCAAAATTGCAAAATGGAAATGCACAATGGAAATTGCATAGTGGAAATGATTAATTAAATGCACATGCAACTTAACTTGTAATTGAATATATCTAATTTTTGACATGTTTTATTACAATGTAAAATGGTAGCTAAATGACAAAGACCTTGGATGGTCTCCAAGGAGACTAAGTTCAAACCTTGATACCAACAATCATATGTTGACCATACAATGATTGTATATAGGTTGTATGTTTAAAAAATATGAATAATAATAATATATTTTAAATGAAAATATATCAGCATTCAAAACCACTACATATTGTGTGGATGATGAGTGGAAATGAACAATGGAATGCATAATGGAAATGCACAAGCAACCACTAAACAAGTTAAATAGAATCGCTAGTGAAAAACTAGTCTTAAACCACTGTAATGGATTTCAAATTTTCAACTCAACAATGGGTGGAATAGGACACAACTTCTAGTAGTGAAATGTGAACAAATTTTCAGACATGAATAATTAAACAAGACAATATTACACTCAAAGCAAATAAATTACTAACTCTTCTTTGACAATTATTTATTATTCTTGGAAAAAAATGATTCCAATTTTTTTTTAATGCATCACTAATCTCAAGAAACTTATAAACTACCATGTTTTCATAAAGAAAGGTTATTAAATAGATGAATGTCCTCACAATAAAACTGGGTTGACTATAACTATTATTACTAAGAGCACAATCATTTGTAAACACAAAAGATGAAATAGGAACCTATCTACCTACCTTAACACCTTTCCAAACTCAAGTTCTTCCAAATGTGTATTTCAAACTTACAAAATATCCATAAGCAAAAGCCCTAACATTCACACATTGACATGAAAAAATGCAATTACAATCACTTGAAATAATACAACAAAGAGACATTCAGAGATGAACACCCATACAAAAAAAATCCACATTGAATACTTACCATAAATTGCAATAATTACAAGTATCATAATCAAATAATTAAAATATTAATGGCTTTAAACCCAAAGATTTTCTTTTCTAGATTAATACTCTTGTTCAAAGTGCAATCACCTCCAATCATACACTATCTACTAAAAAACTAAAACTCAATATTTGCCACACAAAAAACATTTTGAAAACTCTCATGCCAAGAGAGTCGAGAATCACAAACCAAACTTCTCTAATTTCACTACCTCAAGATGGCAATAATTATATACCACCACCTTCTAATCAAATACTCAACCTCTCCTTAAATTAAACTCCCTTTACACCTCCAAAACCTATTTAATTGCACAATACAAGTGTCATGTAACCCCTTCATTAAACAACTCCTATGCAACACCATAATTGCATCTTTTAAAAACAAGTTCCAACTTCAATTACAATCCTCATCAAGTGTACAAGCAGTGAAATTAGTGATAGCCTTTGAATTGTGAACACCAATAAAAATGATTCCAAAATATATTTTAAACTTGTGACCATAACATTAGGTCCATGCAACCATAAATTAAATGATGGTTAAATTAAATTCATATCTAGTAAAAAATATAAATATATATTATTTTCTTACATGCGACTATAAACAAAATGAATTAAAAATTTTATTTCAATCCATGACTATGAATAAAATGAATTAAAATCTTAAATCTTTACATGTGATGATAAATCATATTTATAAAAAAAATTGAAATCTTTTGTAACATTTTTAATATGCAACCGTAACATTATTACATGACAGCATAAATGAATTAAATTTAAGTTTTACATGCAACCATAAATACAATGAATATATTTTAAATTTTTACATGCAATGGTGATAATGGTAACTATGTAAAGAAAATCAACTTAGAATCTTAATTCTACATGTGATTATAAAATTAGTACATGAGATCATAATTAAAATGAATTAGAGAATTAATAGGAAAATTACATGCCAACAATTATTATTGCCCTTCTATGTTTAGCTTGGCATGAGCTTTCACTACATTCCTTTGCAATTCACTTGTCCAAGTGATTAAATAATTAGTTTATTGACGTTACCATAATTTTGTAGTAGATGACAAATCACTACCATTTGGCAATTATCTAGGGTTTTTATTTCAACATGTTACATGAAAATCCAACATGTATAAAAAGTCTAGGTATAAGATTGGGTTTGTTATGACATATTGACATGACTACATAATTCATCAAGTAGGTTACATGAGAGAATGGAACCCTCTCCGCCACAAAAGCAAACCAAATCTTTAGCCATTTAAACACAACTTCAACTTGTAACAGATAATGTCATTGCCCAAATGTAAATAAGCCTGAACAAGATCCCCAGCAATTACCTTCAGCACAACGATAATATCGCGGATAATAATTGGTTGATTCATTCTTGAATTGTAATCAAAATCATTTACAATCTAATTGTAAACAAATAAAATACATCAAAGGTGATTATATGATAATCATAATGTCTCGTTTATATGACATTGTTTATTATTGTCAATCAAACTAATTCCTAATTGAACTAACATCCATTAATTTTTGAAAAAAAATCAATAAAGTCCACGGGTAACCAAATAAATTTATAATTTAAAAATAATTATTCATTGGTGTCCATCCCCAAGAGTACATTGTGGAGTCTAATGGACACAACGTGGTGCATGGTGGAACCCTAGTGGACCTTCTTAATCATTCTAAATCATTAAAATTTTTAGTAAAAATGTCCAAACTCCACAATAGTGGAGACCCCCCATTCCCCTTAAGAAGATGGGTGGAATGTATGGTGGTTTGGGGACAGGTTTTGTAATGGTGTAAATTGAATACATGTATAGCCATAGTTGAATGTAGTCGGGGTGATAATGGGGCTACCATTTGAAAAATGTGAAGGTATTTGTAATTAAAAAGACAACCTACACATGTTTCTTTTACATAAACATTGTCAAAAAAAATTATACCAAGCTTGGAAATCCTAGGAGGTCTAGATGTATTGCAGGGGGAACTAGAATGGATTAATAAAATAATGCATTAAAAGTGATTAAAATGTAGTTGGAATGTAGCTATAAATATAGTGGATTTACAATGTGATGCACATAAAACCATAATGAAATGTATGTGGGATGTAAATGAAACCCAAGTTGATGTGTCTTATAAACCATGTTAAAAAACTTATAAGGTTTGTATAGAATGTAAATGGACCCAAAGTGGATGGGAAAAATGTAATATAAATGGAACTAAAATGAAATCTAAATGGGAATGTGTATGGAATTTGAGTGGAACATATGTGGGGCAAATCTAGGGTTGCCATGTGAGACATGTGGGGTAATTGTCAATAAGGAAACAACCTTCCCTTAATTGTAAAAGTTATAAGGTTAATTTATTATGACTTTTCATTCAATTCCATCATAATTCATTTGACTAACATTTTTTTCAAGTAGTAACATTATAGGCTTTCATTATATTCGTCTTTTATCAAGTACATAAATTACTATGGCAAAAATGATTCATGTGAGTTTTGTTATTGTCATTTTTACAAGAAAGACCCCTCACATCAAAATGTCATGTGAAGAAGGGGAAAGCTGCAAATAGTAATAGTGGGAAAGGACATGACAACACAACAAGCATAAGGAAATCCCTTTCCAAATCTTGGGCTCAATTATCAAATAGGAATGATTTAGGGACCCCATTAAACAATGAAGTGTTTTCCACCTATGGGCATAAATGTGATAACCAAGATCCAAATTTGAATGTTGGGCTAATAGTGTTCAATTATCAACCTCAACCCATTGTATAGCCTTGAAAAGATAGGGCAAAACAACATCAAGCCAATTTGGTGATTGAAATTTTGGCCCAACCACCAAGAAAGCCATTGCCATACAACAACAAATTAGACCTATAGTTTTCAATGCTATTCCACCAAAAAATGGAATTGAAATTTTGCATTAACCATGTTCCTTTTAAAGGAAAAAAATTGTGGATGTTTAAGGTTTACAACATCCCTTTATGCCCACATACAAATAATGATGCGTCAAGCCTTGCTCATGATCAAGCTTGCCAACAAACAAGGGATGTTCAAGCCAAGTTGGGATGTTTTTGTAACAACACCCAATCCAAAACTACTTGGCTTAATGCTCCTATGCTTCGCCAATCAATGTTGTGAATAAATGAAATGAATATGCTTATCCTTGAAACATTTGTAATGTATATCATTGTATGCCACTCGATGTTCCTTAACACATGTAATTAAAGACCTTATCATGTTGCATATAAAAATGTTATTTGAATGTGTGATGGTAATTGGTTCCATTAAATGTTGGCACAAAATGCACCATCTTTCATCCCAAGTTCAAAAGAAAAGTGATTGAAAACTTGGGATTGCAAGGGCCAATTATTTATCAAAGAACATTAGGAACATGGACTTGGCACAATTGTGTGGCAAGGGATGGTAGATGGTGGTGGTGACCAAAGTGTTCAAGTGAAATGTGAAACTCATGGTGCCAAAACCCTTACGTAACCCCCATATTCAAACTTTGGATGAGACATGTGTGCCTCTAATAATCAACAACACATATGTCATGTGGGCAAGAAAATGCATGTTATTGGAAATTTCATGTGCTAACACCTAGTTAAACACAACATTTTTGGAGATGACATTTATATACAAGAATTTATATACCTGCATTGTAACAAGGTGTAGTTATGCACCATGTCATTAACTAGGGACAATTTTTGGCATCATATTGACATTTGTTTGATTTTTTGACTACATCAAACATTCCATCTTGTGTGCAATGTCTTTGATTTATGGAATGACAATATGCCAAGTTTATTGCATGAAAATGTTTACCTTGGTGGAATTTTGAATGTTATGTGCAATTAAGTGGAATAGGTTAGGATTCATGAAAGTAGTGGAAGTGGTCTTCCACGAGTAGTGTGCAAAGCAACACACACACACACAAAATTGAAAACAATTTGCAACTACCCAAATTTCTAAGACCAAAATGGCCCCAATCCATTATAAAAAGTTATGAAAATCCACTCATGATAGTTTCCATTCAATTTCCACCAAAAAAAAATATTCCACTCAATAAAGGTTTTAACATTCCATTCACAAAAAGATTGATTAAAAAAGATAGGAAATTATCCTTTAAAAAAATCACAAGGTGGAAGAGGGGGAGGTTTTTAAAGTGTATTCCTTAAGAATGGGATGGTTTTTACACCTAAAAAATGGTGTAAGATCCTTTCCATTAATAAAAAATATGTGTGAACAATGAAATACTTCCTCTATTTTTCAAAGGATATTCACAAATCTAAAGTACCTTCAAAATACATTTAAGAAGTTTTTCCAAATGTTTTACATGTAGACTAAAGTGCTTAGGTATTGGTGTTTCCAATATAAGGGGTTAGATGAGGCAAGCTCGTGTTTTCTTAAAACAAAAGAAAGTAATGGCTTTGATAATATTAAATATTATTTCTTCCATTATTCTTTTTACACAAAGAAAGGTTGTTTTGTAAACATTGAACATATGATGATCATGGATTTATTGGCTTGACATGACGGAATTCAAAATTTTCAAAAGCATTTAAATTCACTATACTTACCTTACGTGGTTTCCATGGTTGTTGATTACATTTTTTAATCCTATAATATAATTTGGTGGAATATTCTCAATCCCTGTTTTTGCAAAATCAAGTTGTAATGAATGTTGTAAAAGATCTCATTACAATAAGGGTTCAAAAACCAAAAAACTTATCCAAAATTGCTTATATTTATTGCCAAAGTCTAATATATTATTATTTTTATTGTTGAAGTGGATTTTGATAAATAGAATAATTATTTGGCTTGTAAATGGTGAACCTAAAAAAATTACAATAATGTAATTTTTTTTAATGTGAATCACAACAAATATAATAAATGAATGAGTATAATGTTATAGTCAAGAATGTAAAGTTACTTGAAGGAGTCCTTATCTTTGCACAATATGCTAATTATGTTGTTGCATTGAACAAGCATAACCAAGATCCGGCCTCTTCAATAGGATCACCATCACCACAAACCTTACACCCAAAACATTGAAGATGCAAAATGTAAATTGATATTGTTACTCCTTCGTGTATCACGTTCAAGTAATGCATCCATTCCTTGTTTTCCACACATTCTAAATTCTAGTCTTCAAGAAAAATTGTTCAATTTCCTTCTTGCAATACAATGTTCTTGTTGTTTACATGTTTAGCACAATTCAATATTACATTCTAGTGAAAGGGAGTTTGTTCACCATGGCTTAACATGACCAATCTCATTTCTTTGTCATATGCATAATCCATTTGATATCTATGGTGCTCAATTTGCATCTTGAATGTATTGCAATTACTTCAAACATTTTCAAGAACAAACATAAACCTATACACACTTCATAACCTTTGTTATGGGAAACAATGTTCAATACTTTTTCAACAAATGACCTAGTGAAATTCACAACATCAATGGAGCTCATTGACATCTCCTATGGTGACGACAACCCATCAATTGCATTCATGTCTAATAATTTTAACAAGAAAATTCCAAGATCTTACTTCATAGTTCAACTACCCAAAACATGGAAAGTTTCATGGAGCAAGGTTGAAGATCCAATTGCTCTTACAAAAGTGCCCTTTGATGCAAGGGTGAAACTCTAAACCCAAAACCCAATCCCAACCACTATTGCAAATAGAAAGTGAACATTATGCATGTTTCAAGTTTCTCAACAAATACACCAAAGATGGTCCTTACGAGTTCCATCTATCCATTGTTTTCTCAAGGTTGAAAACCTAAATTACCTAAACCAATAATTGGTGGTTTAATAAGTGAAAAGCCACACCCTTTCAAGAAACCACAAATCGTTGGCCACTTCCCTATCTCCTTTACCATTTCTTTGCAACCTTGTATCCTAGGGAAGTTCTTATCAAAAGGTGAAAGCAAAAGTTTGGCAAAAGCTACTGCACTTGGCACATTTATGAAGGAATTTCCAAGAGGAGATCAAATAATAATCTCCTTACCTGCATATTAGTGTGACAATAAAAAGGTAAGTCCTTCCCTTCCCCCCCTCCCCACCCCCCACCCACAAAAGAAAAATGATGCAAGTTCTAGTAACTTGAGAGAAGCCTTTGTGTTTTTCAATCTTGCATGATTTGTTAGATGCTTTGTGGATGTGCATGTTTAGTTTGCAGGAAATAGACTCTAACTCCCCACCCCTCCCTTGACCACCACAAGGTGTCTTTGGAAGTGCTCACAATTCAGTTCAGCTCCAAGGTCTCCTACTTTAAAGATTAATCAACATGGTAGGGAAAGATTGGGTAGGAGGTGTACCACCACCACTTGATAAAAGACGGAAAAGTTCTAGGAAACCATCTAAGAAACTAAAGCCATACAAAAAGTCGGATTTGGTAATGAAACCTGAAGCACCCAAAGCAGCAGAAAATAGTCATCCTATTGACAATGCTGAAACATCGATGGCAAAAGTTGAATCTGAAATCAAACCTGAAAACGTAGAAAACAAACCCAAGAGTGAAACACTTGCTCCTGTTGCAGATGAAAACAACCCCATAATAATTGCAAGAAAGGTCAAGAAACCCAAGAAGAAAATGAGAAAACCTAAGTATCCTATGGACATTGTGAGACATAACCCAGAAGTCGCAGAACAGAAACGGATACGCTTGATGCTGTTCAAAGCAACAACAGATTGTTCTCTCATGGAAAGAGAAAGGTTTGATTATCTAACACATTTGAATCTCAGGAGTCGCATCAATACAGGTCCCAAGTTTGAATCTAAAGACCTAAACGTGATGAGGAAAGCCAAGATGAATTCAAGAACAGTTCTTGAGACTAGAATTCAGCAACGCAAAGATGTCACTGACAAGGATGTCATTAATCTGCGAACAAAGCGTGGCCAATACCCACATGTCCGTTACAAAATCTGCCCATGCTTTACCTTAGTAGATATCCCTCCATTTCCAATTCCCAAACTACCCCCCTTGGTCATGCCCACATTCCAGTGATCACAGTTCCACAGTTCCACCCCCATCGTCTAAGGTCAGTCAACATGAATTCGATGCTTGCATGCACTCTTTTAACTTCATGTTACTGGGGTGTTTCATGAAGTTATGACTTTGATGAAAACTGCGAATCATTTTTTTTCCTTTTAGCAAAATACAAAACATACATGCAACGACAACATGCATATTAACATGACGCAAAGAAAAATATCTACATGCAATAATGCTGATTTGGAACGCAAAACTTTGATGTGTTTTCAAAATAGATGAGCAAAACATTTCTCAATGGCAAGTGTTTCTATGAGAACAATACAGGTATAGATTTTTCTTACCATATACCTCATGAAGGAGCATTGATTGACTTCATGTAATACAACAGTTGTTGAGAACTTAGTTAAAAGCCAACAACCCAAATCAAAGAACCTTGATGAAAAACAGACATCCCATATTGAATATCAAATCCCATATTCTGCAAACCATTGTCTGTGATCTCCACAAGGTTCTTCAGATTTCATTTGCCCCATTGAAAAAATTCTTCAAAGCTTTACTTATCTTCAGCAAGGTGCTTTTGATTATCCAAAAAACCCTTTTGCTCATTTGAACACGCCAACTATTTGCAAGAACTGGGTTAATTTCATGTGGGAAAAGAAACCCAACTTTTCAGGATCACAAAAAAACAATTGTGTAGCAAACAAAGAGATCCGAACCCTAAAGAACGAAACTCTTCATTTGCCTTCTTCAGCAAGGTTCCTTAGATTGTGCCAACAAACCCTTTTGCTGATTTGAGCGCACCAACTGTTTGGAAGAACTGGGCAAATTTCTGAGGAACAAAAAAACCCAGTTCTTCAGGATACAAAAAAGAAAACCAATTGGTGTAGCAAACAAAGGGCTCCAAACCCTAAAACTGAAATTCCTTTAGAAAAATGTGATGCAAGATTTCTTGCATTGGGGGGGGGGGGGGGGATGAGGACACATGATAGTAAATACTCACCTGCAAACCAGCACTTATCTTCTTCATCTTCTCTTGATTTCACAGAATTGAAATCAGTTCAAATTTTGTGATATCCAGACTGGGTTGAAGTCTTCTTTTTCCTCAGACAGACTTTAATGACATTCTCCTTCTTCTCCTCCTCCTCATCATCATCATCATCATCATCTTCTTCTTCTTCTCCATGTTGTAACATCGTTTTGCTTTCAAGACTTATAATGGTACAAAACAAATTTAGATTGATGGGTGTGTTGAGCTTTCAGCATTAGATCCTGCGATATGTCTTCTTCTTCTTCCCTGTGGAAAGCTAAACCCTAAGCCTGAATCTTCTCTCTTTCTCTCTTCTGTAGTTGAGGATCAAATGAGGTTTAAGCCCAGCCGAAAACCCTAACCCTAAACCTTAAACCCTAATTTGTGGTTTTCTTGTAAGTGGGGATGAGACGAAGACCTCCTTGCAGAAGAAGATTCTCTATTGTTTGCAAGTAAGCACACAGCAAGCTTTGTGAGAGTTTTCCCTTGAAGGCCATGATGAAGAAAGATGCAGGAGAAAAGAAATTGAAGAGAAAGATGGTGGGAAAGAAGAAAATGGTAGTAGAGGAGAAAGGAAAGAATAGGAAGAAGGAGAGTGTGGGAGGATTGCACGATGAGAGCATGAAGAGGAAGGGTGTTGCTGTTTTGTCACAGCAAGCCAAAAAGAAGCAACAACTTGCACTCTCTGTTTTGGCATCAGGGGTAACGACTCCTCTTCCTCCGCCAGTGCCCAGTGACGAAGCTGCTGCTGCACCCTCTGTGTCTGGACAGCCAAAGGATGTGGTGCTTGCTGCTGATTTCATGGTAAAAAAGCTTAACTTGCACCATCTCTTTTCGTTCTCTTGATTTCTTTTCTCTCTTTTTTTCTCAAGCCAGAAGGGGAGTACGAGCTCAGAAGATCACTCTCCCCACCTACCAACTTCTTGTGCAATTTATTTTTTCCTGCAGCCATTGGATAGACCAGTGCAGAATGAAGAAGCTTTATCAAAACACAGCACCAAGAAGAATAAGGAGAAGAAGAACAAGATGACCAGTTTGAATACAACAGTCGGCACAGTCACCTCAGGTTTTCTTCCTAGCAGGTCAACATCAGGGGTACTGTACATTGGTCATATACCACATGGCTTCTACGAGGATCAGATGAGAGGTAGTCGTTTCCTATTGCCCACAAACCTTTCTTGCATGGGTGA
Source organism: Sphagnum tenellum (assembly GCA_963921925.1). NCBI lineage: Eukaryota > Viridiplantae > Streptophyta > Sphagnopsida > Sphagnales > Sphagnaceae > Sphagnum > Sphagnum tenellum. Next base: position 5,990,439 of record OY998150.1, on the reverse strand, counting down.
GTGTCTCTTCTCAGTTACAATTGTTTTCTTCTTCTTCACACTTGAAGGCATTGTACAACCCCATTTTGTGAATGATCTTTCTTGCATATAAAGGTATGGATAATGTCTCTGCTTGCTTGCGTGTAATTGTTTTCTTCTTCTTCTTTGCCCAAAGGTGTTTGTACAACCCCGCTGTTTTGTTTTGCTTTGGCAGGGTTTTTTGGTCAATTTGGAACAATTAAGCGCCTCCGATTATCTCGAAATAAGAAGGTGAAAAAATAGTCAGTGATTTTTTTGAAAAAAAATTATTGCACTCAGATTGAATTTGTCTAGTTTTACAGGCCTCACGGTTTTCAGTTTTTTCTCTTGTTGCTTTGAAACTCTTTGCCCACATGTTTAGTTTTGAGTTTAGTCTCCACAAAGTTAGTCTGTCAAAGTGTCGAAGGAGGCAACAAACTTTGTGGTTTGTGAGCTGTCTGTGCGAGTATGCAAGAATTTCTTTGCAAGACTTCATTTCCTTCAGAAACTTTGAAGTTCCAACACAGAAAAGATTTTGTTTCTCTTCTGAGAATCATCTGTTTGAGTGATCCATCTCCTAAACTTCTGTGCGGGTTCTCCTCCCATAGGGTGTTTGTGCTGTTTTCGAGGGTTGGGTCTTATTACCTGTAAGATGGTGGGGAAGCAGCCAAGAGGAATTACTGGAACACCCTGAGTTGTAGCAATCTTTTGTGTTACTACTCTTGTGATGCTGAAGAGTGGCTTGGGTTGAAATTTTCCTTGTTGCAGACAGGGAAGTCGAAGCACTATGGTTTCATTGAGTTTGAGACCCCTGAGGTGGGCACACCTTCACATCTTCTCTGTTCTCTTTGTTGCAAATGCTTATGCTGCTGGTCTTGGGTGTTTCCTAGAGTAAACTTTACATGCCAAGCAATAGATGATTGCATTCCCGGTTTTGCTACACAAATGAACCAAATGACCATTTATCTACATGTGAGCTTGTGTAAAGGTTGTATCCTTAAACTGCTGCCTGAACCTCCACGTTGTTCTTCTGGGGGTTCTCAGAAAGAACGAATGCAAAAAGCCCCTTTAGCATCATATGCAGAAGCAGCTGATCCTGCAATGCCCATTGAGCCACTATATTATCCAACTGGCCTAGTTGCCTGACAAGAGGTGATGACATTGAGGTTGTGGAATGTGGTGTCCTGGTCAAGCCCAGCCCTCTGGTAGGTTGTTCATGTGTTGTTGCATGGATGTGCCAGGTAGCACAAATTGTTGCAGAAGCGATGCATAACTATCTGTTATTTGAGTCAATGCTGCAAGTGAAGTTGGTGCCATTGGAGAAGATCCACTCACGCTTGTAAGTACTTACTTAATCCCCTTTTGGGTCATGACTAGGAGTTGAATTTTTTTTTCTCTTTCATGAGTTGAGATTTTTTCTCTTAGATGCAGTTGCAGTATCCATGTCTGTTAACATGATCATATTCATGTGATGGGTTTTGCACAAAACAGTTGGATTGGTGCAAACCAGAAGTTCAGGACTGTCCCTTGGCAACAACTGGAACGTCAGCATCACAACCGGGTTAGTTCTTTTTGTGCTTCAAGATCAGGTTCTATTGCTCTCTGCAAGTGTGAAAGATGGGTGGGTCTGCTGGCAGAAAGAAGGAATCATAAAAGAAGTTACCTATGTATAGGAGAGGGATAAAGATATGTGTTGCATGTGACATTGAGAGACTCACTGGCCTGTGATGATAAATTCAGCGGGGCTTTTTCCATGTGACAGGTCAGAACTCCTGAGGAGCAGCAGCTGCTGCTAGAGGCTCTGGTAAAGAAGGATCAGAAACGGAGAAGCAAAATTCTCTCAGTTGGCATTGACTATGACTACCCTGAAATTGTAAGTTTTTAGCAACTTTCACATGGAAGTTGTGAGAACCCTTCTACTAACAACTCTAGCCCTAACCCCTGTCCCATCTCCTTGGGCCTGTCTTCAACTGCCTGTTGAATGTGAAAAGGACTTGGAGCTCCTAGATGCCATGAAATTGCAGATGAGCCAAACTAGAGAGCCCCAATGATCTCAGGCAAGAATTCTGGTTACTATCAATGTTGTGAACCTGATATCCTCAATTGGACTGCTGTTTTTGCAGAGAGCCTTGATTCCACCTTCATCAAAGCGGATTACTCATTTTGAATTGTGATCAAAACAGGCTGGAGTTTTTCCCTCTGAACATCGGTACCATGTGTGAGATTAAGACATAATTTTGTCTTCACAAATCTACAGTGTGGTTAGTGAACATATATCTAGATTATCTATTGGGATTGTCCTGGTTATATGTTCTAAGTTGATGCCTTTGACATGAATTCCCCACTAGATTTGGTACAATGATCATTCTAACTGCAAATCATATCCACCAACATGTGCAATTGACATGAATGCATAAAATTTCTTTTGTTCAGCTAACGTTTAAACCATCATATGGATGTGGATTGATGATTGAATCTTTGAAGGAAATGGAGGGAGTTATGGCGGCCATGTTTGTGACAAGAAGTTGAGGAAATAAAAAATAAAACCCAAATAAGGCTCTACTTTGAGGGAACATGAAATTCAGGCAGAATCCTGGGGGGGCAGATGGGTGCATTAGACCATGTTTGTGGTTGGTGCATATTCAGTAATCCTACACAAAAGAACAAAGTCTTTTTTGCAGTAGTTTTTGTTCAAGTTTTGCAGAAGCTGAAATTATGGTATTTGAGATTTGAGATACATATCTAACACCTGGATCTGGTTTTGTGGGTGGCTAATTATATGGGTGTCCCCATTTTTAGAGAGTGCCCCATTGGATGCTTTGCTTGTTCAGGAGCAAACTTATATGGATTGAAGCTTTACTCTCAAATGCTTGCTCAGTTTTAATACAGAGATACTACTGAGCCTAGATTTTATTACCTATTTCTCTTGAATTGTATCTGATGATATGACTGAATCTTCTTGTTTGAGTCAGGTTTTTGCAAAAATGCTTTTGTCTGAAATTTGGGGAGACTCTTGTCTGTACTTTAATATACATCCGCTGTTGAGAGCTGATCGATTCAAATGGAAGTGATGCAAATGTACTAGCATTGACGATGATGGTGATGATCTGATACTGCATGACATGTAAAAAGGTTATAATGACCAGACTCATGTCTTGTCATCTTTGCATTTTTTTTTGCTGGATCTGATACAATGCTTACCATCAATGTTTAAGCTTGAATGTTGATGATGCAAGTTCAACAACGTAGCTTTGGGTTGCATTTTGCATGCCCAATTTTTTGTGATGTTCACTCATGTCTTTTGTCACTAGATCATATGAATCAAATGGGTGCCTATTATTTTTGTATTCTATGCTTTATCAATGCTTTTGGTTTTCTATTGATTTTGACTCCCATGGTGCGTATAAAACATTTGTCAATCTTGATTGAGTCTATACACTATTATTGTCACTAAGGTAAACAATTGCTTAAGTGTCATGAGTCGTAATTTGATGCTTAAAGGACCAATGGAAAATGTATTGTTGTTGCCAACAATGTTGTTAGATTCACACATACTCGTGCTAATGGTATAAACATGTAATGTACGCCCTTTTTTGAAGTAGTGTTTTTTTAATTAACGTGTTTGTTTTTTCTTATTTCAAAATGCAATTTAATCATGTCGTGAAAAATATTGAAATATTTACATGATTACTTTCTCTATTATGGTTTAGCAAAATTTGATGATACATTGAAAATTATGATACCAATACTTTTACAACTACCATACCACCAATTCTTCAGGTAAGTGTTTAGTAGTTCCCAAAATGGTGGAAAATAACAAAAACAATTACATCTTCCCCTTGACTCAATTGAATTTAAGGGAAATGCAATTCTTAACTTTTGTTGTTTTGAGAAGGTTTATTGTTTGAACCAACCTATTTTTATTTGACTTTTAATCAATCTTTTCAATTTAAATCAAACTTGTCAAAGTTTGATATTAGTTATTTCAACATTTTACATATTGTAATTAAGGTTATTGCCTATGTTCATAGGTTTCTCGATTTGTAGTTTTTGGAGTTGAAAAACATGCCACAACCAAAACTACATGGTTTATAGTTTTGAAGACCTAAGTTCAAACCTACATTTCAAGAACCTACCAAAAAAAATTTAATGTAAAAACTAGGACCAAAGATTCGCATAAGGAAGAATTGGCCAAATTTGATAAATACACCTTTTTTCTCATATATATAAATATGAACATGAAAAATCCATGATGCAAACTTGCACTACAAGCTATTTAAGTTTGTGAAATTATATTTCTCAATTTTTAATTCATTGAACATCGTTAATCCAAGCAATATTGGTTAATAATTTGACTTCATATGGTCGATTATGTTTTAAATTTTTGACCAAATGGTATTGGTGATAATTCATTGATATAAATTGCATTGAAAAACATTATAAACTTGAAAGGCATGTTTATGGTTGGTCACAATTTGGTCAAAAATAACAATTGTTTCAATACCTAAATAATTGACATTGTTTTAACAACCAAATTGAAAAGATTTTGAATAAGAATTGATGTTTTTTGTTAATTGATTGAACTTATTGGATCAAAACACACTAATAGGAGCCAACATGATTACTTCATAAAATGATTGTGAATTTTATTTTTAGTTATATATATATATATAATTTTTGAATAAAATCCTTTACAACTTGTTAGAAAAAATGCATAATTTTTTTTCTCTCTCTCTATATATTAATGTTATTGTCGAATAAATACAAATGAATTTCTCAAAATGTGCAAAATTTGCCACATTTTACATTTCATTTTGAAAAATTATCATAATTTTGAATCTTACCAAAATATGTTAATTATTTTAAGATTTAGCTCTTGTACCATAAGTTACAACTTTGTTTCATATGTCATGTACCTTACACCCTAAATCTCCAACCTCGACAAGTCTTTAATTTCTTTTCAAGTTGTGCAACTCGTTACATTTCAAACCAAATAACATGCTTTTCATCAACAAAATGTTTGATCTTGTTGTCTATTGTTGAATTTATTGACAAAATGATGGGTGATTTATTACAACAAAAAACAAATTTTATAATTTTCCATGTTCAAAATATTCATTGATTCCATCATGCATCCAATTCAACACACCCCCATTACATCTAGATTTACAAACCTTTCATAGTTCTTTTGCCAAGCATTTAAGTTTACTTCTTGCTTTAACCCAATGCTCACTTCAAGCTTTGTTGACAAGTCCAAATCAAATCAAGTCTAACCTTATTCCATGACACTTGTTTTTGTCATCAATTGTTAAAATCTCATTTGGATTTATATATTTGATATTATTCATATTTTTAATGAAAACAAGTATGCATGATCCATTGTTGTGAACATGTTCACCATGACGAAATATCTTTATAAGTGTTTTTCAAAATAAAGTAATAACCATTTTTTAATGAATACAAATTTTTAATTTATCAATATGATGGTCTTGTTAGGTTTAGGACTTCATAAATAATCATAGTTGTAAACATGGAAAAATGTAATACTTCAACAACATTTTTAATCATCAATATCCATCAAAAAATGGGTTTTTTTCTCTCAACATTTTGGGGAATCCCTTTTCATTATGTTCATGTGTTGAAAGTTAAAAACATGAACAAATTAAATAAAATACCAATTGTTCTTTACATTATACATGTTTCATTTGTGAAAAACCCTTTATGTTCATTGTGGCATTATTAGTACCTTGGGAGGTTGACCATCCAAAGATTTTGTTCAATATGTTGCTTAAGATCAAATACCATATAATGGTATTGGTTATATTCAATTCTAACAATAATATAATTATTTAATAACACATTAATTTTGGTTAGCACAATTTGGTGCATTAAACAAAAATTTCCTTTCATTTGATACATAATGTGTTCACATCTTTCATCTTGATTGAAAATATCAAAATTAGTTTCATGTTGACATTACAAGATATTCATTACCAATAATGTTAAATGTTTGACATGCTTGTTATATTTCGTGTTGTCATTATTGATTTAAACAAATATTATCTTTGGCAACTAATCATTTCATAACTTTTTATTATTTGTGATTAAATTAGTCATGCTTCCAACTACAAATTATATATTTTCCAACTTATTTAGTCATGTGTGCAAATACCATGTTAATTAATGGTGCATATGGCGAAAGATATGGATGATTCTTTGTTGTTTTTTACCCAAGTAGATCTTTAAAAACCCTTTTAGTTGCATATTTGACTTAAGCTAACTAGCTAATAAGTTATGTTATCTAGGCTACTTAAGATAGGTTACCTAGGCTATGTACGCTAGTTAGGTTAATCTAGTAAAACATTAGGTTTGACTATCTAGGCTACCTAGGCCACCTTGGTTGGGCTAACTACTAACCTATTTAACTAGACCAAGCCAAGCTACCTAGGTATCGAAACATAATTTGTGTTCATTTTGCATTGATATATTTATATACCCGTGAAAGAAAATAATTTGTTTGCTTCTTTGTTTTGTTTGTCATCGTGAGATCTCCCAATATATGGTGCCTCTTGTTGTACTTTTAATACTATTGGGAAGCCATCAATGAGTAGGGGGTGAACCAAATTGGTTTTTTTATCTTTCAACATTTAGTGGAGAAATTGTTGAATATTGAACAAAAATTTCATTTAAATTAAAATAAAAAAATATAGGAAAATTTGAGTGTGTTCTTGATACTGTGGAAAACCCTCAATGATTAGGATTTAATAAACATGACTTGGAAATTTTTAGATCTAAGGTCTAAGAAATATTGAATATCTTTTGTCATTGAATTTTTTTAAAAATGTTTTTGGAAGGAAAAAATAATTGGGCAATTAGTTCACACTTGGGGCCAATGGCAAAGGTTACATTATTATATATAAAATAAGTTTGTTTGTTTGTCACATTGAGATCTCCCAAACTAGAGTGCATGTCAAGGACAAAACAAAAACGCAATTTAGAATTCTATTTTTCACAAGAATTGGACAATCAAAAGATTCAATAATGAGCAGTATTAAATGATTTTATTGTTTGAACAAGACATGATACAAGTTAAGTTAAAGATGAAATGAATTTAAGAGTATAAAACCTTAACTTGCATTAACAAGATTCAAAGATGATGTCTTTGGCACCTTTACTTATATTGTCCAATGGCATTTGAAAAATTCATTAACCTTTGAAAAAGTTTCACTAACTAAATATTTTTATAAGTTTTTATTAAATAAATTTTTTGAAGCTTTTGTGAAATTCCTTTTTTTGAAGATTTCAAACATAGTAATCTATTTATGAAGGGAAATAATTAGTTTGAAATTTGTTTGTTAGTCAAATTGAGATCTCCCAAACCATGGCATCTCTTTGCCACACTTATGGTACCATTGAAAAGCCCTTGATGATTATTAGGAGTGCATTGAATTGGATTCATAATGTTGATGATACATACATACAATGGAGAAGTTATTGAATATTGAATAATTTTTTCATTGAAAACTCATTGAAGTGAAAACAAAAAAATTATAGGAGAATTTGAGCATGCTTTTGGTATTGTTGGAAAAAACCCTCCATGATGATGATGATGATGATGATGTGGAGGATTTGATTTGGAAAGTTTTAGACCTAAGGTGCAAGAGAAATTGAATTTTGAGTGAACTTTGAACATAAGAAAAACTAATTGAAAAATTGAAACAAATTCTTGCTTACCAAAGACAAGAAGGATATTGTGTTGATTGAGATTCATTATAGAGTATAGTAGTATAGCTTAAGGGATTTTATATGAGGATTTGTGAAAGATGATATTTTGGGCTTGTGTTGAAACTTGAGATTCTTAGTTATTATAGAGTGTTATAATAATATCTTGAAGGATTTTGGTTTCTTTTAGAAGGATTTGTTGAGGATTTGTTGTTTTTTGGGGAAGATTATGTATAGTTTTTTGCATGGTGAAATATTTGAGTTTTCCATAATAATTCTTGTTTTTGCCTTAAGATACCTTTTTTTAATTGTAAAAAATGGTTGTCCGCTGAATTCTTGTGAAGGTTGGTGATAATTGTCCCGCTGAATTGAATTGTGTTGCAACCGTGGTCGAGGAATCAATCAATCCATCAATCAATCAATGGTTTCGGTAAATCGAGTCGGAGAACGAAAGTGGGGTGAGCAGCATCGATCGAGTCAGTCATGTCACAATGGCAGTTTTCGCTCCCTCCATCGCACTCCTTTCGATATCAAGCTTTGGATGTGAATGACAACCCTGAATTGTAAGAACCCTAAATTTATTCTTTGTTGCAAACCCCATAGCCAGTTTGGTATGATGTGCAACGAGATGTTTTGTCTCATGTGCATGCAGTTTTTTTTTTGTCAGGTTAGAAAACTTTGACTCTGTGAGACAGATTTTTGGTTTTTTGGTTTCAATTCTAGGGTTTTAATTCTAGGGTTTCATGAAATCATGCTTATTTGCTTTATTTGCTTTGCTTAGAAAAAGCTTGAATTAGGTCTTAGACGTTCATCCAGGTCAAGCAAGTATGTTCCCCCCCCTTTTTTTTTCCCAGTGACGAAGAAATTTGAAAATGATTGGGTTCTTTTTTTTTTTTGCTCAAGGATGTTCCTTTTTTTCTTTTTTTGCAGTGAAGAAATTTGGAGATCATTGGGTTTTTTTTGTTGAATGGAATTTTTCATGAGTATGTCATTTCTCATCTGTAGGTGTGACCATACTGAAGTGGAGCTTCCTTTAATAGGATGGCATCAAATGAAAACTGATACTCTGGGAGCTTCCCTCTACTGTATATTGCTGGTATGTATGTTTCTGTATGCGTGTAGATGCAATTTTTGCTTCTGTTAGTACCATTTATATGTTCCCTTTCCTAAACATTTCTGTGTTGTTTTGGATCGGTTGCTATTGGCGATCAATCTTACAAGAAGTCAAAGTTACAGATGCCAGAACACTGGGACCCTAACCCTAATTTTGAACCCAAATTCCATCTCTATTGCCTTAAACAGCACTCCCTCTTTTGTTTCAAATTCAGCCATTGTCTTTGTAATGTGCACTTACCATCTGTTATTATTTCCTCTATCTCTGTGACACCAATTTGTCAAAGGGAGTGAAATGGGCCATATTTGAAAGGAAATTGATCGAAGTCCAGAGTAAAGATTGTCTTTGGATTGTCTGCTCATGAATGAACTTGCAGGTTGTTAATTGTCCTTCATTGTGGGAAGTAGGTACATGAATTTCAGATGTGTAAACAGATGGGTTGGGCTGTGTAAAGCAGTGCATTGTACCCCAGTTTTCTCATGAATAGCAATAGATGTGGTGATGGAGGATGGCAGGTAACTTATGCAGTGGTGGTCATTGTATCATGGCTGCCAGTGCCAATCCACCTAGCAGAGCCAGCATTGTTCTCAGCCTGTAATCTTGTCCTGCTTGTCTCCACAGGTTAGCCCTAAACCCTGATATGCCTTAGGGTTTCTCTCCAACGCAATGTGGGTACCTTTGTCCTTCACATAAATGGTGAATTTTTAGGTCAAGCAAAGGTCCTATTCAAGTAAGTGTGTTGAAGTGCAGGTCTTTTGCAAAGGCATTTGAGTGCGCAACTCAAAAGAGCCCAACGGCAGGTATTTAAATCTGGTTGCAATAACTCTTTATCATTTTGGTTTTGGCACCATGAGGCATTTTCTACTGAGGAATTGCTCAATTGGCGCACTGGGCTGATGGTAACAGGGTTATCTCAAGTTCAGTGCACTCTTGGAGTGGATTATCTATCAGCCATTCAAGACTGTTGCTTATGGTATAAGTGATTTCCCATTCTCCTGCACAGATCCTTGGTGCTTTGTTGCTCATTATTTGTCTCTATCACCTGAGCAGACCAAGATAGTTTCAAAAATTGCATCATTTGACATTTAAGCTTGGTGTTTCACAGGCACAGCAGCATTGTTGGTTGTGGTAGCATGGGATGCACTCCAGCAGAGATTGGGCATCCCGTGTTTGCTATTGCTTCGGTACACTTCTAAACAACTTGACAGTTGCAGGTTTAATTTTTTTGATAGTAGAATTTTTTTGAAGTGCTTTCTCTTATCTAACCCACCTACTTACGCCCAATGGCTTATACCTGGGTATGAATGATATAGATGTTGGTGACACTGTGGCTTTTTTGGTATTGGGATGCAGAGTGTTCATATTGGTGCAAATCCTGTGGACAGGGTTTTTGGTGGGGATTTTCATTTGTATGTCACATCCCATTGCTTTATGTGGTTACATGTTGTACTGTGTTAGATAGTTGGAATATGTTTTATCAGGAACTCTTAGAAAGTATAGGGTGGGTACAGGGGTTATCACTGAGAGTGTAGATGTTTGTACTCAGATAAGGTGCATGGACACAATACTTCAAATTGTGAACCTGATGCTGTGAATACTCTCTACTCTGCCTTACGACCACCTTCTGCCCTTGATGACATTAGGTTTGTTTTTCCTTACTGCTTCTCCTCCTCCTCAGTCAACACTGCTCTGTTAGTCTTTTATTGAAGTTCTTCCATGCTTGTTCTAACTATCTTCTTGACTGGTAAGACTGGCACCTTTCTTGATGCATCACAGCCATTTTTGCTGATCTGGAGTGTTGGGTTTTTGACAGTCTAGTTCAGGTTTACTTGTCTTATTATTCTCTTGTCTGCTGGGTTTATGCACCAAGATTATGATCACGTACTGAAATTCATGATAGAGAGTTCCTGTAGCCAAACATGGGCTCTGTTGTGTTTCCAAGATGTTTGTTGGTGTCTATGGGGTTAATCAGGGAGTTTGGAATGGTAGTTATGTCGACAGACATGGATTGGCAGAGCAGCAAGCAGTGCTTCTCCAATATCAACAGGATAACCTTCAACACTTCAGGAAAGAGGCATGAGTCATCCTTGCACTTCTTATGGGGGGAAAGAAATTCACATTATAGCATCAAACTCAAGTTTGACTATGTGATATGATGCTAGAGTTGTTGAAATCTACTCAGACACCATTACTGCACTCATTCTTGTTGTGTTAGTTTTGATTTTGCTGGACTGATCCAAAAAACTAACTTCAAAGCATTGTTGGAAGTATTAATACATTAAAAAGCCTACGTATAGCTCCTGTCCTTTTTTTTTGGCTGAGTTGTTGAATTGGTAATTGGATGCAGATTCTGCACCTTCAGGAGAGCTTGAGTAAATATGAGCGAATGCAAGATGGCAGTACACCACAGGTGCAAACGTGTGACCCAGCCATGGTTTCTTTCAACCAAGCTTCTGCACAAGTTTGGCATAGACTTGGAACAGCATTGAGGATAATGTTGGGGGGTGTTTTACAATCACATGTGCCAATCTCTAGGTGTGAGACAGAATTCAAGTCACACCTGTGCATCTGTGTCTGCATATTGCAATTCTGGTTTTCTGTTTGACATGGGTACATGGGACAGGTGGACTTAGTACATATGTTGGCTGCCCGAGAACAAGAACTACGTGCCATCACAGCTGAGGCATGAGCTTTCAAATATACCCTGCAGAAACTTTTGCTGTGTCTCACTGTTTATTGCTCTAGGATTGAGACAAATATGTATTAGCTTTCCTTGGTAACCTGCTGGTGTGACAAGCAAATTGCAGATGTGGGGTTTTGAAATATTTCTTTGATTATGAATGGAGCTTTTGTTTGTGGGGGTGAATTCAGAGGGACCAATTGCAAGTAGAGGTACGACTTGCAAGGGGGCTCATCAGTGAGCGTGATGCTGACATATTGCAAGTCCGAGCCATTAATGATCAGGTAGACTATCACACTTGATTCTAATGCTTCCATATTTTCAGCCTTCTCATCTGACCCAAAGACACTGTTGTTGCATGACAAGCAAGCATGGTTATTGCCTTGACACTTCTACACTTTTTCTTTATGCCCATGCAGTGTATAAAGGACATAAGTAGGGCTGGATAGTTCACAAATACTGGGTTTCACTATGAAAGCAATTGAGCATGTAATTTTGATGTTACAACCAGACATAGGTTTCTGGATCATTCTTAACCTGACCCTTTTGATAGTCCGTACATTCACATAGTTTGCCATTTACTAAACATTGGGACAATACTATTCACATATTCTTACTAATGGATCTTATTAGCAAGTTGGAGGTTTTTTTGAGCATGTCAGTTTGACATATTTATTTAATTTGCTTTTTCCTTATTCTTTTCTTCCAAGGGGAGGATATGTTAGCAAATGATTCACCCCTCCACTGGTGTGGTACGGGCCTACAGTATATTGAGGAGAATGACAGAGTGCGGGCAATGTTGGATGAGTGGAGCACCCGAGCCACCAAGGTGCATAATCTTGAAATGCCAAGACCCTTTCCTTTCATTGCTCGAGTGTGGTTAGTACATCATGATATGGGGTCTATGAGATCTTGCAGTCTTGCTGGTACTGTAAAATGCATAAATGTAAGAGAAAAATGAGCCCATATTGGAATACACAAAAGTATGTTGAGATAGATGAAAATGCAGATGCTGATTTTTTGTGGAATTGCTGACGAAAGTAAAAAATTGTTATTGGGCGTGAAGTTGGAGCTGGCACTTGAATCCAAACAGAAAGCCAATGGGGAACTGCTGAAGAAGATCAAACACCATGCAGACTCTTCTACAGAACTATCATAGCGTGAAAGGGATCATACGCACATCAACAACCCTTTGGATCCTATCAAATTTCTCAACTGATGTAGGCAGCAGACTGATTTATCTCTTGTTTGGATCACATCTGGATGGATGGTTTTGCAATGGCTTGAATTCTGAAAAGGATTTCCAAATGCAACCTTCCTTGCAGGTTGACTTGTTCTGCGACAAAATGGGGGATGTTACCAGGGTTTCACAGAATCCATTGGTGTATGACAATTGAAAGCAGTATCCGAGCTGTTTTGAAAATTGAAATAGGAAAATTGAGCGCTTGTTCCTGTCTTCATATTGCCAGTTTGCATCCATGCTCTCCAATTTCGATCCTATGTCATTAAATTTTAGTTATTACACCACACTTTAAACCCTAAACCCTAATGGCTGCCGATACATTGGAAGTCTATTATGGCTCACTTGTGGATGAAACCCAACTCAAGGTTTCACCCTGGTAACCAATCATGTCAAAAATAGGTCCCGGAAATTAGGTGAGAAAATAGGTTCTACTAGGTGTAATAGCTAGTGAATTGTTGGTAAGTAGTTGTCCATTTGGTCCCTTTATTGCATGCAATGAGCTCTTCATTGCAATTAAATGAGCTATTTCATTTCATTTACTTCTTATATAGTAGTATATGACCCATTTGCAATCATGGCATGTTGTCACTTGCCCACGAACATGACTTTATGGGATTCCAAAACCAAACACATCAAAGCAACTTACCAAACTCCACAACCTTTGTTTGATGTGTTGCATTAATGGAAGGATGATGGGACAATAACCCTAAAAAGCTTATGGGGCATTTTTCCCATGATGAGGATTGAAGATAGAAAGAGAGATTGACAAAGGTTGAAGGTAGCTTTGTTTATTTTACAATTTTTTTCTATCTTGCCAAGGCATTACTACTACCCTCTCCCTTTGTACTCTAAGCATTAGGCATTATGGGACCACCACATTAAGTGTAAGGAAACAAATTTAGAGGGGGTGAGGTGGGGGGGATGGTTTTCATCTTTGGCTTTGTCTAATTTTAATTTTTAAATTTTTTTTCCTAGACATATTTCACACCTTCAATCTTGCTAATAATTCATGAATGTTGCAATTTTTATCGAATACTTTCTAAACCACCTAGGAACAAGTTTGCCTTGCAATGTCTTATTTCCTCACTTTGGTTTCAATCATAATTGAACAACCTTTTTTGTTAGGCAAAAATTAGTGTGGGTTTTTGTTGTTCATCAAAGTGCAAACTCACTATTGAACTAATTTTTCCCAAAACTCGTTTGTGTAATTTAATTCAATTTTCAATGACAAAATTTAACATATTGTGCACCTAGGTTTTAAAATTTCAAAGTCACCTTCATAAAATCCTATTCATTGAGGATTTTCCAAAAATACCAAAAAGCACACCCAAATTTCCTTGAAATTTTTGTTTTGACTTTATTGAAAATTTTAATGGGAAATTTATTAATATTCAATAATTGTTGCATTCAAAGTGTAAACACTATTAAATCACTTTAATGCACCCCTACTCATCAATGGCTTTCTAATGATATCAAGTGCATGACAAAGGACGTCATGATTTGGAAGATTCCAATGTCACAAATAGATAAGCAAATTAACAACCCTTCTTAAAAGCTGGATTTAAAAAGACATGAGTTGCAAAATTGTGTCACATTACATTAGCCCTTAACATTGATTATATCTAATTTTTATTATATTATATTTTATTTAAAGTATGAACAACACAAAACAAAGTGTAAGGTAACACATGTATAAGGCATTTTCACATATAATGAATTTAAATATTTTGGGGTTTTTTTTTTCCAACCTGGGATACCCATGTTAGGTAGAGATCATGTGTGGCAATGCTTAGAGAAGCTAAAGGCACATTTTTGAAATCCAAAATACATTTCATGTTTAGAAACCTTTGTTTTTTCTGTGAAGTTAAAGTTATGTGGTATAATAGGTGTAATATGATATTTTTCACAAGTTGTAATTATTCATGTTGGTATAGTATCAAAATTTTTAAACCAATTTGGTTGTGGTTATAAATAAATCAACAAAAATAATATATCAATCCAATATTGGCATTTCATTTTGAAAAGGAAATTAAGTATCAATTTAATATAAATAACACAAACATTGTGAATGGGTTGTGCAATTGTATCAATATAAATATATGACTAGTTATATACTAGTTTGTATTATATCCAATGACCATTGGTGTTAATGTAGATTATTATTTTCAATTTTTTTTATCCTATTGTTTAAGGTATGATATTGTTCAATATGACATCATGTCATTCAAAGTATCCATTGATAGTTCCAACAATTCAAATTTCAAGATCCAATTGCCATTCATTTGTGCATTCAAAGCTTGATAAAATGTTACACACAACACCAATACAACTTTTTGCAATCCAATTGTAGAGAAGAATGTTGGTCACATCTATAGTTGTAAGCTTTTCCATCTCCTCATTAGGTTATTCACATTCAAATACATGACAAATATTATAATCCATACCTTGATATGGAAAGCTCCCAAAACCCTAATTGAACTTATTCAAAATGACCCAAACTTGTATTTTCAAGCTCTTTTCATTCATGGTTTCAAATTTTGATCTACTTAGTGTCATATAGGGTTGTGGAAGGTTTTTGGATGGGTTAATGAATGTTGCCTTGGATTTTTCCTCATAAATTTTTACATTAGGTGGTTTTTATGATTGTTTTTATCTTTAATGGTTGTTTGCATGGTAATGTAGTACCTAGGTGGCTTTGGCAATTGTGTGCCAAATAATTATATATTAAAAAAATTTAACTTTGAAATATGAATAAGGAATATCATTATTAAAAAAATGTAGTGGTTGCCATAGATTTGCTACTATCCTTGTGGTTAGATTGTTTATAGTTAATATGGTTGACTAGACTTTATCAACTAAGGTTTAAATATGGTTGCCTTCAACAAATGTGATTTTCATGATTTGATTACATTTATGAAAATATTGACATGAAAAATTATGTCAAAGCCACCCATGTACTAACACCACAACACTAACATTAACCATTAGATTAGCACAATCATCAAAACCACAAAACATATTTTGAATACAAAATTGAAATGCCTAAGTTTAAACATGAATTGAAATACAACAAAACTTGAGCAAACAACATGAAAAAAAGAAAGAAGTAAGGCAATGTATACAAAACAAGGAGGTTTAAATGGTAAACAACAACACACCATTCAAGAGGATGATAAGTTTAGGCTAGCCAACAAAAAGATCTCAAAGCTCTCACCATAGCTCACAACTCCCATTTAATTAAACAAGGAGGAACCAAATTGGTATGATATTTTTAATATTTTTTCCTAACCCTAATATTGAGGTACCTTGGCATCAAACAAGATATTTGGACAAAAGATACGAGGCTAGTTTGTTATGCGATACCATTGTTGATATCAATCGATGATGGCCCTTTAGACCAAACCAAAAACTAGTCATTTTGACAACCAAAAACTAGATGGCCCTTTAGACCAAACCAAAAAACTAGTCATTATGACAACCAAAAACGAGATGGCCTTTTTGACCAAACCAAAAACTAGTCACTTTGACAACCAAAAACTAGTCATTACGACATGGTTGAAATATTCTTGAAATGTACAATAAGATGGCACTTTAAGCATAATGTCGATCCTTTAGAAGGAGGCTTTTAGGGTTTGTAAGGCACCTCCAAGTTTGTTTCGAATTACCTTAGTGTTTTTTTTGTTTTTTTTTTTTTTTTGCGAAAAAAAGTTGGGAAAATATTGAAAAATATTGTTCTTTTTTTTAGTGTAAATTGGACTAAATGAAAAAAAATTCACCAAGTTTTTGTATCACAAAATTGGCCAAAAAAGAAAACCTTGATTATTAGCCTGGAGGTTTGAACTTTGTAAGAAAGTATTAAAAAAGGAAAATAAAAAACCCCAAAATTATAAGTACTGTACAGATACGTAGGGTATAGGTACCCCTACGGAGTAGGCTAGCTTAGCGGCCGTTTAATGGCAAGGTAGTGGGAAGTCAATAGGACCGGCGGAAATGCCGGTCAGCCCTCGATTTGGACGGGGAGTTTCCACCGACGATTCACCGGGTGTTGTCACTCTCTCTCTCTCTCTTTCTCGCTCGTGCGTGCTCTCTCTTTCCTCGCTCTCGCTCTCTCGCGGGCGCGTTTGTTTGTAGACTGGGGAGACTTCGCAATTGTGGAAGATCGGATTTGGTTTTTGGATTCATCGCGCTGTCTTGTGGCACGAACAAGCGTTTCTGTGCGTGGTATGAGGTTTTTATCGCTCTCTTTTTCGATTGACATTCTGTGTGAAATCGAAGCAGTGGTAGTGGAAGCCAGGAACGGAGAAAGACTATGAAACAACCCTAGGTCATTCAATTTTGCTTCTGTGGTTTTCATGCATTGCAAACTCTTGAATCCTTCTCTCTGTCTCTGTCTCTGTCTCTGTCTCTCCTTTGCTTCTTAAGCAAGCCTAGTTTTCCAATTGTGTTTCTGTGGTTTTTATGCATTGCAGGCATCTTTAATCCTTCTCTGTCTGTCTGTGTCTCCATCTGTCTGGAGTCTCTTTGCCTTTTGCTTCTTAATGCCTTCGAAATATGCTTTAGTTTGAGCTTTCTAATCAAGACTTCTAGTGTGAAGTTCTTTGTTCTTTTTAGTAGAAGCGTGTGCTGATATTTTCTTGCTTCGCTTTGTACTCTGCATGCAAAAGACTTTTGCTAATAGTAAGCAAACGTATTGGCTCACAGCGGTCCTATTACAGTTTTTTTGAAGCCTCTCATTCATACTAGATTGGCAGCATTGTATTTCTTCATCTGACTTTCTTTCTTGGTTGTTCTCCTTACTTTCCTTCAGTTTTCCTTGGTATTTTCTTGGTGAGCAATTTGATCGAAAGGTCATGATAATACACTGACAATGCAATGCGTCAGCAGAAAACAAAACTTTCAGCCCTAATGACTCCCTTGAAATGCTAGTGATATCAAGTTTCTGTTCATGAGGTTTTTAGCACATTTGGACACCATTGGACGCTAGGATCCTGCTGCCACTTTGTGTGTTCCCTAAATCTTTGTAAACCTTTGTTGAAGTCACCTGTGAGCAATACTCGATTTTCATTATGTTTTTTCCTTCTTTCTGGTGAAAGATTTTGAGCAGACCAGCAGTACATACTTATCCCATCCATGAATTGGGTGGTGGATTGTGCTTATCTGTGTGCACCAATGTACAAGATATCTTAGCAAGTGTGGCCTTTGTGCAGGACAACGGACATCCCTGGTTATTTGAGCCTCGCATAGATGAGCATGGGGGCATGCCATGCCCCTTAGTGTTCTGTTTTTTTTTCTGAGTCAAAATCAAATATCCCAGGAGCAAGAATTGTTCTGTGATTCTGTTGGTGATATCTTTACTGGTTGGTGGGGAGCGGTGTTGCTCAGTCCCCCCCCCTATTGTGCTCGAAGGTGTGATGTCCAATACATCCATCATGATGGATGACGATTCCAAGGATGTGGAGACAGCAATCATGGGTCCATACCAAGAGAAATCAAAGGCCTTTCCTTCATTGAAGAACAAAACCCCTCGGGTATATTCACTATTTTCCCATCTTACAATGCTATATTGAGGTGCCACTTGTAGACTGTTTCTCTTAAGTCCTCATGACTTCCATTCCAATCCTTTATGTGTCTTGCACCTGCTTCTCTTACATAGTGTCTCAATCCCTCAAGCTTTGCAAATTTATCGATGGCTCTGGGTTCATTTTGCCAAGGAAAAGAAGCTCAAATGATACAGTGCAATAAAGGGAAGTGCTGGGCTTTATGCAGCAGCGATGATGTTTATATTCCATTTCCCATATTAATCATTGATTTGTTGTGTTGTTGTGCTTGGAGCTGGGGTTGCAGGTGCTCAAGGCTTTTTTGAGTCTAGACACCCGTGTGTATTATGGCCTTGCTCTTCTTACACTGCTATACATGTTCTATGTTGGGTCCTTGACCTCCCCGATTATTGTGTTCATATTTGTCCTGTGCACAGGCTGTATGATCTTCACAGCATACCTTGCACAATGGGTCCTTGCAAAAGATGAGGGTCCTCTTGAAATGAGTGAGGTATGTTCAATGCTCTCATATTCATGCATCTTCTGTTTCGAGATTGATATTCTTTTCTTGTTCCCCAAATATAGAAGCAGACTAGAAGACTGTGGACATTAACCCTATGATAGGTTCCATGCAGAAAAAAGTTCACAATCAAGCTTACTTGTCAAATTTATTGAGTACATAACTGTTCTTCAATTCATCCTTCAATAGTTGCTTGATTTGCCTTGCAGTGGAGAGTTTTGAATTTGTTCTTGTTTGACTATCTTGGTTGCTTTAATTCTTTCTTTGAGGACTTAGAGGACTTACTATTTGTCTTGGTTTTAGCCGAATTTCTTGTTTCTAAACTTTGTGTCTGCAATGTTTTGCAGTCCTTTGAAGCAATACTGTACATGCAGGAACACAGATGGAGGTTGGAGGTTTAATGGTTTTCTTTTCATTGCAGATTTCAGATGCTATTCGAGATGGAGCAGAGGGGTTTTTCCGAACACAGTATGGGGCAATATCAAAGATGGCAGTAGTTCTGGCCTTTGTGATCTTTAGCATCTATCTTTTCCGCAAGACCACACCTGAGCAAGAACTGGCTGGCCTCGAAAAGTGAGTATGACTGCTTTTGACTTTGCCTGGGTGTTGTACTCATTCTAGTTTCTGGTTCACTGCTATACAAGGCTCTGGTTCATTGCACTTCTAAACTCTTCTCTGAACAGATGTATGTTTCTCTTCTGTTTGGGTACAATCTACTTTTGCATTCAAATAGTTCTTTAAAGTTTTGCCCATCAGCAGATTATTCCTTGTGCAGATTTGCTAACAAAGGAAAACCATTATGCAGGTCAACTGTCGCCTCCATCACAGTTCTATCATTTCTCCTTGGAGCTCTTTGCTCAGGAATTGCAGGCTACGTAGGTATGTGGGTGTCTGTACGTGCCAACGTACGTGTCTCCAGTGCTGCGAGGCGCTCTGCTCGAGAAGCTCTCCAAGTACACCCATCTACCTGCATTATCTCAGCAATGAACTGTTGCTTCATGAATAACCTTGACACAAACATTAAATGTTTTACTGACACAGAAAAACATCTTCTTGGGATACATGTGTAGGTGGCTCTCCGAGCTGGTGGGTTTTCAGCCCTTATTGTGGTGGGAATGACTGTGCTTGGAGTAGCAGTCCTTTTCTGCTCTTTCTACGTGTACTTGAATGTTGATGCACCTGGATCTGTCAGAATTACCGAATGTAAGTCACCTTTTTGCCACTTTGTGCACTCTGTTTTGGTTCATTTCTCAACTGATGTTATCAGAAGAATCTGCTTCCTGGTAGGGCTGGCTTGTTCCTTTGGTAAGTGCACAGGAAGCTGTAATCACATGTCAAGAGTTGAGTTCACTCTATGCAGATGCCTTTTCTAAAATCAAGGTTGATTTTGTATTTGGCAGTGCCTCTGCTTCTTGTTGGCTATGGCTTTGGAGCCTCATTTGTGGCACTATTTGCGCAACTTGGAGGTGGGATCTACACCAAAGCTGCTGATGTGGGAGCAGATTTGGTTGGCAAAGTGGAGCAAGGAATTCCTGAAGATGATCCAAGGAATCCAGCAGTTATTGCTGACCTTGTAATGATACCACAAACTTTCTGGGAGCTGGAGCTATGCTAGAGCTATTTGGATAGGGTTTGTCAGGCTACTTCAGGAAGTTACATGTTGAGGTGTTTTTGGGAGTTGAAAGGCTCATCACTTGTGGTTCAACAGTCCTATTCATCAGAAGCACATTGCCTGCATGAGAGGACTCATATGGGGGTATTTTGTTTGTGTTTCAGAGTGGGTTTGGAACCATCTGTGAACTGAAGTGCTGTTGTTGAGTTTTCTCTGCAATCTTTTAGATATTTTCTGTGAACTGATGAGTGTTTCACTCCCTGTCTCCCTATACAGGTAGGTGACAATGTTGGGGACTGTGCTGCACGTGGTGCAGATTTGTTTGAAAGTATTGCAGCTGAAGTCATTAGTGCCATGATTCTTGGAGGCTCCATGGCAAAACGCTGCAAGCTTGAAGGTTGGTTATTTGTATTCTTTTGGATGTTTGGGTCAAGAGATCCATGCCTTTGGCAATTCTTACAAAACTATATGTGTATTTAATCTTTGACTTCTTTGACTTTGTTGGCAGTGGCTGATGCTGCACTCTCTGTGTATCGGTTCTTGCAGATGCCTCTGGGTTTATCCTATTTCCTCTAGTGGTCCATTCATTTGATTTGGTTGTTTCAGCAATTGGCATTGCCTCCATTAAAAGCACAAGGGATCCAAGCTCAAAGTCAGTTGTTGAGGACCCCATGGTTATTCTACAGAAAGGATATTCCATCACACTTGGTCTGGCAGTGCTGGCCTTTACTGGAGTGAGTTCTTCACACTGCAGAAACCGAAGACTGATCAGCATTGTCCTCCCTCTTCTGGAAGTTTGCACCACAATCCTACTAACATGGATGTTGTGTGAAATCATGCAGTCAACAAGGTGGCTTTTGTATACGGAGCAGGCACCTTCAGCATGGATCCACTTTGCTCTATGTGGCCTTGTGGGTATCATTACAGCTTACAGCTTTGTTTGGATTTCACAGTACTACACAGACTACAAGTATGAACCAGTTCGAACTTTGGCCCTTGCAAGTACCTCTGGCCATGGGACAAACATTATTGCTGGTATTACTTTCTTTACAAGCAAGTCTATAATGCAAGACTATAATGCACTGTATGCAAACTCTTTTATTCTTAAATGTGGTGTAGAGTCTTTCAGTGGCACTAGAGTGTACAAATTGAACTTTAGAGTGGTACAATTAAGTTCAGTTATGAAGAATGAAGTGCAGATAGGGTTTAACACTGATGCTAGTGTGCTTTAATACTGATGTTAGTTTCTGGAGTTGGCAGGAGTGGGGCTGGGCCTGGAAGCAACAGCAATGCCTGTTTTGGTTATCAGTGTATCAATTCTATCAGCCTACTGGCTAGGAAGGACATCAGGACTTCAAGATAGTCAAGGATTGCCTACAGGCGGCCTTTTTGGAACTGCTGTAGCCACTATGGGCATGCTGAGTACTGCAGGTTATGTATTGACGATGGACATGTTTGGACCAATTGCTGACAATGCAGGTGGCATTGTTGAAATGAGTAATCAGGTATGTGCACTGTGAAGGACTGTTGTATTGTGTACGATCCTGCTTGACCTGGTTTCCTTCTAGTTATTTTTTGCTCTGCTGACCCCTTTGATTTGATGCAGCCTGAGAGTGTCAGGGAGATCACTGATCTGCTGGATGCTGTTGGTAACACCACAAAGGCAACAACAAAGGGGTTTGCCATTGGCTCTGCTGCATTGGCTTCTTTCCTGCTTTTTAGCGCTTATATGGATGAGGTGTCCTCATTCTCTGGCAGCCTCTTCACTGAGGTACTGAAACACACAGCACTATTCCACTAGTTTTCCCTTTATTGAACCTGTGTTACGATCATTCATCCTTGCAGAACAACTGAAACCAGATTGTGGAATGATGAACATTGCCTCAAACCACACATATATTGGAATTCTGGAACTGTATGACTATGATACAAATAGATGCTGCATTAGAGACAAAGTTTGGCTGCAAAGATGGGGACTGCCAGTTTCAGGTTTAGACCTACAACTTCAATGTGTCCACATGAGGCCTGCAGACTGAGCTTTGTGAATAGTGCTTGCACTATTAGAATGAATGACAGAGTTTTTAAGTGGACATCCTAGGCAGCTTTGAATGGCTGCCTGTCCCCATCTGGAAGTCCCTCAGAGGAGATTTCTTTCAGATTTAATCTTGTAGTGTGTTGTTGACTTTGGGTCTGCTGGAATTGGTTGAGACAGGTGGACATAGCCATACCAGAGGTGTTTGTTGGAGGCTTGCTAGGTTCCATGCTCATATTTCTTTTCAGTGCCTGGGCATGCACTGCTGTGGGCCGCACAGCACAAGAAGTTGTGAATGAGGTCCGCCGTCAGTTTGCTGAGCGTCCCGGGATAATGGTAAGCTTCCTTGAACCTGCCTGCAGAGTATGCCTTTCTGTTCTCTTTGGTAACTGTTTATACACCTAGTGAGGTTCCTACTTTCAGTTTGTGATTTTCTGCTGATTATTCTCATTATGTGAAAAGCTTCAATGAGAAAAAAGGCTGATGAAGATTGTCAACATTTGCAGACATACCAAGTAAAGCCCGACTATGCACGGTGTGTGTCTATTGTGGCCTCTGCTTCTCTTCGGGAGATGATCAAGCCTGGAGCCCTGGCTGTCATTTCACCAATTGTCCTTGGTGCATACTAAACCCAAATCCTAGTGCTTATTATCAGATCACTGCACAAAGTGACAAAGTATGGATGGTTTTTGATAATTGTGGGGATATCATCAGTGCAACCTTTGTTCTTCACTATGGTTGCTAGGAATTGCACTGCCAGAAAGTTCGAACAAGGTTTGGACTTGTATGAATAAAACCACTTCACTCTGTTACAGAACTCACATCTGTATGGGGTGGTGGACTGGGCAGGAATTGTGTTCAGGATTATTGGGTCCTATACAGATCAGCCACTGCTGGGAGCAAAAGCAGTGGCTGGGATGCTGATGTTTGCAACGGTTTCTGGAATTTTGATGGCACTCTTCTTCAACACAGCAGGAGGAGCTTGGGATAATGCCAAGAAATATATTGAGAGTGGTGCACTTGGTGGAAAGGGATCAGATGCTCACAAAGCCGCTGTTACTGGTGACACGTAAGGCACTCTAGGGCCTTTATTTCTGGCTTTTGTGTTCATCTCTCATCTTTGAACTCGAGGTTCTGTTGTTGATCAGTGGAAACCAAAGTTCAGTAACAAAAAGGAGATGGGAACTTCACTCTGTGTAGTTACCAAGGAAATAGACACCATTCTACAGGCATGCTGGGTAACATTGGGTCTAATGTCTGCATGTGCTGCTTTGAGTTCATTAGTGTTGTGGAATCATCTAGAGAGAATTATATAAGGAATTTATGATGACCAGTCTGGAAGTGTTTTATTTGACACGTGCATGTGGTGGTGTTACAGTGTAGGAGATCCATTCAAGGACACGGCAGGACCATCGCTGCATGTGCTCATCAAGATGCTTGCGACCATCACTTTGGTTATGGCACCTCTCTTTCTGGAGTCCTGAAGGACATAGATTAAGCACTTTTGTGAGTAAGGAAGAGCGGTTTGGAATCTCATTAAGGGGACTGTTTCTTTGCGGCTGAGGGAAGGGTCAACTTCCATGGTTTGTTGCAGTGCACAAATGGCACTGTCAACAAGATCTGTTAAACCTCCTGTTGGTGGGTATTGAGAACAAGATAGAAAGGCACAATTATTCACCAGATTTTTAAGGCCATGATTGGGGTAGATGAATTCATGACGCTTTTCCTTGCTGTTGCCTTATTGCCAGCATGGATTGAGGCAAAGCTACAGATTAACATAGAAAAACAATAGTGCCTCGGTATCTGCAATCTGCAGGTTTTCTGCAAAGAGAAGTTAGGGCAGTAGGAAAACCTGATTAAAGGTAGTTTAGTTTCTACATTATGGTGTTTGAAGTGTGCGATGTTTGTGCAAAGAAACACTGTCTGGACTTCAGTGTTTTAAGGCACAAACTGTAGGTTAGAGGGGAATATCTAACTCTGTTGTGGTTTGTGTCAACTTCTGTATTCAAAGAAAAAATGAGCAGTATTCTGTAAACAACCAAGGGACATGTCCATAACTGTCATTTACTGTGAGGCAGGAATGGAGTTCATGTGCACTTACAGAGTTGGCTTTCCTTGTTTAGAGTCTTTGTTTCTGGTATGTATAAACTTTAAATGGAAATGTCAACTGGGTCAGTCTAGGTCCCCACAATGTGTTGCTGGCTTCATCATACTGAAGTGACAATTGTGATGAAGCTGCAACACATTGTGGGAATCTAGAAGGGTTGAAGTCTTGAGCTGGGTGTATTAGCATTCTTGCTGCATAATCCCTGCATCATTTTGTGGGTAGTGAAGCATCACCAGACAAAGAGAATTGAGCATGTAATAACACAAATAGTCAATGGCAAAGTTTGATATGGTATTGCTGATGAATGGGATGATTAAGGTCTTGTAACAAATTTTGGAGGGGCAGTCTAGACTGACCCATGTATTGAACCCACAATGGTAGTGGAGGGTGCTTCAGAGATTTCTGGTACCTCTGTTACATTCTTATTCACGAACAATCTGTGGTGGGATTGGACATTTGATCTCCATAATGGATCAGGACTGCTCTCACTGCTGTCCTGCAGTTTGCCTCCGAGCAGCGCTGCATACTGCTTCTGCAGCTCAACTATCTCATTGGAGCGCCGAGAATTCTCTTCGAGTAACTTGAGGCTTGCATTAATGACTTTCTGCATTATGTGGCGAAGGTTTCGGCCATCATTGTCATCAAGCTTGGAGAGTTCTTCACTGTGATGCTGCAGCACACTTTCCAGTATATGAGGCTGGCTCAAAAAGCCTGGGTTACTCAATGCTGCTTCATTCACCGCTGGACTGAGCTTAGAAGGATCCACAAGTCTCCATAGCTGCTGTTTGTCATCTGGTGTGCAATCTGGCCTTTTTGCCAGCAGCTTCTCAATTGAACCATAGGTTGTGTCATGTGATTGGCGACAGGAGGCAGGGAATGCCTGAGAAGAAGAGCCAGAACATGTTTCACAGAAACTGAATGTCAGGGTATGCATACAGTACATACGTATACTCAAGTAAATCCAACTTACTGAGAAGTCTTGCAAACAAACATAAATTTTAATTTACACTTTTGATCTGTTTCATTTTCTGCAAAGACTGCAACAGCAGTGTTGTTCTTGGCTGCATCATTGCCGACTGACTTAGAGTGGCTGAGTGTTCTATTGAGCCATCTGGCCAGAAAAACACATGGCACTAGTTTGGCATGCATTCTTTGAAATCGTTGCTTTGGTGGAATTAAATTCTAATATAGGACAAATTGGAAGCACAGATTCATTTTTCATCTGATGCAGTTTGATTGAACAAGCGTGGCTGGCATCCAGAAGGATAACTGAGATGAAAATTGCTGGCAGATTTTTGCCCCTAGTTTTATCTTTTGACATGCTCCTCTGGAGGTCCTGTAACATCATTACCTTGAACAGTGACAGAAAAACATCTGGAGCTATGGATCCAGTCTCTGCAAAATTCCACAAGAATCCATCGACTTCACCAGCTACCTCATCCAGCGATTCTGGGTCAGGATCAGCCTCATCCACATAGTAGCCAATCATTGACAGGAGTGTCTCAGGTACAAATCTGTAGCAGTGCAAATAATCATCTAGTTCCTCCATGCCCACCCCTATTCTGTGTTCCAATACCTTCTTCACAACTACTAGTCTTACCTGTAATGACATCAAGAACAATTTTGTTAGTGCACTCTCCATCATCCCCACTTTAATATTCCATGCTAATATTTGACTGTTTTACACAGATGGAGCTTGTCCTGTAGACAAAGACGATGATGCAGAAGAAGAAGAAGAAGAAGAAGAAGGGTTCTGCAGGAGGTGGGCTACCTTCATGACCTCATCAACCATGGTCACCAGATGATCCACATGTTCCAATAAGGTGCACCAGTACTGTGAAGAAAGCTCCATCCATGGCCGAATTGCAGGTGCACCCTTTATAAGCATGCGTGATAAACAAAGAACCACCCAGCACCTTGCTCTGTCGGTTTGGCAATCATTGTCAATAAGACTATTCAACCAGCTGCGCACATTCCTACTCTGCCGGCACTTGAGATTTAGATTCACCTTTGCATCTACCAATGCTTCAATAGCCTCTGAGGCATAGGCATCTGGTAAAGACGACATATGTACCAGGATCTCAGTCAAAGTCTGGCACTGGGAGGAAGTTGTGTGCCGGTGGTGGTTGTTTTCTGGAGTTCTATTTGCTAAGAACAATATGGGTGCTGTGAGGTATTTTGTTTCTCCAAATGCCTTTGCACATGCTGCAACAATAACTTTAAGACATCGAGTCTCCACATACTCATCCACAGGGGAACTCAGCCGATGATAATGCTGAAGGAAGGAGACGCTGGCTTGCCATTGTACAAACACATTGACATACAGGAACTTCTTGCTGCACTCCAAAACTTCTGTAACACCTAAAAACTCAGCTGCTGCGCGAATGGGTGCAACATTCTCTAGTGTGAAGTTGGGTTTCAAGAGGTAACAAAAATCAGCAATTGCAGAGAAGCCTTCTACACCACCTGAAATCCCACATTGCACCCATGAGTTGGAAAACGTTGAGAATGCCTGCAGGGGGGTGGGGGTGAAGACACTGAATCTTGGTCTTGGTAGATAGATGGCTTGAGAAGATGAGAGGAGAGGAATGGACTTTGTCAAATTGTAAAATGTGATTGAAGAATCAAGTGAGCAGCAAATCTAGGAGTGCTGCACTGCAGTGAGGAATGTGGAGAAATGAGGGGGATCAATAATTGTGTTCTTGATGTACCTGGTAAATCAGGGATATTGATGATCCTGCAGCAGCCATGCTGAGCAGAATGTGGGGATGATGATAGAGGAGGTGATCCATTTGAGGTGCTGGGCAAATTGCGGAAGTACGCACTCGCATTCAAAAGAGGTAGCATATGGAGATGGAATTCCTCTCCATTGACACAAACCTTGACATCACTGAACTCACCAGTTCGTCTCACTCGCTGTAGCCATGTACTAAACCCTGCTTCCTTCTTTGCCATAATTTGTCTGAATAGAAATATCTATCTTCTGCCAACAAGGAGGTTGCTGTTGCAGCAGGATCCTAATCCCATATTTTCTGTCAATTCTTGAAGAACCCAGTGAGTTCTGTTATTGACTGATGAGAATGCATTTTCTTCTTTTGAATAAGGAGAAGATGAAGAAAGAAAGAAAGATTTTCACGGTATGTGCATCTTCACAACTCCAAACCTTGCTACATTCTTAAGTGATAGGTTGCAGATCCAACAGAGTCTCCACCACATGAGCTGCTTAAAACAGAAAACAACAATGTATGTAGAAGGGGAGTGAGATGTTGTGGGATCTGAACCAATGCACTGCAACCCACTTTCAGCTGTTTGATAGTCTGGTCCCCACCCACACCTAGGCTGGCTAGCTAGCATTGGCTTCATGCTCCAGGGACAGAGACACTGTGCAAAAGACAATCATCTCTCAAAGAAACCAACAGCCTTAAGCTCCAAGTATCGGTTCTAACTTGGACACCCACAAAGGACTCCCTCCTCCTCCTCCTTTTGCCCTGCCCTTCTGTGTCTTCTGCGCATCTACCAACTAACCAGAAGGGATACCATTGGCTGCTTGCTGGATACCATTGTTCAAAGATGGGTGATTTTCATAAGCAAACAGAGTAGAAAAATCGGTACCGGCGACAAAAGAACTTGACCTAGAAAAAAAGTTCTTTCCTAGCTCCTCTTCCTCCTTTTCCTCCTCCTTCTCCACTCTATTAGGTATGCAAAAGGATCAAGCAGCGTGCACCACTGGAACTACTACCTATTGGCTTGAATGCCCGAACACCACCCACATCGTTTGTCTTTCTAGCAACAACAAAATCCCCAAAAACCAGATTCCTTCACAAACAAATACACCCAAACCCTGCATTGCTGCTGCTAGTGCTGCTGCTGGTGGCTCATACAGCACCAGCTACACCATAAACCAACACCTCAATCTTCCTTCTCCAACTCGTATCTCTCCGTTGCTGCTATTCGCCTCATCCATCACCCACACCCAGTACACGCCAACCATTCTCTTCTTCTCCTTGCTGCTGCTGCTGCTGCAAAATGCAACAACGTTGATCCAAAACCACCTGCATGATCTGCTCTCCAAACTCTCTTACAACCCCAAATCCCTCCCCGCCCCAAAAAACACACACACACACACACACACACACATAACAACAACAACAACAACAACAACAACTCTTCTTTCTTTTCGCGTTCTTCTTCTTCTTCAGCTTCTCGATCTTCTCGGTTTGCTCATTTGAATCTCGACGACAAAACAAGCATCAAACCACGATGATGATTATGATGATCCTGATGAGGCTCGTCGTCGCCATCGTGCTTCGAATCCTGGACTCCTGCTGCGACTGATTTGAGAGGCCGAAAGTGAGAGGACACAAATCAAGCTGCATCCCCATTGGCTGTGAAGAATCTCTCGGCTTTTGGCCGACGACAGTCAGGCCAAAAGTGCACTTTGGAGGCAGTGGGAAAGCGTACTTTCATAAATCCCACCCAAAATGGATGACTGGATGAATGAATGAATGAATGATCTTGAGAGTGGATGAATGTCTGAATGAATGATCTTGAGCGTGGAGTAGGGTACGAGGACTGATCTGAGAGCCCAAAAGTGAGAGGACAAAAAACAGGCTCCTTCACCCATTGGTTGAAGAATCTCTCGGCTTTTGGGCCAACAGTAGTAGGCCAAACCGTCTGTTTGGACAAGTCAGTGGGAAAGCGTACTTTTAAAGGAATCCTTACTTGTACTTATTATAGGGGATGATTGAATGAAATGAATGAATGAAAGAAATGAATGATCTTTTAGTGCTATTTTAGTGAATTTTTTTTGTGTGCATTTCTAAAACTATTAATAATTTATGCCCAAGATGCCAAAGTGCACTATGGTATTCCATTTGTTTGTTGTTGCCTTTGCTCATGGGGAAGAGACTTTCCGGTAGTGTAAAATTGTGTGAAATTTGGAGAGTCATATATTTTGGGTTGCACTTGGTCGAGAGTGCCAATACTATCGGAGCCACTTTCCCAAGATATAATAATGGTCCTTCACGAGAATAGAGATGGTCCATTTTCATCCATGCAAAGACCAAACCTTCATCCATGTTATGAATGGTTACGGAATCATTGTTGTGCCAACAAGGGCCAATGGTAAGTTATATAGTGTTAATTGATAGGTCACTAATGAAAATGGAGGTTGAAGGTTATGGGTATGAACAATAATCCCCTCCGCCCTCTCTCTCTTGGGGGTCCTTTAATTGTAGGCCGTTTAGGGTTTAGGGTTTAAACCCTAAACCCTAAACCCACTTACCGAATTTACTCATTGTAAAAAGCACAAGGTAAAAAATGATCATGAACCTAAACATGCATAAGTAATGAGGTATATATATATATAGGAAGGATAGGGTTTTATGCCCTACTCCTTGAAGAATGGGAATGGGAGGGATCTTACACCTACTTGTATAAGTAGGCAAGTAGGTGTAAGATCCGTCCCATTTTTTAAGGATCGGCGAATAATATCGCTTCTTTTTTGCCCAGGAAGGATATTCATGGGATATATAAGGTACTCTCCAAATACACCCCCAAGTGCTTGATGAGACCTCTTACCTATGGACACCTGTCCGAGGGGGAAAAAATATCCACTTTTGCAAAGCAGCTTTGTGTGGCAAGCTCGGACTGGTGTCAAGCAACTGGCTTGCTTACCAGTCCAAACCAGACACCAGTTTCCTATACAAATTATCCAGTTTGTCCCGAAAGAAAGAGTTCCCAATAGCACCTCACATTTATCCCATATCCTTTGGCAAATGTGTTCCTCCTTTCACCTATCTAGGTGGGCCAAAGGGGGAGGAGCTCTATGCTTCAAAATAGAACCCTTTTTTTTTTTTGTGACGCCTCCGTAGTTTTTAAAATTTTTTAACAATAGGCCAATCAAATTGAGTCATTGCAAAAAAAAATAAAAATTGAACTTGAGATTCATGTCATCTAATTAATGCAAAGCACACAAGAGGTAGATATGTGAACTACTAAAGGTATGTTCCATAGTTTGTGCCTATGTCACTAGCCCAGGCCAAACATGATGACAAACAGGTTTGGAAAATAAAAAGTTTCATGTAGCCAATAAAATTATCCATAAAGCCAGACGATTAGGGGGCGAGAACGGCCAGTTTTGGCATAATAGGGCATCAAATGCGGAACTGGGAATGAAATTTTACAAAACGAAATAATAACTGGGACACAAACTAGTTTTCCCACCAATTTTGGTGGTAAACTGAGTTTCATACCCCCTCTTTCCTTTTCCTAAGAATCAAAGGTATCTTTGTATTTTAAAAAGACAAAGGAGTTTGCATTTACGACATGACATTTAACAAATAAATTAGGTGGTAATTTTTTGTTAGGTGCTTGAGTTTTGCCTATAATATTTGTGGTATTTCCCCATAGTAATTTTTTAAATTATGTTAATATACAAGTTTTTACATTTTATTGTGGAAAGATCATTAACGACTTTCAACTTGTTTTATTTAGCTCTTATTGTGTGCTTATCAATATCATCTAGGGACGATTGTTAATTATTCATCACTACTTATTTTCTCTTTTATTTTATTAACAATTGACTATGAGTCTTCATTCTTCTTCCCCCTTCAACTTCTATCGACAATTAATTTGTGTTTTTAGCTTCATTGATAAGCACCTAATCTAATAATTGAACTTCAACTTTTCCAATTTGAAGTTTTTCTTATTGCAATTTGAATTTATTTATTTACTTTGAATTTTCTATATACCTAGAATATAAACAGTAGCCCTCATCCTAGTAAAACATGCCTATCCTACTATCGATTATCCTAACAAGCTTCCTATCACTCTTGTGCCCCAGGCTTTCAAGCTTACTACAAGCTTGCAACATGATAAAAACGGAAAAAAAAACCTTGTTTTATGTCTTTTGAGTCATAGTTCTTTAAGTTACTCCCACTTTAAAATTAAACCATGTATAGAAATCTGGCAATTTTTTAAAAATTATTTGAATTTCTTTTCCAACTTTGGCAAAAACATTTCTAAAAATCATTGAATTTGCAACAACAAAATTCACAACACTACTAAATTTTGCACAAAAACAAATGGATGACCCATAATAGTTGAGAAATGAAAGATGAAATGAAAGAACATATGTACTATTGAAATTTGGAACTAAAGTGTAGGGTAAGAAGGTGGCTATTGTGCGAATGTGGGTGTCACTGAAGGTGAGAACCAAGCACTTTGGCCCAAATCCTCACAACAACTTCATTTGAGTTCCTTTACCTAGTGTGAAGAAATAATTGTCAGTGCAATAGAACTTAGAAGGATGCGCATGTGTAGATTTTGGGTGTACCCATCCAATTCATGAGTTGTTTTGAAGTCTACCGTTCTACTTGTTGGGTAACTAATTTACTCAGGCCTCTACTTCATTTTATTTTTTGGGTTTACACTTGCCTTCTTGTATCACAAGGTTTCATATCACTATAAAATGTAAAAACCAATTCATATGACCAATTTTTTAAATGAATATTTTTTGATAAACATACAAATATTTAGCTTCAATTCTTTTAAATCTTATTAAAATGAGATTTTAAAAAAATGATTTGAAAGATTATGCAAGAATTTATTAACATAAAACATGTCAATTTTAAAATAAGTTAAAAATTTAGTATAAAATTCGTTTTCGAAATATAAATGTTTTAAATTAATTTGATGTTATTTAAAAAACTTCAATAAGGATTGGCCCATCACCAAAAAAAAGAAACTGAAACTATGGAGGCTCCCCAAAATAGAAGATTCAATGGAAAGATAGAGTGCCTCTCTCTTCAGCCCACCTATATAAGGTGAGAAGGGGAGGACTTTGGGCAAAACATATGAGATGAAAGTGAGGTGCTATTGGGAAACACCCTTGGGGAAGACATTGGGAACCTAGGGAACATATTAGGAACTTGAAGGGAACAAAGAAAAAATGAATCCCCACCCCACTCACCCAAAACTTAGAAGGAAGGAAAAAAATCAAGGCACTTTGA
Source organism: Sphagnum tenellum (assembly GCA_963921925.1). Taxonomy (NCBI): domain Eukaryota; kingdom Viridiplantae; phylum Streptophyta; class Sphagnopsida; order Sphagnales; family Sphagnaceae; genus Sphagnum; species Sphagnum tenellum. The sequence continues at coordinate 5,957,863 of OY998150.1, read as the reverse complement.
GTGCATGCTGAGCCTTCCCATTGGTTGCATGAAATTTTTGCCAGGGGGTACTTATTTATTGGAATTGGTCTTGGTGGGTGTTGGTGCTAGCTACTAGATGATCCCAATGACCAATACAAGAACAACACTCAACAACAACCAAATGGTGAGGAAGAGATGAAAAAGTGAGAATGGGAGGAGGAGGGATGGAAGTTGCAATGTCCAATCACACTAAAATTTTGGATGAAGAAAAGTTAAAAACATTGCCAGTTTGACTGAGTAGTAGCATTTTTGCACATTGGCTAGATATTTTGATTGGTCCAGGTGGGTTGTTATTATTTATTCATCTTTTACTTTTGTCTAGCCCCGGTTTTTAGTTTTATGGGTGAGGTTGAGAAAAAAAAGAAGAAAAAGAAATTTAATAAAACGAAAAATTTAAATCCACACCTTTTTTGGTTAAATTCACACCCTTTCTTCGCGCATCCGATTATATGCAAATTAAATTTGAGTGTGTCTGCCCCACCTCCCCTTGATGTATAGATGAAAAGTTATTAATAAAATTATGATATATTTGGAAAAAATTGTATAATATAAATTCCTAAGTCAAATGAACGTCAAGGGGGTGTGGCAAACACACTCAAATTTAATCTGCATATAATCGGACGGGCGAAGAAAGGGTGTGAATTTAACCAAAAGAGGTGTAGTTTAAAATTTTCCTAGAAAAACTTTAACTTTAACTTAGAAAAAGAAAAAGAAAAACTAAACGTCGTGTTGACTTGAACTTAGTCCTTTGAAAACCTGGTTTTTTGGGAATTTATTTTGGGAATTTTCAGCAACAGAAATCACTTAAAAAATCAATATCTCCCCACATTCTAAATCCAAAGCTTACCAAATAAATTCCATTAAAAATCCTGCTCATCAAGATCTTCCCAACAACACCAAAGGCACATTTCCAATTCCTCCAAAAAATTTAGCTACAATTTAATTTAATTTAATTTAATTTTCAGTGAAGAAATTCATTCAATATTCAAGAACTTTTGCAACTCAAGGCCAAACGTTATGGAACCAAGCCCATGCACCCCTCCTCGTCAGGAGCTTTCCAAAGACACCAAGAACACACGATCTGAAGCATCCTGGTCCAGTTGATCTCATAACTACAAAACAAAACAAACTACCTTCCTTCATATATATATATAGAGGAGTTTTTCATAAACTAGAGGATTGGATCACATAAACATTTGGATAAACTGCTGCTGCCACCATTTGTTGTCATTGTCCTCCTCTTCCATCATCTTCTTCTTCCAAGATGAGGAACTAGGATGGATGGATGACAGAACGGATGGATGAAAAGGACCACCACCACCGGACAGAGAGACACCTAAAATATTATATAGGTAGATATATCACTCTGGTTGTTTGATGTTGTTTTGTCTTATGTGTGTATCAATGTCCTTTGTTTTTGTTACTATGTCTTTAATGAGAGCATATTGGGCTTGATTGGTGTTTGCTTTTTTGGTAGAGGGGGAGGGGGGTTATTATGCATGTCAATAATATTTTGGTGTCATTTTGTTACTATTTTTTGTGTATGTCTTTGTGCTTTTGGCGGGGTTGTAACTTGAAAACAAGATCAATCAAATCCTGCAAAACCCACGAGGGCTTCCAGTGGGTTATGACCAGGACACATTCCTATATTTAACACAAGTTTGCTGTCAAGGCTCAAGTGCAAGAGGCCATGAAAGGGGTGGAGTGGTATCCTTGTGCATTTATACACCTCCATAAATGCATGCCATCCTCCTATATATATATACATATTAGTACTCAATTTTGCCTTCCCTATTCTCTGGCATATATCATTTAAATAAATAAATAAATAATAATAAATACCCCACTACCCAAATTTGTCCTCATCTACCCACTAGATATTTGCATTTTCCTTCATTGATTTATTTTTCTGGTTCAAACTTTAAAATTTTTTATTTAAAAAAAAAGAAAAAAAAAGAAACCAAATTTCTGCATATGTTAAAGCTCGGACTAATTTTCTCACCCGCAAAAATAAAATCCTGCATGTTTACATTGTCAACCCCTTATTTCTATTGCTCATGAAACCTTGGCAAGCTTTATATAACACAAAGCACTCGGCAAAGGGAGAAAGGAAGAACAATGAGGAAGGATGGATGGTGTGTTTTTAAAAGGTTGCAATGCCTTTCACCTTGCAAAATGGTCCTATGTGAATTAGACCAAAAGTTATTAAAGCCCTTCCGAAGAAAGGCCAATTCAAAAGTGGAACTTGCAACATGAAGAGGGGATGGCTAAAACAAAAATTAGGCCTTGCAAATGGAAGTCAATTAAAAATGAAGGGTTGAATTAAAGGCTTTGTGTATTCACATATAATAGGTGTAATATATGTTGGAGAAAAATCATACTCCATTTGATAATATGATAGAAACATATTTCGAAACATTTATATACAAGACATGTCATAGTATATCATGTTGTTCCTAGTGAAGGTTAAGATCTCTAGAGATTTGTGATTGATTTTATGCCAGAGTTCAAGTCAACTTTTTTATATCAAACTTTGTGGTAGTTTTATTTTGCTTTTGAAATTGCAACTTCAAGATGAGGAGGGGATTTTCAAGTAGAATTGGCTGAAAAGTGATTGTGAAATTAGATTAATGTGTAAGACTTTTGATGCATTGTTGGGTCCAAACACAATATGGGGAGCCACAAATTCATAGGACTATAAGTCCATATTTGTAAACTATTCATAGGATATTTCGTCAAATAGGCTCAAAATTATGATCAATGAATCAATTTTTTAAATTAAACTTTTTTTAAACAACAAAAAATATTAGTTAAATCATTTCATAAGTGCTTTTGGGCATTCCATATTCATTAGATCCATTTCAAAACATGCCACATGTTCTCATAATATATTAAAAGTTTTGTTGAAAAAATTCACCCTGAAATTTCAAGATCAATGTAAGTAACCATTACATCAATAATAGTAAAAAACAATAGTTGCATCCTAGAATGGTTCCGTGAATCTAGTTTGCACCTTATTACAAATATCATTGTGTGGAAAGAGGTGAAGGGCATAGATTGATTTAACATCTTTGATATTTGAAATGACATGAAGAATTATAAAATCATGCCTTTTGAGATAGACTCAAATTGATTTTCTTCGTTACTTAATGTACTTATGTAGGTTTTAAACTTTCAATATATTGGGCTTTCACTTTTAATATGTAGGTTGTTCAAAAAATGGTCTTCTTGTCATATACACATTTGTCAATCAAGTGGAAAACAAATGGAAAGTTATAAAATTCACAACCTTCAATGTAAAGGGTAAAATCTTCCAACCCTTGACCATGAAAATCACCTTAAAAAACAACTTCAGATGATGCTGAGGAAATTTATCAATGTTGGGTGGTTATTTGATTCTATATAATTAGTGGTGTACTTTGATGAGTTTGTCTTCTTTTTTTTTTGGTGACGATTAAATTTCATTTTGCGTTTCAATGTGATGGGCAATTTTAACAAATGTATTTCACATGACAATTCTAACCTCTCACACAAAAATGTAAAGATCAAAGCATATGAAGTTTTAAAAAAAAAGGAAAAATCTGAATTTTTTGCAATTAATCTAAACTAACATTTAAAAAAAAACCATGTGGCATTTGGTGAAAGGACACTATTGGGGGCCCATTTTGGGCAAAAAAATGTTTTTTTTGGGGGTACATTTTTAAGGTGCACTTTTTAAAAAAAATCATTTGTCAATATGAAACACATATAAAATGAATTTTGATACAAAGCTCTTCAACATAATTCTTGTTATCTTTCAAACAAGAGTAATTTTTCCACAAAATGTTTTTTCCAACACACTTATATTCATTTGAATGAAAAATTTGTCCATATGTTTTTGTGAAATCACACAAATCAAACTTTTCATTTCTAATTGAAATGGTACAATCAATTCATATTCAATATATTATTAAATACTTCATCAACTTTTGCAATTATTTGAATCATTTTAAAAAAACAATTGCACTTTGCAATATATTGTTACAAGTTTTATTTTCTCACAAATACATTTTTTTATCATTTAATATTAATAAAAATACATAGTTTCCTTTTACCATTGCACTATTTGGCAATTGAACTACCATAATTTGAATATAATTTATTAAAACGTCTTTTCCTATTGGTTTGGTGCAAGTTGAAAGTTGAACAATTTTGAAAAATAGTATTTGTGACAATATTTTCACCTCGCCACACTCTACACATAATGACATTCCCATCAAAAGTGTCCAATGTTCCAACTTCAATCAAAAACTAATTTGATAACCAATTCAATTAAAGATTTGGTTATGAAATCAAATAAAATTTGGTTTTGGAATATAGCTTGATAAGAATACCAAATTTGGCATATGACTGTGGTTTTCAATTTTCTTCATATTTTCCAAAAAATGCATTTATGACCTTAATTCTTTATAAGTTCTTGCACAAAAAAATGTTTTAAAAAACGTCTTCAAAACAATTGCGAAATGTGGTTTTCTTGTTTTAACATAGCAAAAATTTGTGGTTATTTAAATTTGAAAGAATCAAAATTAATGGTTATTTATTTGTTTCTTAAACCATTTTTTATTACAAAATTCAAATAACCACACAACATTAGTAAAAATATTGTTTTGTGACTTTCTTTTTTAAAAGCTTTTAGTTTTAATTATGACATTGTTAAATTTATTTAAAGGTTCTCTGGGTGAAGGTTTGAATTTTTGAACCTTTCAATTTTAGATTTGGCACATTTTTAAATCCAAGAATTTTCACATTTATTTAAAATATGCATTCATTACACATTTTGTAATGCTAAAAATTGTATGGGCACAAAATTTTACAAGAAATTAAAATACGGTTCTATGTAAGTACAAAGTAATTAAAGAATTTAACAATTAGTTCAAATTAATACTTAACTATAAAGTTTGACCTATTTATTAACTTTCGAAAATGTCAACTTCCTTACCTAAAGATCTTGACCTTGTTTTTAAGAATATTTTTTTACAATTCTTATTTTGATTTTAGATCTAACAAAAGACTAACTCCATAATCTAATTTTTATTACAATAAAATGGTTTCAATTCAAGTTTGGGTCACAAGAACTTGAACCCCTAGTTTTTGTTTTTTACCTTGCAAATTGGGTAGTCTCACAACATTGGTAAAAATCACAAAAACACATGGCTTACTCCCAACCATTATAAATATCACATCCTTAAACTAAATCAAGGTTTTTGAGTTCAAATTTACCATTTCCCGAATCAAATGTGGGCTCTAAGAGGCGTGAATATAAGGGTGAAAGTTATTGTGTAGGTGTTTGTTCACCTTGGCCCATATGTGTTGAATATTCAAAAACTCCAAAAACATTGTACAAGAAAGGACGAACAAAGGTTGGGATTTGAGGAATGAAAATAATTGTTTTTTTAAATTCACAACTTACTAATAAGTTAGTATAAAAATGTTTTCCTAGCCTCATTTAGGCCTTGGGTGAACTAGTTGGCAACACCTCCAATGATACTTTGATACAAATTAGATATCCTTATTTTCTTGGGATTCTTTTAAACGTTATGAATATTCGACCATTACACTAAATCACGGTCCAATTCGAACTTTTTCATGTTGATGTAGATTTTAACTTTGAAGAATCCCAAATCAAGAAGGTTAAAAGCACTAGTCTACTAATATAGAAGATGGTGAATTTTAGACCCCCCCCCCCCCCCCCCCCCCCAATCTAGTTGTTGTAGTAGTTTTTAAAAGCATAATTTTTTGGACTTTTTCTTACCTTTCAAATTACTTATGGTGGGTGCAAAATAGAAGCCTTGAGTCTAGTTGATTGGTTTGGTTTTTAAAAAATATTTATAAATAAAGTAAGGATAGAGGCCCCAAGATACAAAATATATATATTTAACAAACACATGGAATAACAAAATGTTTGAAGGAAAAATATTTATTGGTGTTGTTTAGATAAGGTATTTCAGATTTCACTATCAAATGCCAGCATTTTTTTTTTCCCTTTTTTTTAAACAAAAGGACATGGATAATGCCGATCTACAGTTCTAAATATCAAGAGGAAGAACAAAACAACTCACACAATCCTCACAATTGATGTCATTGGGCAAAATTTTGCAACATTGAGTAGCTTCAAATAATGTGTACACCCCTTTTACCATTCTTACATATTGCTTCTTCCATTTGTCGAGTCTTCACATCAATATTTAGTTTTGGACATATAATTTCATATCTTTATTGCCACATTCATTAATGTTAAAAAGTCTCTTTCGATAGTATGGACCATTCAATACTATGGAGCATTTTGTGACAACGTGGTCCATTTTAGTGCATTTGTAAAGGAGTTTAGAATTGAACAATCATTCTCATCATAACTATTTTTCAAATTTTTAAACCTACAACAGTTCATTTATTTTCATCTTGAGGTGTCCATTTCATACATCTAATGTTTTTTATAAAACTTGTTTAAACATAGAGTCCATTTATGGTTTCTTTCCTTGAGTTAGGAGGCAAAATTTTTTAACGTTGAGTTTGCATTCTTGAGATAATGTTTCTCATCGGAATAAAATTTCTTGTTTTGGATCCTATCTCTCGCAATAGGATGAAGCTAGCATTAAAAACGGTGAATATTACACAACTATTCACATCAAAATGATTCCAAGGATTCATGACTCTCATCATTTCATCTCTCTCTTCACCTAGAACTTTCATGACAACACATTATAACACAATTACTCTACAAGATTTTGATGTTTCCTCAGCTTGATTTCATGAATCCTTTTATTTATGCATTACAACTTAAACATCAATTTTGTTAGCAACCACCGAGAACTGAAAGAAACAAATAATAATGAACTTATTATAATTCCATGTTTTTTGTTCCATCCTAAGATTGATGAAACTAAAAGTACAATTTGAAAAAAAATCCTTCATTACAAATATAACTATTGCCAATACTTTGTTGTAACCAAACCATATCAATATAGTCATGCTAAAACTATAGCTATAAATTTCTATTAAATCACGCAACCAAATTGAAACAGGATGCCTGGTGGCTTGTAATAAATTTTGTTATTTTAGCGAATTAAATAAGAAACAAGTATTACTAGTAATGAAGTAGGAAAGGAAGAAAACATTTTCACATTTGGCATGTAAGTTGTGCCATTCAATTCATCATGTTTGGGCATAGTGCAATGTAGAAAAACGCTTAGCAGATGCTAAGCCTTTCCTATATGGCCACTTTGTAGGGATCAAATAAAATGTTTTGGGACTACTAAGCGTTTCCCAAATGGACAAGCTATTGGAATGGCCAAGTGGTGGGAATCGCCAAAAAAATTGTATGCTCCAAAATCGTTAAAAAACATTTAGTGCCCACTAGGGTTTTTAGATGCTTCACGAATCACCAAAAATGCTTGGCCATTACCATGTGTTTATTCTATGTTTTGAAAATAACAAAATTTGTTGAATAATCATTAGGTGTTTTTTGTATGTTCCGAAAATTGTTGAAAATGCCTAAATAAATGTTTAAAGCTTAAATGATGGACCACATGCTAATAACGGCTAACCATTCAAAAACATTTATTCCAAGGCCTAAATAATTTGGGTAAAATCCAGTGTTATTTAATCAAAATATTTTTGAATTTTTATCATAATTGGTTGACATTAGATTGATTTAGTCAGAAAACAATATCTCCTTAGTGCAACAAGTTGAACATTTAAGGGTTTATCATCTTCTATTTTATTTTGTATCTGATGTATAATGGTATTAATGATCATCCATTAACCTTGTGGATGTTACTGAGTAATAGGTAAATTATCCTTAAGAACCATGAATACGTAATTGTCAAGATGAATGTTAGTGACAAGGTTTCTGTTTAGGATTCAAACGAGGATGGTAGGGTTCAAATTGGAGTAGGCTAGTGTAAGGATCCATCACTAGTTTGAATTTATGGTGCTAGTGGAATGGAAAATTATATAATTGTAACCATCATATTTGTGGTTGAGGCCTTTGAATAGTGAAGATTCTTCTGTCCCACTTTAATTGCGGGATATTGCAAATCATTAGTGGGAAATGATTACTTTTGGCTTGCAAAGGATGTTTCATTGCTGGAAGAAACGCATGTATTTCTAGCACAAGAAAACATTCATGATTCAGTAGGAGAGTTTTAATAATTTGTGGAAGAGAAAAATGTTTTGTAAGGATCAGGTTTTGCCTACATCATTACATTTTAAAGAAATTAACGATAATGATGAAATTGACATTATGATGGATGGGATTATTAGTGAGGATTGTGATGGATACAAATGTTATAACTTTGATGATGTTAATAGTGAAGGTAATTTGAAAAATAATTTATGATTCTATGAGTGAAGGAAGGAATGAGGGTGGAAATGGTGAACAATAAGAGGAACAAAATGAAGAAGGAAACGACATAAGGAATTCTCGCATCCCATCAAAAGGTTTGGTGAGGTGTGGAATATGACCTTTCCAATGATGTTAAGGTGTTCATTGCAAGTGGGCATGTAATTGCTTGTGACCCTAAAGAGGCCGTTATTGATAATAAGCTTGGTGAAGATCATGTGGGTGTGAGTATTTTGTATTGCCCAAATGATGTTTCAATAATAATGATAATTTAGAAGTGGTCATTTGCTCAAATATTTTGGATGGGTACTCTTTTAGACAACTTTTCATATTTTACAATGAAAGCCACATATCGATTATTGATGAGGAGGGAGAAATTGGTGTGAGGAAGGAGCAATATACATTTTAGAAGAGGAAGCAAAATGTAGGACATTTTAAACTTTTAGTGGCAATAGAATAGCTCTTGTTTTAAGAGTCTATTCAAAATGTGAATTCTGCATTATGTTGTGCATGGAATTGTTGTCAACATTTTCCTCTTGAGAAGACATTGTTGTTGAAAGAAGAGTTTTGGAGTTTATTCTTTGAAGACTGGAGAACATATAACATGCATATTCTAAAAAGGTTGCATGTGAGAGGAGACATGAAACAACGAAAGTTTATCACAATTCAAGAAATAAAGATTTGTGAAACAACATGGCACAAAATTGTTGGCTTGTCAAGATTAACATAAATGTTATACAAAGCAAATTGCAAGGAAGGTTGTAAATCTTTACCTTACAATAACAAAGGTTCACATAAACTCCAACCAAGTAGGTGGAGTTAAATGTTCAATCGTTAATTGACTTGTGTGCGAACACAATGTCACATCAATTGAAAGGAATAAAAAATGGTAGACATGATGTTGAACATTTGTTACTTGATACATGGAAGAATATTTGAAATTGAAGTGATGAAATAAGTGATAATGTATACAATTTTAAATACATGCAAATATTGTGTGGTTATTTTGGTTTAGTTGTCGATGTCAAATATTCTCATGTGTTGTTTAGTATGACATTTTTTCCCTTGTTACATATTTACAAATCAATAAAAAATAAAGCATTGGAGATATTTTTCAATTTTCGACGAGAAAGTTGAAGAAGAGACACCATATCAATATTGATGTACAAAAGTGAGGTTTGACTTTTGCAAAATGTCTTATGTGTCAATCTCTCAAGGATTTAATATCGAAATTGGGAAAGATTTACAATGATGTGAGAGAATATGACTTAAAGTTGAAAAAACACCTTTTGCATCAAAAGTTATGTAAAATTTTGTACCATACTTGGAGGTCCAAGTTTGTGTTCGAAAGATGAGTTACTACGTGTTATCCATGACAAAATGGATTAGTAGAAAATTGCACTCCCAAAGTTGCAGGTGGTAAACAAAATGGTTTGTGGGCTTGGACAATTGCCCATTACCTTGATGGGTATGATAGTTCATGGTCATGGTGATGAGAGATATGCACAATATTCCAATGAGTTGTGGCCTAATAATCCCAATTTTACAGTTGGGTACTTGTTGCGGTGTTTTCAAATTTTGGAAAAAGCTCTAGTTTGTGAGTCCAATATCTTGTTTGAGCACCCTACCCAAAGCACATTCTTTACACATCTTTTGCAAAGCAAATCTCACTATACAAGTGAATTAAAAACACCAAATGAAGTTGTGGGCCCCAAACCATTGTCGAAAAATTTGTTGCTTCAAATAGATAACTATGTGAAAGACAATAAAAATAGTTATTTGTTAGCATTTTTGTTGTTGTTGATGGCAAGATAAGTGTGTGGGGAGGTTAAACTAAGATTCCTTGTGGTTGGTCATACACATGAATATATTGTTGGATGTTTTGGATATTTGTCCAAAAAGTTGAGAGAGCAGAACAATTATATTTTGGCAAATTTGATGAAGGCTTTCATGGTTGTGCAAGAGAAAAACCTTTCAATTCATAGTTGATTCAAGAGATTCCAAATTTTAAAGCTTGGGTCCTTGGTTGTTTAAAGGATGGTTTGGAAACTTTGGTAAGACATACTTATATGCATCTTTTTAAAAATTTTATGGATTTGTCTAGTTGGCCTATGATGTAGTACAAAGTTTCACCAACCAATAACATTTGGAATCCCATGGAGGGGCCTCCAATCCAATTATGGAAAACTAATCTTGATGGATCTCCAAAGTTGCCTATTGGAATCTGTAACCTTATTCCATATCACCCAAGTAGGGGCCATGATGCAATGAGGTCCATGGGTAAAGAAAGGTTTGTTAGTGCTGAACAATCCAAATATGTTGAATTATGGAAACAAGGCATTGAGTAAAGTGCTCCTTACACCATGAAAATGAGTCTGAATGTGGATTATTGGGAAGATATTTTATTGTATTTGTCAAAACCTTGCTTGTTCAAAATTCCACGATTAGAGATTTAATTATGTGAGGGCCTAAGAATTGTCATCCACAAATTGGGTTGTTGATTTGAAAAACCCAATCATGCATCCTTATTGTGGGCCTAAGAACTTGAAACCAATTCTCGCATACACCCCATTTAGAGACTTCAACAATGGAAATTTTGTTTTCAAGAGGCTTCATGATCCTTTCCTTCTCCTTGTTTGGATGGGAAAAACATAAAGTGATGTTGTTAAGGATGATAAAAATGAAAATTTCCAAATGGTGAAGGTTTAATGGTGGGTTCCATTGAAGAAATGGTCAAATTCAAATGAACAGTGTTTGTATGAAGATTGCTAGAACAACAAGTGGAAATGTAATTTAGTAGATCCAAAATAATGATTCGAGATTTCAACTATTCTATTTTCTCCCCTTTTCAAAAAAATACAACAAACAAAGGTCAAATTACTAATATCAATAGTTGTTCTTATAAAGTGAAAGTGAATCTTGAAGTTGCTAATACATCCAATAATTTGTGAAATATGTTGTTGTCCTTAATAAAATATTAGTTTTTTCTTGATGTCTTTTTTGTCATTTAATTTATTGCACTTTTGTTTTTATGTTAAAATTTGTTATTCATGAATTGTGTTATTAATGAATTTAGTTATACAACAAAATAATCATAATGTTTTTTAATATTCATGATTAGTAACAATCTATTGAATCTTATTCATTGGTGGCATTGGTTTTTTTAAAAGTGAATTTTTGATAATTGTGTTTGTAGGTGAGGCTAAAATCTGAACCTCTCATCTATTTTTTTGCACTTAGTGGCCACAAGGAGAAATTGTATATAGAATTTTAAACTAAAAAAAGTTTTTACTATGAGCACCATTTTAAAATCCATACTTGTGAGGGTAGCCATTGTAGATAGGCATGGTGACCTTTTTTTAAAACTACAAGAATTGATTTTCCTTTTGTGATTAATGGCTTCATTATCAATAAATTATTATTATTTCATCAATGGCCAATAACTAAAGGAATAATATATAAAGTTCGAATTGACTTGGTGATCTTTTTTTAGTTTGTATTTGTCATTAATTGAAGAACTATTGTTAATCAAACACATATTTATTATGTCTTTGTGTTTGATGAGGTGTATTGTTTAATTAATTTCTTCATCATAAATAATTTCATGTACATTGTTAATAGTCATAATTAGTGATCCTTGTTGTTTATTTTAACGTTAATCCCTAATGGCCACCAAACATATGTTTTTTTGCTTTCATAACATTGAGTCCAATTTATGAATTAAAAAAAATTGGGTTATTTTGTGTTTGATGTGGCATATTTTAAAAGATGTTTTTGGTCATACAAAATTATATGTGTATATTCTTAGATAGTCATGGTCAATGATAGTTTTTGTTGCACTTTAATCCTCATCCTTGGTGGCCACTTAAGCATTTGTTGTTTCTTTCATGGCATAAAGTTTGAAAATTATCAAGGAATTTTCTTATTGCAAAAAAATGTTTGAGTATATTCTTGGATACTCACTATCAATAATTTTTGTGTTTAGCCTTAAACTTAATCCCTAGTGGCCACCAAATATTTCTTTTTTTCTGCCATGGCTTAAAGTTGCCAGATATAATTAATGATTTTAATATCGTATGAGTAACAACTTTGGATCCATAGATATTATTATGATTGTTGAATTGGCACATGTTGTGCCTAGTTCTTTTAATTTAGTAAATAGAATTTTTGTTTCTCATGAATAGGAGCATTGATTTCCAACCTTGATCATGAATAACCTATAATTTTCACTTGGTGGGCACCAAGAAAAATACTCTTTTCATCATTTTAATATATTAATTTTGAAACTAGCGTATTATATTCATTACAATATGAATAGGATGGATGGATGGATCCATTGACAGTGTTGTTATTGTGGGATTGGTTTCATGTTTTTTGATGTATTAAAAACAATGATTGTAAATGTTACATGAAAAAATTGGTATGAATTATTTTGAGACAAAATGTCTACATGGATGTTATATTTATGAATGGTTGTTGTTTTTACTTGAATATAAGGTTACATTTGTTAAATCTGATGGCCACTAGACGGAGTTTATACCACCCACCAAGTTGGGTAAAATCCAAAATTAACAATTTAATCCCAATTAATTAAACAAGTGTTCTATATACCTATCTACCTACCTAGCTTATGCTAAGTAACTTATTTAAACCCAACTTAATTTAACCTAGCTTCAAATTGTCAAACATATTATTGCCACATGGATACATCTTAGTTGATTATGAAACATTTCATGCAATTACATTTTAAAGTCATAAATCTAGTCACAAATGACCATGTCACATCATCATATGCAATTACACTTTTTAATTGTAAAACCAATCTCAAATGACCATGCCACAAAAATTGAATATTAGTTGGATGAAAAGTTGATATTAATCACAATTCAATGCAACTGGCATTTCAACTAAATGCCATGTAATGTTTTTTGTGACTGAGATTTTTATGTGACTTGTTCAAGGTGATTAGACACAATAGTAGTCATATTTGGCATTTGTGATTAAAATTAGTTGTAATAGTGATTAATACAAGAATTCATTGTAACAATTGATGGAAATGCCATATGATTATCCATCTCACCGTTCTATATCTCCTAAAACCCTAGTGTGAACGACATATCCTCATCAATGAAACTTTAATGGATGATGTTAACATGGGCGTTGAAAAATGCTTGTCATTTTATGTATGGGTTCTAATCTATGTTTTACCTTTACAAGCAATCCGTGTTTTTAAACCTTTGATCTTCTATTCCAAAATTAGTAGAACATTATTGGATTTTGTTTCAAATTGCAATATTTTTTCAACATTGATAATAATTAATTAAAGTTGAAAAAAATTTATGTCATGTGTGAAGTTCTATCATGATGTAAGTTAAAATTGTGAGGTTCAAGGCTTCATCATAGAGAAGAAATACAAAATTCACATCACATGTGAAACTAATATTGTTATGTGAACTAAAATTATGACATTACAAGTCCCATCACAACAACAAAAAAATATTTTTCATTTCAATGGGTGCAAAGTGCATTAAATTGATAATAATAACTTCTTGTGTAAGAATGGGATAAACATATGTGGTGATGTTGATAGTGAATAAGTTGTGAAGAAAATCATTAAAACATTTTTGTGGTTTAGGAATGAAGTTTTTTGTTAGTTTTTTGAATTATATATAAAAAAGGATTGTAATTTCCAAGTTAATGAACAATATAGTGAACATTGTGATATCATTCATTTGTTTTTGACAACTAGTGAATTTTTTACTATTTATGAACAAGAACCCAAGATTGGACAATTTTGATAAAATTGAACATTTAGTTACATTGGGAAGGGGTTCAAAAGGACAAAATTGTTTGTTGTGCTTGTTTTCGATGTTATTGACTACAAGATTTTGAAATATTATGAATGTTTATTTGTGAATATGTCTCTACCCAAATTGCAAAGGCTTTATGAAAACAAGAATAAGGATTTCAATTGCAATTTAATATACATATTTTTTTGTTGAATGAAAGCAATTCCCATCTTGAAGAATGAAAGACAATGTCATTGTAATGGTTCCTAAACATCATGAGTGAAGATTCTACCAAAAAAGAACTAAGAGATTAAGTTGCTCCAAGAGCATCCAAGTTGAGGAATTGGATACTACATTACCTAGTAGGTGATGGTGAAACTAGTAACATCGATGAAGGATGGATGGCAACACCTATGAAATAGTCAATAGACACACTCCATTAGAATAGATAGTCACCTCCCACAAGCCAAAAGTTTTAATGATAAGAAAACATGAACCACAAGGGCATAAACAACATCGAGGCAATGAAGTTCACGCAATTGAACACATAACCTACCAAATGGGTGAGGCAAATGACTTTGAACACAAAGTAGAAATAGCTTATAGTTGCTAAGGGATAGAACAAAATTGCCATTGTTATGTTTTACCGTTTGAATGCCAAGTAGTCAATAGACACACTCCATTAGAATAGATAGCCACCTCTCACAAGTCAAAAGTTTTAATGATAAGAAAACATGAACGACAAGGGCATAAACAACATCGAGGCAATGAAGTTTACGCAATTGAACACATAACCTACCAAATGGGTGAGGCAAATGACTTTGAACACAAAGTAGAAATAGATCATAGTTGCTAAGGGATAGAACAAAATTGCCATAGTTATGTCTTACCATTTGAATGCTAGGTAGTCCAACAATAGGGTTTCATGAACATTCAATAGTTGATGAATAGGGTTTCTAGAACTTTAGACAAAAAATTGAATTGTTTTCAAAAGATTCAAAAAAATCATGCATAATTTAATTAGTGTCAAATTGGTTGAAATTGCCAATTTTTAGACTAGAGGTTCTTGCAAGTCACCAGTACCTGCCCATTAGTAATGACCGGCAATGACACCCGACGGTTATAACTGCTTGGTACGTACCCGATATAAACCCCAACGGGGCAGTTCGGAGAGGCGTGCATGGCGATGGTTGCCCCCTCCTTTCTTTCTTTTCTTTCTTTCTTTCTTTCTTTCCCTTCGTGTCTCCCGAGCGTCCATCCATTCATTCCTGCTGCAAGCAAAGCCTGGATTTAGCACCACAGCACGACGACGATGCCTCCCGCCTCGCCTCGCCTCACCATGCAATCACCGGGCTGCAATCCACAGTTTCATCGCGAGCCAAAAGAAAAGAATCAATTTACACTTATTTTTTTGTTTTTTTTTCGATGACCCAAATTCCAAACCAAGTGATTGCTTTCCTGAACGAATCAAGAACCTCAAAGCTACAGATGCTCAAAGAAGCTCGTTGTAATGAGTTCTTGAATTTGCATCATATCGAGTCAGTGATCGGGAGGTAATAGCCGACCTTTACGTCCGCTTTTTGTCAAGTCTACAATGGCAACAACGAGTACACTGGGTGCATTGCGGTTGCATTTTGTTCTAGAATCGTTGAATTGTTACACGAAAGCATTTGCTGCAAGGAGGTGTCAAGAATAAAACGGAGCCATGAGGAAACTAGCAATGATGAAAATGGAAGTCGGCATTATTGCGAGGAGAAGAATCCGCAATGTTCAACCTTCGGTTTGCCTCGCAGGAACAACTAGTTAAACGGAGACCTGTGTATGCTTGCAACCAATCCGAACGACCAAGACGGAAAGGACCTCAAAGGAGGGCCAAAACGGAAGTCACAATAGCCACAAGCAGCATGAGAATCTATGACCAGTCTGTTGATTTGAAGATGAAAGAAGGCTTGAAATTTGTCTATTGAGAGATATCAAGAATGCAAACGCTCTAGTGCACTGACGTTTCTTCACAATCATGGCGAGTTTCTTCGGTTTGGGATTGAGGAAAGCCAAGGGCGTACCAGGGAGATTTGAGTTCGAAATTCTGGTGCAGGAGATCAAGCCATGGATGCCGGTGGTGCCATCCCCCGTGCTCCTGTCATGGCATAGAGGCGAGAAGCGTTGGGGGAGTACAGCCGGTATGATGCCGCTTATAGGAGGCTCCAACGGAGACAGAGTCTACTTCAACGAGAGCTTCAAGATCCCAGCCACACTCTACGAAAAGCAGCCTGGAAACAACGCGGGAGGATACGAGAAGAAACCCCTCCTGTTCACTTTGCAGTCAGCGACTGAGCATCCATCGGATTACAGGAAGACGGCAAGAAAGACTCTCGCCATGGCCGAAATCGATTTGGGAGAGTTTGCAAGCCTGACGACGCCTCTCTACAGAGGGATCCTCTTGGATGTTGGCAAGAACAACGCTGCGGGTAAACCGATCTTGTATTTCAGAATCGATTGTCGCAGGAAGGCTCCTACTTTGGCACCTTTGTCATCGCGCTTGGCCGTTGGTTTGAGAGGCTCCAGCCTCTTTCCTGCCAGTGATCACTTGCCGTTGAAAGCATTCAATAGCGATGTCGCGGGACTTGTTCACGAGACTGACGAGAAGAAGACGAGTACTGCAAGGAGCGGAGAAGATGGTGCATCCGATGATGATGCTCTACGACGACGTCCTGCATCGCCGCTGAATGCGCAAGAGACGAGAAATGACGTAGCTACAAGAAGACAGAAGAACCGGGATAAGCTCTTCTCACTAGATTATGACAATGATAAAAACATTTTTGTTCCGTCACTCCGAGTCACGAGGCCGAACTCTCCGAATCCACTAACGACAAGTTCAGGATCTTCGTCTGCTACTACTACATTCTTGCCGCGGGAGCCAGCAAATCCAGTCCAAAGCTCTGGCGGCATCACCCTGTCCAACGATCAGAAGGTGTAAAAGGTGTTTCTTTGGTTTCTCACAAGCTGCTGCTGCTTCTTCTTATTGCTACTAGCCTTGCATTTGAGAGTCTTAGCGGTGGCAGAAACGAGAAAAAAATATCACGGATTGCGGTGCTTCCGGAAGCAACAATAGATGCAGATCTTCGCTGCAACAGGCAAGGAGACGCGCGACGTGAAGTTAGTTGTGCATGCAGTAGAGAACCTTTGCAATAGCGTCGATAACTTTTGTTTTTGTGTATGTTTTCAGCAGAATGTTGCTGCTGCTGCTGTGACCACTAGAAAGATCAGCACCAGCATAGGTGAAGAAGAGAGCTCGAAGAACTGGACAGAGTCCGATCGCGGAGAAAAACCAGAACAGATCCCACGATTGCACGACCTGCATGGTCTTCCAGGAACGTATGCAAGCTATATAGTAAAGCCAGAAACTCCAAACGAACCTGTTGTTGTTGCAGCAGCAGCAGCATCTCCTGGAGCTACAGAAGATGGCTCCATTGATAAGCCTCCTGGAGGCACGGTTGCAAGCAGATCTGTTGCAGCAGCCGTCTATGCTGCCACGGCTGCACATGAAGCAAGGAAGGCAATCAAGCATTCCAATGAAGCAGAAGAAGACTCAACAATGTCCATGGCTCCAGCAATTACTAACCTTCTTCCAACAGAAATGACAAGCCCTGTAACAGATGCTGCTGGTTTTGTAGTCACTCTGCCAAGCTCTAATGGTGAATTGCCACGCAAGCCTGCTGCAGTTGTGCCTGATTCTTCCTCACCTTGTCCACCTGCAACAACAATACCAGCAACAACAGTTACACTCATGATCAATGTCGCATCTCAATCAGCATTTCTGGAAGGGAAGATATGTGATGATCCTGTCAAGGAACAGGAGCCTCAGGCTGTTCCAGAGCAGAGTATTGTAGTTGCAGAGCCTCTTCCAAAAGAAGGACCTTGGACAGGGCCTCCTGTTCCAGAGCAGAGTGTTGTTGCAGAGCCTCTTCCAAAACCAGGTTGGCCTCTTCTTGACAAGAATCATGTGATTCTAAGTAGAACACAATCACAAAGGGGTAGTGTTTTGCCTATGAGAAGTTCTGGGGCACTGCCACCGCCACTTGTGATTGACAAGCATGTGATTAGCAAAACCATTTCAGAAGGGAATAGTATTGTCAATCCTCCTATGAAAGAGATGGAGCAGCTTCTTGTTGTTGATGAGAATGTGAATGCTGGAGTTGAGGATGAGAACATCATGGGTGGAAAGAACAACAACAATATATATGTGCTGGGTGAAGCTAGGGCAAACCTTGCCATGTTAGAGAAAAGAGCAATTGAGGAATTGAGAAAGAAAGTAGCAGTTGCAGAAGCCAAGGCAACATTGAATCAAGAGCAAGGTGAGGAGAGAGCTTCACAGCTAGAGCAAAAGTTGATGGAATTGGAAGATGAGCTGCGGGATTCAGCAGCCATTGAAGTTGCTCTCTATTCCATAACTGCTGAACATGTCATCTCTTCTCGTCACATGCATACACCTGCCCGACGTCTCAACAGGCTTTACAGGTATGCCTTGAAGAAATGGAGCCCAAAAAGACGTGCAAACTCTGCAAGAAACTCTATACTAGGACTGGTTTTGGTTGTGCGAGCTTGTGGAAATGATGTTGCAAGGTATTATAATTGTATGCCTTTCTGATCTCACAGCTTTTGCACTGTAATTTTGTGGATTTCTTTGGTTTTTCAATGGAGAACCTTGTGGACAAAATCCTGCAGAAATTCACCATTGAGTTTTTGAATAACAATCACAATAAAGTCTAGTGACATTCTCAGGAATACATACATACATACATAAATACATTGCTGTGTGGCCTGACCATGCAAAACAGAATTTTGACAGATTGTTTTGTTAGACTCAAGATACAAACTGTGTGCTATCGTGTAATATCATGCTCATGATACAGGTTAACTTTCTGGTGGTCGAATGTGATTGTATTAAGAGAGTCGATCATGCAGGCTGGAAACATTGAGCCCACCACACGCTCTAGCACAGAAGTAGGTGCTGATGGTGTTCCCAGTAGCTGCTGTGCCAAAGCTAGTGATGTCAATCAGTTTGGAGCTCAAGAAACAGTACAATCTCGAGTACTATCGAGACAAGTGAGTGGCAAGCTACTGATGCACAGTGATTGGGGAGAAGGAAGAACATTTATTTCTGCACTCCAAAACGTTGAGGAGTGGATTCATGCACGGATTTTGGAGTGTGTTTGGTGGCAGGTACAAACTACAATCCATTGGTTTCTTGGTCCTTTTGGTTGCAATGCATCAAGAGGATAATCTATGGTTCTGTATCTGTTTGTCCACATTCTCAAAGGCATTCTAGGTGTGGAGCATATGATCTGATTGTTGTCGATGCTTCCTTTCATGCTGCCACCTCCAATCTGACATGAGCCAATCTGATTACTTTCACACTGTCAGGCAATGACACCCCCTATGGAGGTAGGAGGTGTAAGCCTTCCTGAGGTAACCAGTTCCAACTTTGCGCGCATACAGGGAGAGTTCAATAAATTCACTGGGATGGTCAGAGGTGGAATTGATGAGCTCAACAAATTTGCTGAAAATGTAAAAGAGCAATATTTCATGAAAGAAAAATCAGATGCAAATCTTTCACAACTAGGAAATGCCCGTCAAGGTTACATTTCTACACAAGTATGGAAGATTGCCTTAACAAACGCTCAAAACATGCTTTGCCCTCTTCAAGGACACACACATGGATGTGGCTGTTTACCTGGGCTAAATAGAATGGTATATGTTTTCCTAGCTTCCATACTTTGCATTTCATTGGATCTGTGAACATCAACCATTTTTTTTCCTCTGCATAGCTCACAATTACAATGCAGGCCAGAAGTGGAGAGAGAGTATGTGTGGATTCAGCCCTATTTCTTGTACAAGTAACATGAATTGTGAAAACTTTATTGCTGCAAACTTGAAGTGTGGCTTCTGTTACAGGGACAAGGTATTACCAGATGGAGGAACTGATTGCAGGAATGTGCTATTTTCTCAGATAATTGCAGAATGTGTGGAAAGGCTGGATGTTGCTCTACTCAATGGAATTTTGAGGAACCCTGAGAACAATTTTCCAAGTGACCCCTTTGCTGATCCAATCATGGACCTTTCAGTCCTTCCAATTCCCATTGGTGCCCTCAGCTTTGGTGCAGGCTCTCAGCTGAAGAATGTTGTAAGTTCTTTCACCAATTCAGATTTTCAAATAAGTAAGCCTGTATAACCAATTTGACCTTCTGAGAGGTGAAATTTTCATTTAACATAGCTGGGCAATCCCCCTTGGAAGGAAGGCCAACAGATGAGAATTTATGGTGTGCCTACATTTTGAATAAGATTGATTCTCTGAGACAGTGCAATGCAGGTGGTGCAATGGTCAACATGGCTATCAGCTTTGCTTGATGTTAGAGATCCAAGCTCTACAGAGTCTCTCAACAAAGAAGCTGCTGAAGCACAGGATGGGGTTGACATGAAAGAAAAACCTATGGTGTCAAGATTTATGAGAACCACAGGCAGTATGCTAATGTTGCCAAAAGACATGATTCTGGAGATAGCGAGGAGGAGAGAGGTGTTCTCTTAGCCTTCCTTCTATGTTTTTTCCCAAATGTGCTTTCTTCCATGTCTCTGCTCATTCTCATGTTCAAGTCAATCTCCTTGCATAAAATCTCTGGCATTACATTACAGTGTGCTCACAAGAACACGGTTGGACCTAGTGATGGAAAGCAATTTCAAGAACTTGGTTTCTTACCTTTCCAACTCTTGATGTGGGGTGCAGCCTCCTTTTCATCCCTTGTGTTTCAATGTTTATAATGGTTATTCTCAAATAAGAGACCCAGGCATGGGAATTTGTAGTTGAGGTGTCTTTTGAGAAGAATATATATGGCTGATAGGTGTGTGTTCCAGGCTGCCAGAAAGGAAGCTGATCAGAAATCCACCATGTACTTTAGTTTGCTTAGAGCAGCAGGAGATCTCTTGATGGTGCCAAAACACATGGTCCTTGACAAAACTGTGAGAGAAGAGGTACCTGGTTATTCCTTGAATGTCCTCTGGTGTTAAATGAGTGCCAACTATTTCCCGCATCTTGTCTTTTCATGTGGTGAGTGATGATCTTGCAACATTTTGTCTCTCATGTACATCGACTGATCTTGGCAGCATTCTGGTGGCTATGCAATTTGGGTTCTGAAAGTTTTTGATGTAGACTGCTCCACGGACTTGGTATATGGTTGGCAGGTATGTCCAGTACTCAGCTTAGCTCTAATCGAAAGAATCCTCCATGACTTTGTACCTGATGAGTTTTCTCCAAATCCAGTTTCACATGACCTTCTAGCTGCCATCCACAATGAGGTACACATGCTCTCTACTAATCAGTTTGCTGTTTTTCTTGTTGCACTGTTAAACTTATCCAGCAAGTATATGCTTCTGTGTAAAAGGAAAATAAGTCTCTTTCAGTGGTAGAATACTTAGTTTATTGCATGCTTGCCTGTCAGTTTTGAAAAGGATTTGGCATTGGGTATGGTCCCCTTCTCCAGGTGTCACTTGAACAGCAAAAACACAGCTTCACAGATATGAACCATGAAGCTGTAGCAATTGCACATTTCCCTCCACTCTTCTACAATCCTCCTCCTTCACAGGTCGTGAGGCTGTGGATTGGGGAACTCCCTGAAGCTGGTGATTTGGCCAACAAGAATACCTATTCACTTTTGCACAAGGGGCACAACAGTGATGATGAATTGGAAGAATTTGCATCGACTCCACTTTCCTGGCTAAGAGATGGTTCCACTATAGGATCTCGTGCGGTTCTTGGCAGGGAGGCTTTGGAATTGGCAGGTGGAAATGTGGTGGTGACCAGACGTCATCAGTTGCTGAAAGAGGTGTGGGAAATGCAATAATCACTATTCCCAATTTTTGGTAACTTCACTGATTATCCCACTCTTTGTTGTTGCAGCTTTTTAGGTACTTGGTGTGAAAACGTGATCAATTTCAGTTCCCATTTTTTTTCTGGTCTTTAGAATTACGGTCAAAATGCAATGAACATTCTTGTTCCAGAGAAGCAAATGTGCATTTTACAACAGCATTGTAATGACAAGCACAATCTCTTGAAATGTATGTCTATGGAGCTCTCTCAGTTTGTCACATAGCCATGCTGTGCCAATTGATATAATGTTAGTGTAATTCTGAGTGAAGACTTGAATCCATTAACTACAATTTAATACTCGAGCTCCTAGATGATCTTGGATTTGGATAGTATCTCTGGTGGTGATGGTTTTGTGGTCTGCCATATGAAAGAAAGAATTATGAAGACATTACTGCAAATGTTGATTGTGGAAAAAGAGGAAGTAAGGGTCAAGCAAATGAGGATCAAAGACACTGAAGAACATGAGAATGGGAATCTGCCCTTATTGAGGAATTGATAACTGAACAACTGTATCTTAGCATTATGTTTGAGCACATGATTAGGGTTTAAAGATTTGGGTTTAGAAAGTGACAAAATTGGATAGATTGTTTTCCACATTGCATTGTGGCTTTTTTAAGGAGTTGCTATTTTCCACAAGCAAGAGTGTCTTTTCAAAGTTGTTCACATCCCTCTTTCTTGCTGCCAGTGACAGCAGAATTCTCAGCATAAAAAGCATCAGCAGAAAATTTTCTTCACATTTTCAGCATGGTAAGATCATCAGCATCAGATCTCATCTGGATCTGGGGGCCTTGAAATGTCCAGAACAAGAAGGTTCAAGCAATGTCTTTTCAAGTTCTTGAACCTGTTCTCTTGAAAAACAAGAACCAACCAATAATCACTTATTTTGCACGAGGGTTGATTCTCAAAGACCTACTTTGAGAATCACTTTTTCTACTATCTAGTTAGGGTAGACTGGAAGGTTGTTTTTAATTTTAAACTGTTCTATCATAAATAAGTTTCAAGGTTTTTTCAATTGATGACCTATTTCATAACCTACTGGGATGGAATTCTAATCGGGTCGGTAATGTTATTAAAATTTGAAAAATTCAATACCCAGCCCAATATTCAAGCTTTGAATGCTGCATACCCAATGGGTAGTAGGTTCTTTACTTGGTTTTTAAAATCAAATCAATGTTTGCTGGGTGCTTTTATTAATAGCAACCCTATTGAGACCCCGGTCGATAACTCTGTGTTTTCTCAATAACCAGCCAACACACTGGTTCAAACCCAATTGGTACAGATTAATGTCAAGCATTAACAGATGTACTATTTATTAGAAGTTATATCAAAAGATTGCGTACTAATTAGTACCAATTGGGATACCAATTGAAAATTTTGAGTCACCAAAATTTTCTAACTGGATATCACGCAAAGATGATAAAGACTGCTGAAGCATTTGCTAACTTGAAGGTCTGGATGGAGAGACTCCATAGCCTCTAAATCCCATCCAAATTCTTCAACAAAAATATGTTTGAAGTCTTAGTGCTGACCCTTGAACCATCAAGAAACCGCAGCAACGGGGACTTACACATCCTGATGGGGAAGAGATTTGTCAGTTCTAGAGTGATTCAAGAGCTCAACAAAAAAGAAGCGAGAAATGATTGGCAAGATTTGAAATCGGTGCCAGAAGAAGAGTCTAGTATTTACAGACAGATCTATATAGTACAGACGATCCTGAGCTACATTCTGAAAAGTAGTCTGACCTCTCACATCTCAGTATTGGCTATCTTTTCTTAAACCATCACCACCGCAGAAAAGTTGCTCAACATTCTGGTTTTTGGAGGGAATTAGGAAGCCCCACCAGGAAGCTGGTGAGCCACCAGATTGCACAACCCCTTAAAAGCAAAAAAAAAACTCTCAGTGATCAGACGACCTTGGAACAAAGATGGGGCAGTGATCCAAGGCCACAACAATAATATACATGTTCAAATTTTAAGGTTCTTCTAGGGCATGTATCATCCATAACTTACTCACAGCAAGTTTTGATGACCAGCTGATCGTACAAGCTGGTGGATCACTGGATTGTCCACCTGAGTCAAGAGTTGTAGTAGACCTCCTCGTAAGTTGCTTTACACAAGTGCATAATCTCTGGAAAGGCTTCTACCTCCCTTAGGTGAATCCAGAGCCGGGTAGGCTGGATGTTGGAGCATGGACCACATCACATGAACATCCTCATAGCCACATGACACCACATCATTGTAAAGCTTCCTCATGCCATTCCCTGCTGAAACCAAAAAACAATGCATCAGCAAACTTTGATAGATCAGAGATGTGTAGATCATATGAGACATTGATATCAGAGATCATCATTGGATATGAGACAAAGTGAAACATTGGTATCAGAGATTATCTGATATGATAAAAAGCAACTTCAATGCAGCTTGACCTGCAATAGCCAATACTCTGAACTCACAAGAGCAAGTCTGAAAATGAGAACTATAATCCTTTCCCTAACAAAACCAGAAATCTCTGAACCCCATACACCTAATTCATCAGCCACATTTTGAAAACTTTCTCACTATATAACTTCTATGTTTATACTAAGGCTTGAAAGAGGAAAGTCTCACTATACTTTGATGTTTTATACTGAGGCTTGAAAGAAGAAAGCCTCACAATACTTCAATATTTAATACTAATACTTGAAAGACAAAAGTCTCACTATACTTCAAGGTATAACAAGAATTTCACCCTGCATATAATAAGATGCATATTGAGAAGGTGGTATGCAATTCATATTCCCAAATGGTAGTGAAAAGTTTCAGGGGGTGGGAATCGCTTGAGTTGTGGAGATGATTCTTGAACAGATTTTACTATCTATGGAAGTTTACAGGAGAGGAATATAGATCAGCTCAATAGGAAGTCATTTGTTGATGTGTTGTCAAGTCTATATTCATGGCTCACAATGTGCACAACAAGCATCACATAGTAGCCTCCAAAACTACTGCCCAATGATCGCTTGCGCATCTCAGAAGAGAGAATGTCACACAGAGAGAGAAGAAGCTGATTTGCCATGAGATCAATATGACTGCAAGAAAGAGAGTCTGGCATCCCCATTTACCTTGTATAAAGAAAGACATGAGCTCTAAACTTTCAATTTGTCCATCCACTCGATCTATTACTCTCTCATTCTAGTACTGTATACATACAGAGATGTAATTGATTCAGGCAACGCATACCACGCTTCCGCTTGTGAGGATGCAATCTGGTCAACACAACATCCCACATTCGCCTAAACGGAGAGGTTACTTGCCGCAGCCAACCTGCCATACCTCTCGCTCCAGATTGATCCTTCTTCTCCTCCTCCTCCTCCAGATCACTGCGCCTTGTATAAATCGCAACGGAATGCAAAACTTCTGAAAGAAAACAAGCAAGCGACACTGAAGAAAATAGCGCAAGAAGCCTGGCCACCCGGTGGGAAAGAAGCAGACTAGCAGAGACGTAGAACTGGAGGCGGCAGCTGCAGCAGCAGCACTAGAAGGCACAACAAGATTGTACTACTCTAGTCTCTCTGTGCTGATCCTCTGAACTCCTATGACTACTACAACTACCGATCTTCGCCTTGGAAGTCAGTATTTATCTCTGTGAGGCTACTACCTCCTCACACCTCCGAAGAAAAGAAAGCCTTAGAATCAATCAAGCTTCGGGAACAAGCCTTAGCATCAATCAAGCTTCAGGAACAAGCCTTAGCATCAATCCAAGCTTCGAGAACAACAAGCCTTGGTATCAATCAAGCTTCGAGAACAAGCCTTAGCATCAATCCAAGCTTCGAGAAGAAGCAAGCCTTAGCATCAAGCTTCTTGTGCAGCAGCTGCAGCTGGATCCGTGCTGACAAGAAGAAGAAGAAGCTGGATCATGATCCGTCGTACAAGCTGCCAGTACTGAAGGCTTCAACTGTACAATGCTCCTATACAGGACTAGTACGAATAGTTTCTCCTTGGAACTTAGTAATACATATCTATCTATCTATCACTGCGATTCTACCTCCTCCCGCCGGCCTGCCAGAAGAAAAGAAGCCTTATTATAGCATTAAGCTTATTGTGCAGAAGAAACTGGCGTATGATCGGTGACAAGAGGGAGGAGGAAGAAGAAGCTGTGGAATCATGACTATCCGTGACTGCAAGTCAGGAGAGATCAAGAGGAAGGGGAAGAAGGTGGATGCACCTATAGAAGAAGAGCAGTCGGGGAATGAGGTGGCCTGTGTCAGGTGGGACAGCCTCAACTGCGCCCGTTGCCTGGCGCAAGACACGCCATGGCCGCCATCTCCAGCGCTGCGTGGGCATGGAGCAGAACTGCAGGGCTGGAGACACGGCCCCGCTCTTCTTCTTCTCTCTCTCTCTCTCTCTCGTATTCCTTTCCCTTCTCTTCCCTGCCCTGCCCTGCCCTGCCCCCCTCCCTCTAGAGTCTACCCGAAAAAAAAACTTTTGTCAAATCTTTAATACTATATTTATTTTGTCTTTCACATAATTTTGTCAAATACTTTAATATTATTATCATATCTTTCCCTCAAAAAAAACCCCAATTCTTTTTTCTGTTGAAAAAAATTGGTGGACAAAATAGGGTTTAGTCTTTTTTTTGTTGTCAAAAATGCTCAAAAACTATAGCATAATATTTTTCACTTGCCAAAATAATTTTTATTTGTCAAAGTTCCAAATTTCATGCTAGGTATTAATTTTACTATCTTTCTTTCAAAACTGAATATAGGCTATAGGGTTTTTGTTGAATTGCTCAAAGAGTATCTATCATATCTTTCACTTGATTAATTAAGTATATATAGTTTTGCCAAATTCTCAAAGTACTTAAACTTACTACCTAGGGGCTTTTTATTTTCCATTTTGGCAAGAACATAAATTTGTCCATTGTTTTGGAAATCTCAAAAAGAGTTACAAATATTTTCACTTCATAAATGAATGGTTTTGACAAATTTGAATATCATTTTTCTTTTTTTTTAATTATTTCATTCTATTCTATTTCCCATTGTAGCAAATATTCTTTTGTTAAATGCTCATTTTATTGAATACTTATGTGTGATAAATAGTTTGTTTTTTTTTTTTTTTGGAAACTGCACAAAGAATATTTCTATAGTTCACGTGTTGTGTCACAATAGTTTTGCCGGATGCTTGAAAGTATTATCTATATCACTTCACAAAATAGTTTAGTTTTTCCTCGCATGCTCAAGGTATTATTACATGGTTTTACTTCACGATGGTGTTGTTGAATGCTCCGAGTCCCATATAATTTACGTGACTATAGTTTTGCCGGATGATGATGGATGATGACTCGTCGGGTATGATTTTTGTTACAAAGAGTCTCATGTAATAAGCCACTAGTCCACCTCCACGAGATCCCCGAAACAAAAAAAAAAGGATGGGGGAGGGGGGGGGGGGGGGGGGTGGTGGGTTGCTCGACTTACCAACCTCGTAAGTTGGCTTTGTTGGTAAGTTAGTTATGAGAAAGTAGTTGTTTGGTAATTGATCATGGTCCACTTGTTTCATTTACTCGTTTTCCTCCCTCGTCCGAATAATTGTAGCTCCCGGCTGCCCACCAACTTTCTCTTCTTCTTTTTTTTCTTTTGTTCAAAAAGTCTTTAAAAAGGGCATGTGTGTAAGGTGGGTAGTGAGTACCCTACTAAACAATAAACCACATATATATAATATGTAAAATACTTATTTATCTATTTATTTATTTATTTATTTTTGGGTGATTAGTGCCCAAATCTTGACAGGCTTTGAGAATTTCTAAGATTTGAGAAAATTTTCTTAAAAAATCAATCTACACTTACGGCCGTTTGCAAGGTGATATTCAAGCGGGTGACCCATTTATGTATTGCCTCAGCTCTCATCACAACATTGTCCTAGGACATAATGTCGTGCCCGAGATCAATCTCACGGCCATACCCCATTCATCATAACCCCAAGAAATTTTTAGAAATGGGTTTTTTTTTTAAAACTTTTTAAAAAGAAATTTAATTTTTTCTAAAAATTGAAATGAATTATTATTATTATTTATAATTCCTTTTTGGGGGAAAAATCTCGCAAGTGTGTGTTTTGAATCATTCTTTGCGTTAGAGATAAAAGGAGAAGGAGGAGGAGGAGCACATTACAATGTTTCCAAGGCCATTGAGATTCTTCTACTTACACTACTTACTCTCTCTCTTTCTCTCTCTCTCTACATGTACTTGTGCAAAAGGAAAAAAAGCCTTGGAACCTTTTTATATCTCCTTCATAATTGCTGGATAAGTGTTCTTCATGAGAGCTATAACTCTCCATGAGGAATATACTTGACTTGGGGATATAAATATATTATATATTTATATGCCCTAATAATGGCCCAGCTCAACATTATAGTTTATCATGCAAGGATATGCTTTGTAGGATAGAGAGCAAACTCAATCACTCCAAGAGAGAGAGAGAGAGAGAGAGATGGTGAACTAAGAATTTCCCCCTTCATTTCATGTCATGTTGGGATACCGACTTTTTTGTTTGTTGGAAGAATGGGAATGGTTGGAAAAGACTAGTTTTGAAGCTAAGTTGTAGCTCTTGGCAAGCTGAGTGCAAATATACATTTATGTATATTTTTTGAACTCAACGTTGAAAGCCAAGAAAAGAATTGTCTTCTAAGGTTTCACCCAACCCAACCGTCTTCTTCTCACAATCTCTTTCTTTGCATTAGTAATTAATAAATTTGTGAATAAAATTTATGCTTAACCTTTCGGGGCACCATGAGTCTAACAAAAATTTGTGAACTTCTTACGTTGGATTATGGTGTCTATCAAATCATTAATGGGTTTACTTAGCTTGAGCGCACCATTCAACAATTTGTGGTTTTTTCTGTCTACATTTGCATGCATAACATGTTTTGTCATTCAACAACTAATGCAAAGAAGATGGCCTATTTGTTTACCTATGTGGTTTGGTTGTACCCATCAACTTTGGAATAGGACAAAAAAATGTGATCTAGAAAGTTTGAACCTTGTATTGTGTCCATAATATGATTGGAAATATCCATGCAAAAATCCAAAAGAACGTTATATCTATTGTATCATGGATGGTTTTTTTAAAAAATGAGCCCCATCATTTGATACATTGTTACATTCACACCATAACATGTTGGCATTTCAACAAGGAGGACAAGTAGTAGATATCCTATTGATGCATTTGTGTACACATTAACTTTGGGTTCAATGAGACAAAAGCCTAATCAACAAAACCTTTTTCCCATTCGGTCCACTACTATAGGATTCATGATATTATTGGTTTGAGATTTAGAGTCCGAGTTTTCAAGACATGGGCTTTATGATTTTAATCGTCAAAATTGGACAAGGTCACAAAGATAATTATTTATTGGAGAAAAACTAAAATCCCAAGGAGTTTACACCACTCGAGGGTCACTTTTGTACAAAGACTAGGTACCACATCCCATCCACCCATGAGGAATTCACATAAAGCACCATTATGAGTACAAAATTCTTTCAATTGAGTTTCTAAATTCAATAATTGTTTTAACTTTCTTATGTGCTCCTAACATTGATGATGTCACTCATGTTGATGGTTAAACACCATTCATCACTCTTTGTCCACATGCTCTTGTCACAACATGCTCTTGGCTCTTAGGACCCACACACACATATATCATCACTTTGGTAAAATATCATATGATGCCTATGATTGAAGACGTCCTCTTGGATGAAGATGGCCCAACACCCTCATCATGGAACCACAGTAACTCATGACCTAATGAGTTGAGACAAGTGGGGATCTTGTGGGACATGTTGATTTTAAAAAAACATTTCTGAGTTCATGTGGGGTCTCATAGTTTTTTGCAAACCCTCTACAAATCGGCTTCACATTTCATCAACATATTCATGAATCCGACTCCAATCCTTGGATACAAATGGGAAGGAACTCTTATAATGTATTAGAGCTTTATGCAGTTTACATAGATTAGGGATTCGAGGGGTGGTTCTTAGATCGAGGGACCGATAACCATCAGTTATTAAGCTGGGTATATATATACCCATGTACTCAATCGGTGTGAACTTGGTGGGAACACATTGAAAAACTATTCGGAACAATTGGGAACTCCCAAAATCTAAAGTTGATCGTTAGTTTACTCATTTAAGGGATCATTATTTGCTTTGAAGCATGGAGATGAACTGACAACTTTGGTGGGAAGCCTCTTATGGGGAGCTAGAGTAGAGAGTCCACATGATGGATACACCGATGGGCTGGTTTATTTAGTGGTAGATCAATAATAGCATCTAGAATAACGCTACGTAGCTTGCAAAATTGTGTGATAATTTGCATGGTATGAGAGAGCGCCATCTCAAAAGACTTAAGATTTGTCCTTCACCTTTCCCAAAAGAACCAAAGGCAAGATGATGGGTGCACTCGTCGTATATGATTGGAATGAGTGTGTTTGGTTCAAAGGCAGGCCAAGCTTGTACTCTTGGTGGAACAACAAACTTTTTCAAGATTTCCTAGCTTACGAAATGCTTCCCTCAATACCATACAACTAGAGCTATTGATCTTAAAACATTTTGGGGGGAGGGGGGGTCTTGTCTTTGTGAGACACAAATATGTAAACATAACAATAAAATTCATGTTGAAAAAGGGTTTGCTACTTCATATACTAAACTAGTATCCATCAAACATATACATATAACATAAATGGGGTTCATTAAATAAGGGTAGAAATTCATGTTGGGTGGGTCTTTGATTTTATTATAACCTCCAGTTCTGAGCTTTTGAAACTTTTCAAAATAAAATAGAGTTATCCGTTAAGTCAGGCGATTAAGGAGGGGGGGGGAGGGGAGAATGGCCAGTTTCGGCTTAAAATCAAACCCAAAACCCGGAATGAAAATTTAACAAAGCGAAATAACTGGGACCCAAAGCAGTGCTGGGTGGTTCTTTAACTTTTACAAAGAACCTCCGGTTCCAGTTCTAACCACCATTGCCTAAACTTGACCTAAATATCGGACCCTCTTCTACTTGCATGGGTTTATATATAATATGACCAATTGACTTGATACTCCAAAAATTATGTAGTTCAAGTTTTTAGTTATGGTCTAGGCGAAATCTAGCATGCCCTAATTTGGCAAATTCAAGCTATTGGGAGTTCAAAGAGAGCCATGAATTTCAAATTTCTTCAACTTATGGGCATTCTTGATGTTGTACTAAAAGTTGTTACAAAAATACTTTGTCACGTAGACAAAACATTTACATATGTGGCAAGAATATATTTGTCAAAATGGCAAGCATTTTTTTTTGGTCTAAGTGTCATGAATATTTTTGCCACGTATCTCAAGATCTTAACATGTAAATGAATTCAAGTGGTTTTTTTTTGTTTTTTTTTTTTGAAATACTTGGGAATAGTAGGAAACATGCTATTGTACACACACAAATTTGATACTTACAATTTGATACTCGCCAAAAAAATAAAAATAATGTCGGTGAGCATTTTGAAAAAAATAACACACACCGATATATTACAATGTTTAAGCCACCATTATAAAAACCATGCCAATTTTTGGCATTTCTAAGCCAACCTAACAATCATCCATAGGAAAGATGTAAATAAAATTGACCATTGTTTCCGGGAAGATTTAGCCAAAATCTGGCTATACATGAAGTACAAAACTTTTAATCATCCTTCTATACTTTTGGCTATACACTGAAAACCGATTATTAAAATATTATGATTTTTTAGTTTTTTAATTTTTTTAATTTTTTGCCTTCTCACTTCTGGCGATTGAAAAGCTCCAAAACCCAGTTCAGTTTTGAAATTTGAAGTTTCGCCAAGAAAAGAAAAAGGCTGTCGGCGACTTGGGGGCCCCGGGGGCACTCGACTGCGTGGCAAGTAATAAAGTGCAGTGAAAAGTTTCTGAGACTACGTGGCAAGTAGTAAAGTGCAGTGAAAAGTTATCGAGAGTACGTGGCAAGTAATGAAGTACAGTGAGAGCTTTTCGAGAGATTGCGTGAAAAGTTCTCGAGACTACGTGGCAAGTAATGAACTCAAGCGAGAGCTTTCCGTGACTGCGTGGCAAGTAAAAAAGTCCATTGAGTTTTAATTGCCCAACCGCCACGTGGGATTGAGCTGGCGGTAATACAGCAGACAGTTGCCGCTAAGTAAGTAAGTAAGTGGGTAAAGTCCAGTAGTAAATCTTGCCAGTAACTAGTCGGCGCAACAGACGAGGACTGATGATGCGGTAATTTTTTGGCAAAAGGGTAAATGTTTTGGGGGAAAAAAATAAAGGCACCAAAGTCGCTCTACTGTGTTCCCATCAAGTTCCCAATGGGTTTTCAACATATCCCCCACCCACCTTCCCGCAATTCCCACTGTGTTCCCCTGACATGTTCCCAATAGCTCCTCTCATTTTATCCCATATCCTTTGCCCTAAGTTCTACTCTTGTAATAAGGTAAATAAATCCCCCAAAGGACAAGGTAAAACAACATTTTTAATTTATTTTGGGGGTAACAAAATGTTCAAAGTTTGATTTTTATTTATTTTTGGTTGGTGATGGCCAATTAAAGGTGCTCAATGCAAAAGAAAATAAATAAAAATAGAGCATTGGGGGGTGCCCACAACCAATTAATTAATTAATGGGAGTCAGAATAATTCATTTATTTCAATTCATTTTTTAAAGTTCCTAGTTGAAGATGAACCCTAGAATTTGTTTAAAACCCTAAAGTACCAGAAAACCCTAATAGGAGATGAACCCTAAAATTAGTTTAAAACCCTAAGTACCAGAAAACCCTTATAGGAGATGAACCCTTAAATTAGTTTAAAGCCCTAGTATCAGAAAACCCTAGTAGGAGATGAACCCTAAAATTAGTTTAAAACCCTAGTACCAGAAAACCTTAGTTGAAGGTGTACTGTAAAATTAGTTTAAAACCCTAGTACCAGAAAACCCTAGTTGAATATGAACCCTAAAATTGGTTTTAAACCCTAAGTACCAGAAAACCCTAGTAGGAGATGAACCCTAAAATTAGTTTAAAACCCTAGTACCAGAAAACCCTAGTAGAAGATGACCCCGTACAATTAGTTTAAAACCCTAGTACCAGAGAACCCTAGTAGGCTAGGAGATGAACCCTAAAATAAATTTAAAACCCTAGTAGGAGATGACCTCTAAAATTAGTTTAAAACCCTAGTACCAGAAAACCCTAGTAGGAGATGACCCTAAAAATAGTTCAAAACCCTAGTACCAGAAAACCCTAGTAGAAGATGAACCGTAAAAAGTAGTTAAAATCCCTAGTACCAGAGAACCCTAGTAGACTAGGAGATGAACCCTAAAATTGGTTTAAAACCCTAGTTCCAGAAATCCCTAGTTGAAGATGAACCCTAAAATTAGTTTAATGCCAGAAAAGAAAGCAGACATGTCCCCTTGCTTGCTGCTTTGCCGGCGTCTCTTCTCTCTAGGTCGTGGCGAAAGCTGATGAGCGGCGTTCCTCCTGGAGCAGAACGTACGATGCATGTTGTTGTTGTTGTGGTGTTTGCCAGGTTTTTTTGTTGTTTTCCTTGATTTAATGAATGAAGGAATGGGTAGACTTGTTTTTTCTTTTGTAATCAAGCATGTGTGTGTAGGTGTGTGCGCGTGTCCGAAGAAATAAGTATCTATCTTTTATTTGCAGCCATATCTCGCACGTGAGTTTTGGGGGGAGGGAATGGAAAACAAGAAAGGCAAAAAAATAAACTGCAAAAGCAACAGAAGAAGATGATTATTCAGACTCCAGACTGATGATGCACAAAGCTGCAAAGCAGTTGGCTGGCCCACAACAAGCTGGAGTTTTGTCCTTTTGTGTGTGTGTGTGCCATGCTCATGGGAAGAGAGGAAACTAAAGAGAAGAAGACGAGACCATTGGGTTGTTTTCTGGTCTCTATAAGCGGCACAAACGAAAGAATTCATTACGAAGAGGAAAACCACAACAACCTGCACAAGGGAGCACAAGCAGCGCTCGATCCCACCAAAGAATTTTGATTTTCTTATTTTGATTCAATGGTTGTGTTGTGATTGCAAATTGTGAGTATTTTCTGTTAGAAAACATATGTTAAGGTAGCTTTAGTTTGCTACAGATTCTAAACAATCTACAAATTAACCATGTGATTATGGAGCTTGAATTGTTTGCAAGTAAAAAAACTCACGCCAGAATATGCAAACCAATAGTTTGATATGATGCTTAGAAGAAGTCTGGTGATGAGAGGTTTATGGGTTTAGGGTTTAGGGTTTGTAAGCAAATATTTCTTATTAGAAAACATATGTTAATGCAGCTTTAGTTTGCTACATGTGCAAAAATAAATAAAAATATTAGTCAAGTAATTATACATCTTATGAGAAGGGGAGGATTTTGGGCAAAACATATGGGAATAAAGCAAGGTGCTATTGGGCACATCCTTGGGGAACACATTGGGAACCTGATGGGAACTCATTGGGAACTTGAAGGGACATGTTGGGAACAAAGGAAAAATGAAAAAAATCCACCCCCTCTCCCCCCCAAACTTAAAAGAAAAAAAAATCAAGGCACTTTGAGTGCCTTCCCTTTGGCTGCATGAAATTTCTATTTTCAAAGCTCTTCATCACCATTTTTTGGCCTGGGCTAATACTCCCATTATAAACTGGGGGTACTTATTGCTATTATTTTAGTGGTCCTCTACAAAAAAATATCAACAATTAAGGCAAATTTTGTCTTGGGATGCTCAACACAAAATTGCAAAAAAAAGATTGGAAAGGACCAATTGAAGAGTTATAAGAAAATAAGAACAAACCACTTTTGGGATTGGTATATAGGGGTTAAAGTTGGGTATCAACCGAGTCATCAACATGAGTATGAAGATACCCAACTAGTCGGGTCCTATCTACTCATCATACTAGGGTTGAGATTGGGTTGGCATAAAATATGTATAAAGTTCTAATCTCAACTCATACCACATCCAAAATGGTAGCAACATTTCACTCATGTCAACTCATACTCATCATATGCATCTTTCTTTCTACGAGCATTGTTACTCCTAATATGAGTATGAGGCGCTTTAGGGTTTGAGTTGCAAGCTTCATTGTTTTTCAAAACATCAATGATTCATCAATGATTTTCTTTGCATTTGTTTTGTGACATCACACATTAAATTGATATACTCATATTCATTACTTAATATCTCTATGGTATCAAATTTTTAATACCTTATTTTATCATACCATTGTGTACAATTCTTTGAACTACATATATATGGGGAGGGGGGTTTTTTTTTCCTATAACCCTAGGTAAAGGATACATATGATTTTCTTAGATAGAAACATTACCCTCATGATATAGCTTATATACTTTCAAAAAAGTCAGGAATTTATAAGGACCTTAAATTTTTTATTTTAAAAAATCAGGAATTCATGAGACCTTTTTTGCCTATAATAAAAAATTAGGACTTCCTTGCAAGGACTCGTCCTTCCTTGCAATCAAGGAAGATGGGTCTCCATAAGCACATCTGAATACTCATCAAAGTTGGAAGCTGGAACAACCTCTGTTACCTTTCATTACTCCTACAACTTAATAATTTAGCTACATTGGGGGAGGGGATGTGAGGGAGAGGTTTGCATGACATTTCA
This sequence comes from Sphagnum tenellum, assembly GCA_963921925.1. Lineage (NCBI taxonomy): Eukaryota > Viridiplantae > Streptophyta > Sphagnopsida > Sphagnales > Sphagnaceae > Sphagnum > Sphagnum tenellum. Next base: position 5,922,121 of record OY998150.1, on the reverse strand, counting down.
TATTCCATAAAATAGTGATCAATTGTTCAATCAATGCATACAAGTTCCTTCAATTCTCTATTCCCAATGGTATTCCTAGGATATGAATCCCACCCTAGAATCCTATGAATAGCACTAAGTGGCTATTGACAATTTCTCATTATTGTATGAGGACTTTGATCCCATATTTGATAGGTTCAAATCCTTTGACAGATGCTTCAATTTATAGCTTGCCCCTTCACAATGCACATCCTTGATTGCCTTGTGATTGTATGGTGCCCATCCTTGGGGTTGGGTTCAATGATTGCTTACATGATATCTTGGGCCCTAAAGCTTTCTTTCATCTTTCATACATATTGTTTTCTCTTCATTTGTTCTTCTTCACTTGATGCGGATAAATTTTCTCTCCCAATGTTTGCAATCACATAACTAATAATGGTTCTCTCCCATTGGATGCACATATATGAACGTACTCTAAGTTCTCCTTAGTGTACTCAATTTTTTTTAAAATCCTCCAAGAACTTGCCAATCATTTCCCAAATGAATGTCTTGGAGTTGTTCCTCATTGGTACTCATGATGTGGTTTCTTTTTCTCTCTTTTTTGGGTTTATAGATTTTTTTTGGAAATATTTGGATTACAAGCACCATCTTCATCCATGTCTTTAGTCCTACATCCACAACCTAGATGGGAAGTTGAGGAATGTGATTGCCTACAATTTTGCAAATGAATTGAAAAGCTTGGACTCGATTGCCATGGTGGGAGTCATATGGGTTTTTAATGTTGAAGTCTAAGTTTTACCAAAATGGTCGACAAACGTCATGAGTCAAGCTTTTTGGTCACGAGAAAATTGAGTTTTATGTTGTGAAGTCTCGAAGAAGTACCACTTCTTCACATACATTTTTGAACCCATTGTCAAGCATTTGCTAGATTCAATTGTGTTTAGATGAATTGGTTCAAACATGTGGCTCTCACATACTAACTCTTCACAATTTGTAAATTTGCCCTCTCTTAAGTAATTAGTTCCAATAGCATGCTTGTGAAATGACCATTGTGATGTGGTTCTCTCTTTTTCAAAGAAAGAACAGGTGGGTAATGGTCGGGTATATGGACCCTTGAGCCATGGTTTCCAACAAATCAAACCCTCGGGTTCTTTTATTTTTGTTTCAAAACCCTGGAACCAGAGGTTATAACAAACTACCCAACAACTGGAAATGACCTTCTGTGAAATATCATTTCTATTCTGGTGCTCTCTTTGATGACATGTTGCTGTGATGAATTTGCTTACCAAGTTGCAATCTATCAGATCCCAGATCTAAAAATTAACATTACCAGCAAGGTTAGAATGGCACTCATTAGAATCACATTTTGTAGCAAAAGAAGCATGGACATAAAAAGTGTGCTGTTCATGTCTCTACTATAATTTCCATGTTGCCATTAACACTAATTACACGTAATATATGCAACTGGCATGAGATACACACCAAGCTCCAAAAAGAAGTGAAGTTGTTGTAACAATTTCCTTTAGATTTTTGTATGTTTTGGCAATGCAGCATAGTTGTTTTGAGACACTCATGAATTGATAGTTATCATTGTAAATGCAGAATTTTGGATATGAATTCTCCTATAACTCAGGTTTGCATTCCTGGAGTAAGGGTAATTTCTTGCCTTGCACCAACAAGTGATTTAGTGTTTACATCCTACAAAAAATTACCCCAAAAAAGAAAAAGAAAAATCCTACATCATCAAATGCCACGTAGCATAACAAAAGCTAACTTGGACAAAAGGAAAGGAATGAATGGCACCAGATCAGAGTTGTTGGTTTGATTCACAACTGTAAGACATCCACCCTTGTGAATGGCATGAGCCTTGACATTGGGTGAGATTTTGCTCTCTTTGGGTATGTTTGCAACGACTATTGATGAAATCTGGAACACCAAATTCTTATCTTGGAACCAAGCTGCATAAGTATTAGATATTCTTGATGCTGGTTGATAATTCAAGACCTTAAATTGATGGAACAACAACAACTTTTTATTGAACATACTGACTGTGCTACTCCAATTTTGAGCTTACCATCTTAAATGGTAATTAGGTTCACAAAATTAGCAGCAGCCATGCATCACCCCTTTGCCATTGCTCCTGTGCCCCTTCCTGGATGACATTCCTGTTAGAAAGATTAATCCTGTAGTTAGTAGATGCACAATCTGCCAACTTGACTCAGACAAGAAATCTGAGGCTTAAGTACTCCATGCTCCCCCAAGGGCAGTTCATTTCTCAAGCTACGCCAACAAGCATTGCATCCCTGTGAAAAAAAATCCATGTCTGGAGAATGTCCATTTCTGAAAACAGAACTGGCAAAGAAAAAACCCAGAGAGAGAGAGAGAGATGTGTCTTGCCTGTGATGATCAAATGATCCAATGCAGCAACAGCCAAGGTGAGCACCAGAAATCAGATGTCTTTATCCGCATTGCTACATTTGGGATTGTACATACAACTTTCAACTGTAACAAAGAGAGGGGGTCATGTCATTCAATTCATACCAAGATAGATCCATCTGGAAGTATCTTTTTTGGTGTGATTTCTGCTTTTGTCTAGCTTGATTGATCTGCAGGATGAATGTTGAATAAGAAAAACCATGACAAAGTCTTGAACATGCCAACCCATCTTTCAGGTCTGTTGCAATCAAGCTTGATTTTTCAGATGAAGATTGAATCAGAAAACCACAGCAAGCAGCAACATGCCAATTCTGTCTTTCAGGTCAGTCTAGCTTGATTTCGGAGATGCAGATTGAATAAGAAAAAACCATGACAACCTCAATTACATGAATGTTCATGAATAGATCACTCAAGGCCATTGAGAGTCTAATGTCTTTTTGTGGGTAAGTAGCCTCCTCATGGGTGGGCTGAGCTTGAATCCACTCTAGAAAATCCGTCCTCAACCAGTAAATGCTAAGCAAATAAAGGACATGGCAACTAATTTGGGGCAGGGGGGGGATTATTCCTCTCAAATGAGACACCAATGTTTTTTTTCCTAGCAAATTATCACCAATTTTCAACCTGAAAAGGCCCTGGCCACTTGTGCAAAGGGATTTAGTTTAAATTTTTCATAAAAATTCACTAGAAAATCTAGGCTCTTCAATCTGGACACACCTAATAGCATCATGAATTTACGTTGGGATTGCCAACCCCAACTATGTTACTGATGAGGCATCACCAAATAGCGCAATCCCCATCCATAAAAATTGTCAAGCGGCAATATCTAGGCCATCGACATCTCCACGATTCACCACCTCCATTCTCATGACTTGCTACTAAGCTTGCCAGCTTCTTATTCCTCTCTATGTTTTGCTCTTGCTAGAAGACTATGAGCTAAATTGAACTTCACCAGCTTCACCATACTCCATGCCCCTTGCTTGCCAACCGTTGTTTGTAACTCTATTGTGTTCAACTTGTTGCTGGTTTTAGGCTTTAGCAAAAGGAGAGGGGTTACTCCAACATTCAATGGAGGATCAATTTATGTTTTGTTGTGATCTCATGGGCAATGGAGGCTACAAGAGTTATGAGCATCCAACTTCCATTGTGTTTAATTTCTAGCCCAACCTCCAAGTGAACAACTCTAGTTTTCAATATAGCTTTGATGTTTAGATTTCTTGTGTGATTTGTGTAGGATAGGCTACTAATCACTCAATGCAAGATTCAATTTTGTGAACAGGAGTGAGCAATGAGCATATCGATTCTCTCGGTAATTTTAGATGTTACACAATCTTTGTATTTTATAGAAATTTGAAGATCTAAAGTTTGAATTGGAGAAACTTTTGAATTGTTTTTTTTAGTTCTGCTTTTTTGTTGCTTGGGGAAGTTTCAACTTTGTTTGAATTGTCTACTATTTTTTCATGTTTTCCCTCATTCACAATGCCTCTTGAACTTCCACCATCATACAAGTTCCAATATTTCTTCTCTAGTAGAAACCCAAGTCTTGACAATCTTCTTGTGTGCCCTAATCATAATCCAATTTTTTCACCTCCATCTAGTTATATCAATCCTACTCATGTTACATCTTCTTCTCGTTGTGTTGATCTTGCTCATGTTGCTTAATCTAATTGCATCAGTTCTTCTCATGTTGCATCGTTTGGCTATGTCAATCCAAATGTCGTTGCGTCATCAACAATTGTTCCTAATCCAAAGGGGAGAAAATTAGTTATTGATGATGTTGCAAAGCTTTCCATCCCTCCTTATCCAATCTCAAAGAAACGAAATTACGATCACATTAAGAAATTTTAAGATTCATGGGCTATTAAGTTACCTTGCGCAAAGATGCGTCAAAGGTCAAATGGGTTGTTACATAATTTTAAGTGCAAGATATGCAATCAAATAGAAGGAAAAGACAAGTTGTTTGCTCCTAAGTGGGACTCACTTTGCAAGCATGTAGGTCATAAGAAAGCATAGAAAAATATTAGTTCATTAAAGAAGGGGGAGTGGTATTCCATGAAGTCTTGTAAGCATGTAAAGAATCATATTGAGCTTGTTAATCAATTGTTTGGCTCATCAAGTAACAAATGGTATAGTTGGAAAGAAAGCAAGGAAGCTAGTGTAGTTCACCATTGTTTTGCATTTGTTACAAAAAGGTTGTTTTATGTTCAAATATGAATCCATGATGAGGGTGTTGTTTGAGCTTTTGGAAGTTCCAAGAAATAGCAAGAAGCATTAGACCAACATTTCCAACTAGCAAATGGCAAAGTTTATGCACCAATAGGTGATGGTCACAAGTAAAGCTGCAATTATAGTTGCATGATATGTTTCTATCAATTATGATGAGGTTTCCACCTTGGACAACCAATCCTAGTTATCAATCCATTGCTACATCATGGAAAATTGGGTAAGGAACCCTAATTATGTTTTGGAAGGATCTGGTTCTAACAATTTGACCAAAGTGATCATGGAGGCATTGACCATAGGCAAAGGTATGCCTAGAGATAAAGTTGCTAGCAAGCTAATGAATTTTGGAACAAATGATGTCAACATGTTTCAAAGCATTGGTGTCACCTTGAGCAAATTACCTTTTCTATTATACCTTTGGTGAAGTGCATTGAAAGTCTCTTGCAAACTTTACATGCCTATTTTGCACATTCTCCCATGCAACATTTGGAGTTTACAAAACTTGCCAAGATCATGGAAACAAAGGGGAATAAAATCCTTTGCAACATGAAAACTTGATGGATTTCCATGTTGAGTCTTGTGAAATAGTCATGGTAGAGTACATAACCTTATTGTCGAAAATGGCTATGGACAATATACGAACCCAGTAAAGATCAATTTTGAGCATCTCTATGACCTCGAGATTGTGCTCAACTTTGCGCATGCATTTTGCCCTTGCTAGAATTTGTGCATGATTTAATCAAGTTTGCTCAAATACATGACATATTTGTTTATGACTTGGTGAATTGTCAAGGACTACAAAGGTGATTTATACAACGTGTATTGTGATCAAACCTCGAAGTTTACTATTGATAGCTTCTAGTCTTTCAAATCTTTACTTGATTGTAAGCATGATTCTATCCACATGCAATGGATATAGGATGTTAATACAAGAGTTTGCCACTTGGCTTCAAGGTTTATGGCCAACACATTTGGGCAAAGCATTAAGATTTGGAAACAATGGTGGTTTCTTTTGTGACCCAAGATTTTTTTGTTGATATTGAGTCTTTGGTGAAAAACCAATGCACATGTATGTGTTGGTTCATCACTTTATTTTGCATGTTTTCTAAGATTTTAATTTAAGGTATGAACAATAAAAATTAGGATTTTGGTTTAGGTCTAACATTTTTCTTTTTTGGGTTTCAATTGAAGGTGCATGTGGTATCTTTATAAGGTCAATGCATGGTTGGGTGGACCAATTTGGGTGTCATGCCAACCAATTATGCTTTATGGTTGCCATTATAATGCCCATGTCGTTTTATAGGTTTAAAATTTTATTAAAATGAACTTGGTTTAAATATCTTAACTTGAATATTTACATGATGCGTAAAATCATTTTACAATTTTTTTTTAAATCATAAAAGCCATGGACTTTTGAACTCAAAACTCATGAACTTCACCTCTAACTCCCATTTCTATGTGGACTATCTTATGATCCATTGACTAATGGGTTGTGTGTTAGGGACTTAGAATTAGTAACATATCATATCAAAGAATCATAAGAACAAAATAAATAATGAATTAAATTTTAAAACTATATTTATGGACTTTTGAATGGGCTATTTAGGAACATTTTTTCATAAGTCCATATCATATTGGAAGAAGAAATATTTTACAATTTTTTGTTTAAATGCTTAAAGAAATAAAAACTCTAGATGTGCCATGAATGATATGAAATTTTTAAAAAGTAAAATTAGTTTAAACTAGTTGTAATTTCCAAAATTTGACCATTTTTTTGAATAAATAAGGACTTTCGTTCTATTTCAAATCAGTCCACCCAAAACCCTATAAGATTCCAATTATTTTAAAGTCTGTCCAATTTTTTTTTGAATTGTGGTTTAAATTACAAGTTATGGTAAATGGTTTAGGACTATCCAAGGTTTTTGTTGATTGTTGATTATGGTTCAGGTCACTAAAGTTTTTTTAGGGTTTCAATTAGGTTTAAATATGTCCAAGGTTTTTAAAGTTCCGGTTTAAGTTAATGTGGTTAGTAAGGTTCCAATTAAATTCAAGTGTGTCCAAGTTTTTTTTCAACTATGGTTTAAGTCACCAAGGTTTTTTTTGGGTTTCAATTAACTCCAAGTTTGTCCAAGGTTTTTTCCAATTATAGTTCAAATCAATAAGGTTTTTTTTAAGTTCAAGTGTATCTAATTTTTTTTTGCAATTATGGTTTAAATCAATATAGTTCCAATTACATTTAAGTCTGTCCATTTTTTTTTTTCAAGTATGGTTTAGGTCAATACAAGGTTTTTGTTAGGGTTCCAATTGTTTACATGTTTTTCCCAAAAAAATTCACTTTTGGTTTACATCACTAGGGTCTTTTTTGGGAGTTCCAATTTTCTAAAGTATGACTTATGTTTAAAACCCAAATCTTTTGGGGGTTCCAATTGTTTCAAATTTGTTCAATTTTTTTTTTTCAATTTTGGCTCCAATCATTAAGGCTTTTTTGGGGTTCTAGTTTTAGGGTGTTATTGTAAAGGTTCCAATTTCAACATTTTGGTTTAAGTATGTAGGGATTTTTAAGGTTCCAATTTAAGGTTTCAAGTATTTTGGGTATTTTTTATTTTGTTTTTAATGATTAAATATGTTTTTATTTTGGCAAGGGTTGTAGAAGGGCTCATTCATGAACTAGAGACCAAATTCCCAGCTCATGCAATCATGGATGTTTTAGGGATTATGTATCCCTAGTATTAGCTCCAACTAGATGATGATGTGTCATTTTCAAAAACACTTGGAAGTCGTTACAACTTCATTTTGTTATAACAAGATTTCCACCTTGAATGGACAAGAGGTTCAAGTCTTCGAAATCTTTAATGTAGGGGACCTTGAATACCAACAAAGACTATTCAAATTGAAAATGAAGTCTAATGCAACAACATGCATGGCCCCCCCATTTGACACTAATCTTCCCACCAAGATGTGGCGACTTGTGACAACATCTCACATTCTGATTACTAGTTTCCCCAAGTTCGTCAAATTGGTTAAATTGACTATGGTGCAAATGGTTGGTAGTGTGGAAGATGAAAGATGTTTCTTTATTTTGGTCTTTATGAAATGTACTAAGCTTCACAATAGGTTGATAACCCATTTGCTACTTGTTGTGCAGATGTTTGTGCAACACTTTTATATTATATAAGTAACAAAATTTCATGTATGAAAAATGCATTCAACAATGGAAAACTACCCACCCTTGCTACTGTTATGATGGGTAGCATGTGATCAACGGTTCTTTTAAAGAACTTAGAGGTCCTTCAAAGACCTACCCATTTTTTGTGCCAATAAATGTTTGTTGGTTTGTTTTTTATCTTTGGGTCAAAACATGGTTGCGGTATCCAAAAGGAGTATTGCATTTTATATTCATTGGACCTCTCACTTAAACATGTTGTTCAAACTTAATGACACATTCATATTGAAAGTTTGATTTTATCATAAATAGATACATTACAAAAGTATTATTTTATGCATAGAATGTCAAATTTGAACAAGTTTAAAAATTCCTACGAAGTCCTTGAAAAACAATGAGAACTTTGTCTCATGAGAAAAGAAAAAGTTCAAGAGCTCATATGGGTACATCTACAATATAATGAACCACTACAAGTGTAACCACTCCTAAATAACACATTTGTCAAGTTTTTACTTCACTTAAAATTAATTTTTTTCATGTAATCTACATAGTGTAATGCAATATACATTCAAAATTAAGTATAAAAATATGGGTCAATTATATCAACATTTGAAGGTGAAAAAAGACTAATTAAACACTTGTAACTAGTCTTGAGGTCCTAAATAAGTCACAAAAATATGATCAAATTTAATCTAAATTTGTTTGAAAAAATCGTATTCATGTAGATTGGATAATTATTAGACTTTACATTTTTTTGGACCATCATTGGAATTGATATATAAATAAAATCTGTAACTTTCTTTCCAATAACTCTTGGATAAATATAAAAATAATTTGTAAAATTCAAAAAATTAAATTTTGTTATAATAATATATTATACAAGTCAAATATGTGATTGAACCATAAATTTTGTGTAATGGTTGCATGCCATCTCAATTTCCAATTTCAAGTCCTTGCCTTTTTCAAGGAACCAAAGAGTTGGGTGTGGTTCATTTTATTGTGGACATATCCATAAAGAATGTTTAAACAATTTTTTTGGCCCAAGATTTTTATCACAAACATCTTGTGTGTTAATGTGTATAAAATGTATGAATGTGACAAGAACCACATGCCTTATTGTAATGTGAAAAACTTCAAAAAGTCAAATATCTAGGAATTTTGGGCCATCGATAGAACATGGCCCACTTTGGATAAATTTTATTATCGTCACTTTCATAAGTGAAAAAAATAGATACTTTAAAGGCCTATATAAAATTTGGAAAAAAATTATTTCATTTGACATGAGAAAAAAATTTGAAATGTAAGATACGTCATGGGAAAAAAGAAGAAAAAGGTGAATATGGGAATTCTTGGAATGAATCCTTAAGGTTCAAATCTAGTACCCCAATCATGTTTGGACCCCTTTGATGAATCCCAATGCCTAAGATGGCAACTCCTTTTTGTTTCCATGATTTTGGCATGTTCTACATGTTTTTTCGAAGTTAATTCCCACAGTTCACAATTTCTTTCCTATTTTGTATCATGATTTTGGATTTTGTATTACAATGTTGTAAATTTATAATAAGCTAACTTGGTGTGACATTATAAGTTAATTGAACTGGAAAGGTGAATTTCAGGGGTTCAATTCCCTTTCAATTGGTTTGAATTCATTTAGGTTGTGAATATTGATGACCTTTGTTTTGTGTGCTTAGTAGTATTGTTTTGCAGGTTGGACAATAAATTGCATGAATTTTTTGCTCTTTAGTTGTTGGATAAAAATGTGTTATATAATATGTACCAAATTACCCCCTCCAAATTTTTTTTATTGATCATCAAAAAGTTCCTAGAAGACAAATGTAAGAGCCAAAGTTACAAAACAAAAATATATCAAATGCCAAAAATCACACATGTGTAATCTCATAATCATTTGAAAAACCACAAATGCAACCCTTTTAAAGCCAAACATTTTTCCTTCCAAATATAGAAAGGAGGCCACAAACTTCACCACATCAACTAAATTAGTAGCCACATTTTTATAATAAAAAACTCTAAATGGTGCCAGACAAGGTTCCTATAACTAGGTTACTAGCCACTTGAGCACCACAACCAGGGTAGTAGGAGCCACTAGGGCTAATTCCCAAAAACCAAAAAGAAAAACATTGTGAGACACATATGAAACGGTTGTTAATTATTTGATTTTTTTTTTTGCAATCCATATTGTAATGTAGATAAGCTTTTTTGTACTATGGAATTATCCTAGTAGGCCATGTTCCACCTAGGAATGTGGTGAGCTTGGTGAGGTGAACTATTGTTTCATTAGGTGGTAATGGGTTCTTTTAGGGCTTATTCTAATAATTGGCTTGGATTGTCAATTCACATTTCAAATGCCTTTATTAATTATTAGTTTGTATTAAAATTAACAATGATATCCCCAAATGTAGAGCTAGTAAATGGTTACTTATTATGCCTATGAAAACACATGTAAAAGTGTTTAATTAAGACATAGAAACCATTTATGAACATTGAAAAGTTGAGGTCACCATCTGTTGGAAATCCCTTAGGATTGGATGAATCATGAATGCATTATTGGGTTCCACTTTGGTAACTTATCATGTACACCTTTCTACTTTCACCTCACACTACTAAAGTAACTAATAACTACCTATATAAATGGGTAAGTATCTTAGATAATAGGTAGGGAATATAGGTAGTTACTATGTAAGAAGGTGAGGCAATTAATTGTTTTTATGTAGATCCATGTGAACAATTTAGTACATAGTTAACTACCATGGTTAGTTGTTGGACAAAAATATCGTGGTTAGTTGTCCACACACCATTCATTTTACATGATGCACAAATGGGTGTTGGTTCACTTTGGTCAATTATTACTGCACAATGCACATCACAACTATCCATTCAAATATTGGCCAGAAGGCATCTCCATAAACATGCTCTAAATGCCCCTACAACAAGGAAATGTATTTGTGGATAGTAGTTGTGAAAACACAACCCCACCAATGATGAAAATGGTATTTTTCTATGAAGCTTCATGAAATTTTACAATGGACCTTGCAATCTACGGCACAATGTAAGGCTCCATAAATGAGTGGCAAAGGTTGGTGATAGGTGCACATGATGTCTATCACCATTGTGGAAGTTTGCAAGGGAAAAAATGCAAGAACTTCGAGCTTCAAGGTCTTGTGAAACTTGAAGCTTTCAAGCTTTGTAAGAGTTCAAAGCTTCAAGGTCTTGCAAATGTGATGGCAATGGTGGACTCCCATAGTTGGAGCTCCAAAATGAAAACAACAATAGATTCCCTACAATCAAAGCTCCAAGTTCAAAAGAAATGAATGTGATCGTGAACTCCCTACTATTGAAGCTACAACAAATACATTTGAAACATGTCAAAACCCAAGTTGGGTGCTCCAAGTATACCGTCAACAAAATTCAAAAGAACACCATAGGCACCCCAAATTCTAACCATCATTAAAGTCTAGAAAAAGTGACAAGCAACCCCTTGTTCTAGCCATTGTTAAAGCTCACACAAAATCAAAAGCAATGCTTTCTTTTAACCATTTTTTAAGTTCACAAAATACAAGAACCCATAGATTTTAGCCATTGCCAAATCCCACAAAAAAAATCACAAGCAACCTCTTTTTCTAACTAGTGTCAAAGCTCACAAAAAACTGACAGCACTTTAAAATTCTAACCATAGCCAAATCCCATAAAAAATCACAAGTTGCCTCTTCTTCGAACCATCACCAAAATTTGTGAAAAATAACAAGCACCCTCCAACTTTGACCATTGCTAAATCCCACAAAAAATCACAAACACCTTCTTCTTCTAGCCATTGTTGAAGTTCACAAAAAATCACAAGCCATGGAAAAAAAATTGAAACATACACAAACACAATAATGTTGCAAAAAATCACAAACACATTAGAATTGAAACAATGTTAAATTTTATATCATCCAATGTTCAAATGGCTTTTGGCCCACAAATGTTCCACCAAATCCATTTTCAATGAACTTGCAAATTATCTAATTCTTGTGTTTCTTCCATACATGCTTGGAAGGCCAAACTTGTTTTTAAGTATGTTAGATTTGCCCCATAAAACAATTGCTCCAGATTTTGGTCTCACTCATATTCAATAATCATGTTATGAAGAATCACACAACATGCCATGTGAGATCATAAATTACATCCACTTGCCACAACCTACATGAGTTTTGAATGATAGCAAATTTAGATTACAATGCCCCAAAACATTTCTCTACGTCATTTTTTTGCATTTTTGCAAACCTCTTTTCATCTTGAGGTTCATGTATGGTTCGCACAAAGTAAAACCATGAAGGATAGATGTCATTTGCTAAAAAATAATACCAAATGTAGACATTGTCATTCACTTCAAACTACATTCCCCATTTAGCATGTTTGTAACTAGGGGCGATTGATCTAGCACATTAATGTCATTGTTTCCATTTGGGAGCCCAAAAATGCAAGCCAAATCCAAAAAGATTAGTCCACAATTACCTCCATAATTATGGATTTTTTTCCATGTTTGTTTTGAAATTGCTCTTGCCATTCAACTAAGCAATTCTTCCACCTATAATGCATATAATTAATATTCACAAACATGCATAGAAAACCTATTTTTACATTGATTTTGAGTTGATTTTTTTGTTGTTCTTATGAATTCTTAAAGGTATTTTAGTTGAAAAATTGCAACTATGGCTTGTGTTAAGGGATGGGTAGACAATATTAAGATTGGACATGTAAACAAATTTCATTATTGGTCTAGATTGGAACATGGTGTAGAATTTTTTAATTCTTGTTCTTTTCAAATAAAGTTTTTAAAGGAAATGGGGCCACATTTCCTCTCCTCCTTATTTTTGTTGTGTATCATTTTTCTTTGCATGTTTATGTATTTCAAAGCAATGATTTTGTATGACAGAACAAGTATAGGTTATGGTGAAGAAAACTAACATGGATTAAAAAATTTAATAACTAAAACTTGTCATTACTTGCAAGTAGAAGACTTGTGAAGACTATCAGTAATAAAATTTGAAAACAAAATATCATTCTAATACCTATTTTGATAATATTTGCATAGAAATAGAGTTAGTGTTTACCAATGTGTGCAAATTGTTTCATCCATTCCATTACCATATTTTTGGCAAGTTGAAAATATTCATCTACTACATCAACCCTTGTTTCATATGCAAACATGTGAAATGTAATTGTGTGTTTTGGGATTGAAGACAACCCAAACTTCCTTGTATAATCTTGTTTTTGCAAGAAAAAAAAGCTCATAATCACAAGCATCTTGTAATATTTTCATGAAAAGTTTGTGATTCGTCTTATAGTGGTGTTTAAAAAGTTCCTAGACTAATGAAGGAGCAAAATAATCTAAAACATGTGTTCATGCCCAAGCTCCCTCTTTCTTGATAAATATTTCACCTACCTTATTTTTTTGCTACCATACATGTGCCCTTTCATCTTCCAAAGTTTGAGCCCAAAGCTTTCAATAGAGACAACTCCTCCCCATTGTCATCATCAAGGTTGTTTTCAAATTGGGCAAACAACTTTTGTTTCCATTTGTCAATGATGCTTTCTCTTTTTGTGCATGAAAAAACACTAAATAAAACTCTTGCAACTTCATGACAATGACAAATTTGGAATGTGTGAAAAAAACCTAATGATTGCAATTTGTATGATCACATGGCATGCTACCATGTAGTTGTTAATGTATGTTTTGTTCAAATAACACCTTTTATGATAGGGTTCAACAAAGAGAAACAGATAGTAAGATTGCAATGTGTGGTAATTTAGTGCTCTAAAAATCATCATATAGTATATTGGGTGGGTCACTTTGATCAACTTTGCACATCCCAAACCTTGTGGCCTTTCTCCAAGTTTTGGTTTAGCATGTAACCCAATGCCCAACAATTTTTTTTCTTTTAGTCCAATCCATTCAAAAAATTGATATGTATGCATGAAATACATCCAACATTCAAATATCCATGTGCTTTAAATGAAAATTGCTCAAGGGGTTTTAATTTCTACATTAATATGTCAATAATATTGATTAATTATTTTGTTCAAATAATACATGATTTAAAAAGTTGATTATGTGATCATCCGGGTGAAGCTTATTCCACCCCCACAATGGGTTATCCATTTATCTCACAATTATTTGGTTGTTTATTGAATCCTTCCAATTGTGAGGTGACAAATACACCTTTGAATCATCAATGATTCACTAATCGATCAAATCATATGCAACCATGTGTTGATTTCAAATAATTGACTATTGCACCAAGTTAATCTAACCCAATGAAGACCTCTATGTCATTGGATGATCTCCATCTAGAACTTTAACCCTCCTATGTACAATATGAGAGTTCCATTTTGGGCAATGAATATGTGATAAAATGTGATGGTATTGGGAACATGACAATAATTCATTGGGAATTTGATGTGAACACATTAAGAACTTGGTGGGAACACTTGGGGACATAAAAAATCCAAACCTCCCCCACCTCCCAAACCCATTTTTGTCTACACTAATACCCCCTCCATGGTGAGTGTGGGTACCTATTTGTTGGTTTTGTTAATTAGCATTTGTCTCATGGATTTTTGTTTTGTTTTGGTGATGGACATCTTTGATTGGCCCATCACCAAAACAAACACTCAAACTATGGACTCTCTTAAAATAGAAGATCATGTAGCCCTTCCAATTTGTCTAGCTATCAAGGTTACAAGGGTAGAGTTTTGGCCAAAGGATATGGGAAACAATGTGGTGCTATTGGGAACAGCTCAAGAACACATGTGAACTTGAGGAACACATTGGGAGCATAATTGGGAAGCTATGGAAACAGACTGGGAACATGTTTGGAACATGTGTAATGCTTCCACTTTTAGTACAATGAATTGACTTTTTTGAAGCACTTGCCCATCTCTCTTTTTCTAGGGGGGAGGGTGGGAGTTGGGGTTGGGGGTCTCACAAATGAGAAGGCAACACTTGCAGCAGCAACAAGAGTCAAAAATGGAAACCATATATAGCTAAGCTGCATGGTGAGATTGGTGTCAAAGAAGAGCAGTTTTTTTGGTTCCCATTGGTGAATGGCAAGTGATCTCTATTCCATCTTCTTCCACTTGGGACCATAAAAATTGTCATCCTATTTTGGTCAAGATAAAACTTCCAAATGGGAAGCAAAACAAGTGCCTATCTAGTTAAGAAGAAGGGTGTTATCATTTTGTAGACGCTACAAGCCCACTACTAATAACTACAATTACTACTACTACTACTACTACTACTAGGTACTATTACTCTACAACATGTCGTGAAGTGTGGATGGTGGATTGAAGATTGTGGGGTTGACATTTTGCAAGTCAATTTTCAATCACAGCTTTTTCAAATGCTTACTTAACAACCCATATACACAAGAAGAAGAAAGTGTTGGTTGCTCAAAACCAGGAGTCTAACAAAGAGAGATTGAGAGTTTAAGAAGAAGAAGAGAGAGATAAAGAGTTGAAACAGATGCAACCACATCACAAGAACCCGAGTGTTTGTTGCTCAAAACCAAACAAGAAAGAGAGATTGAGAGTTTGAGAGAGAGAGTTGCAGTTTTGGAGCCTTACCTAGCAACCATATCACAAGAACAATTGTTGCCCAAATCCAAGAACAAATAGAGAGTGTGTGTGTGTGAGAGAGAGAGAGATTCTTTTTTAAATGAATACTTAGCAACCATATAACGAGAACAAAGTGTTGCTCCAAGCCAAGAAGAAAGAGACATTGAGAGAGAGAGAGAGAGAGAGAGAGAGAGAGAGAGATGCATTTCTGAATGCTTCCTTAGCAACCGTATCACAACTAGTGTAACCCAAGGGCATGAAGAAAGAGAGATTTAGAGTTGTGAGAGTGAGATTTTGGGACTAGGTTTGTTTGTTTGTTTTTTTGTGGGGGAATAATAGAAGGGACTATGTTTCATGTGTTTGTGTAACAGTTTTTTTTTAGCATTTCAATGTGTGATGTTGTTGCTTGATATTATGAATTTTTTAAAGGGGTTTGTTGTTTTGTAGTTCAATGGGGTTTTTTTGTGAGAGTTTGGGACTTCGTGTAAAGTCTTCAAATTTTCTATGATTTGGGTATTTTGGTTGGTACGTGGTTCTGTTATTTTGCTGTGCATTTTTTAATCTGTGATTATATGGTTATGTTGTATTATTATGTCAAAAATTTCCATTGTGGGCGTGTTTTTTCACTTAGAAGATGTCAATGTGTTTCTTTGTTAAACTACAAATCTGTGATTCTGGCTTCTGTGCTTTGCAATCTGTGATGTTGGTTGACAGTTTGATTTGTGACCCATTCTTTGAATTTTGTCATTTGAGGTTTTGCACATGATCTGATTCTGTGATGCACTGCTGCATCTCTGGAATTGTGTTGATGGTGGGACATAGATCATTTCATCAGTTGACTCTTATTTTTGCATTCAAGTTTGAGATGTGGTTGTGTGAATTTTGGCACTCACATATGAACTTGTGATGTGGCTTGTGCAAATTTCCATTTTCCAACTTGCATTTGGATTTTTGTTACACAGTAGAGAGAGATGTGGCTGCTTTTGGTGGCAGCAGGTTCAGGCTATCTTGCAAGATGCTACCAGCATGTGCTAAGAGATGAGTCATTTCGCCTTGCTGAGATTGGTCAGAACAGCCTCCTGAAAACAAGAGATCGCTTTGAATTCCGGAGCTTGGAAGCAGCAGCAGCAGCAGCTGAGACCCAATTAGCAGTTGTGGAACCCTCCTCCGAGTCTTCAGCTCACACTCCACCTGCTCAGTTTGACCCAATTTCCAAGCCTTCAGTATCATCTCAAGAAGAGCCTCAGATTCTGGAAAGACATCCAAACCTTGACATATATCCTCCAAGAGATCATCAAAGCTGGGATGCAATTTCCAGTGCTGCACAAAGTGCTGGGGAACAACAGGACAGTCAATATGCTGGAGGTATGAGTGAGGGTGAAGCAACAAGTGTTGCAGGAGCTTGTTCTTACCCTGATGAGATTCACTTGCTGCACACAATTAGACCCAAGAGACAGAAACTCTCTCACAGGGTGCAGGACTGGAAGGCCCCATGTATGGAGGATTCAGATACTGTTCATGTGGCAGGATCTGCAGAAGGTAAGTACTTAAATAGCACAACAAGACCCAACAATCTGAAGCTCTTTTTATCTTGTTTCTTCCCTGCAAACTGAGCTTAGAACTTGTGACCAACATGAGTGATCATAGTTTGGCAATACAAGGTTCAAGCTTAAATGGGGCACTAGACTGCAGATGTGGTGTGCAGAAGGGAGGAAGTGCTGTTCAGATGTGGGGTGGGAATTGGAGTTCTGCTGGCATCCAAGTCCAGAACCAGTGAGATTCAGAAATTGCAACAGCTGCTGACAGAGGCAGAAGCTCAGCTTGAGGACATTGAACGAGGAACCAAAAGATCCATTCAAAATCATGTGCCTGAACCAGAACCTATTTCGCAGGTGATGTAGTAGTTGATGGCTCTTTTTTTCTTTTTTTGGCAAATCACACATTCTCTACGATCGGAGTGTTTTTGGCTCTAGATGTCCTCTTTCTTATTAGTGGGCATGTTCGATTCTGTTTCTATGTTTGGATCCATCTTCTTCAAACAGGCTGCTGAAGAAGTGGAAGAACCAAATCAAAACCCACATGTTGAATTTTCTGTGGGAATTATTGATGAAGACATGATGGAGGAGGAAACAGAATCTGAGGAAGAATGTGTCCAGATTTTGTTGAGGAAGGGTGCCTCCTCATCCTCCTTGCCTGTTGAACAAATGATGGAACTTGAGGCAGAGCTGGAGGCTGAATTGGAGCAGCTCACAGGACAATTTTCTGATGATGTTGTAGACAAGGTTAGAGTAGAGTCTGATGACAATGATGATTCTGCTTCTGAGGTGCCTTTCATGAACAACAACTATGCAGTTTCTCCAAGAGAGTTAACACGACTACTCTGTAAACTACAGGTAAACCTCATGATGAACTTTGGGTATTTGGGCACTCACATGATTATGCACTCTGTGGTTGTGGAACAGTTCAGCTGTAAAACTAACTTTGGAATCTACTTGGGCCCGCTTCTGGATCTCTCATAGATGAATTCAATTTTCACCCATCTGATGATGAAGGGGGCTCAAAATCTCTTCACTCATACTGCAGGAAACACTGCAAGAGGAGCGAATTTCCAAGTTAGAAGCAGATTTGGAGTCAGTGGAGACACATTTACAACTCAAAGAAGAAGAGCTTGAGAAATGGAAGAAGCATGTACTTTGCCTCAGTGAACTCTCCCTTACTTCTACTCCAGGCACTCTTTTGGGCCCTCAAGGTATATATATCCTCAGTAACACGGTTTGTAGGTGATCTGTTAGTTCCTGATGTCCCTGATTTCTTTGTATGTAGACCAAAGTCGCTACCCGTAGAAAACTCAGTAAATTGGATAATGTAATCAGATTGACCTCCACCGGCAGAAACCCGATGAAGTCAGTGGGGAGGATGTTATGGGTAGCTGGTCACTACGATACCTGTTGCTGTTGAAGGTCCCTGAACATGCATGTGTGTGTTGCTGATTTTCAAATGACTCCACAGTTTGGGTTTGGGGCTTTTCCCTCACTTTTTTCTCTTGGGTTAGCTTTGCTAATTTTCCTGTTTGCAGATCCAAAATCTCTATAACATGAACTACCATGCTGGTTTACTCAGTAGAAAACTTCTGCAGAGATTTCTGATACTTTTCTTTTCATGAGCTTTTCCACAACATGATGCCTCATGATGTATCATTTCAGGGGCAGAACTATGTATGCATACTGGTGGGGTCTTTTCTACTCCGTATGGGAAGCCATCACCCACAACTGAAACAATTTCCAAAAGTAATGAATCTGGGTGCAGTTCTACTGTCCCAGGAGGTCAAGAAAACTTCCAGGTTCCTCTGCAGCAGCCATCAGGTTCTTCAGGTTTCAGTCTTCTTGACAGCTTTCTGGATGCTCAGTATGGAAGGCAGGAGGGATCAACAACTGGCAGCTCTTCAAAAGTATTGGACAATTCTTCATGTTCTTCATTTTGTACTTCTTCATGTTGTAAATGCAAAAGTAAATCTGAGGCTCCAGGTTAAGCTAGACTCAATGATGGCCGGAGATTCAGAAGACTCAACTGTCTTTGAGACTTGTGACCAGCTGTTTTGCCAATCAATCCAGCATGTTCATCAGTCACCTCTCATCTCTAGATACTTGATTGTGTAGTTCAAAACTTGAGAATCCCTGTTTTGTTCTATCTTAGAAATAGCAGCATTGTCAAAAGGTGAGCTTTGAGGATATAAATGCTATACAATTTGCAGCAACAGTTTTCTGTCCTTCACCTTGATTTTTGTATATGCAGATTTTGGCTCAGAAATTGTTTCTGGTTGCTGCAGGATGAACACCCTGGGGTGGACAGAAGACTGGACTTTGGAGATGCATTGGATGCTTTGAGGGCCTGGAATGATGATGAAGTATGTGATGAGTTTCTTCAAGCTATGGTGAATGGACCTGGAGCTGAACCTGCTTGGGGTGAGCAGGATAGACAAGAGGCCAGTAGTGAATGCAAACCACTATTTCATGAACTGAAAAAAACTGATAATCTGTTTGTTGGAGTTGCAGAATATCTGAAACCCAAAACATCCAACTCAGGTAGCATTTCTCCAAGCATTTCTGAATTCTCTGACGCAGTGTCAATGTTAGAAGATTGGGCTTCTGGGTCTGACTCAGCAACAGGCCCAGGTTCTCATCCTGCCAGAGATGCACTCCAGGATGCTCGAGAAATCCCAGACTGGATTATGACTGCACTATACGGAAGGCCAGGTGAGACGACAATCTCTGTGTCTGAGGTTTCAGATGGTAAGCCCAGGGAGACTACTGACATGACTACTCTAAGTTCTTCTACCAAGTACACCGATCCAAGCATCATCAAGTCTGTGCCCAGTTGTAATCAGAATCCAACCACCTATTGCTGGAATACAGATGACAGACTTGATCATGTGGGAGTGAACACACCAATCAATCATCATCCTCACTCAAGGAAACGGCCAATATTAAGTACTTGCTCAAAGGGTGACCTGGAGCTGCTGGAATGCGGGTCAGGAGAATCAAGCCCTAGAATTGCTGATCAAATCATTTTCTGGGATAACTTGGTCAGAAGAGGAAGACCTCCACTAGGTATATTGAGGGGTGATTGCGAATGCCAGCTTGAGTGTAGCCAATCTCAAGCACCCGATTTAAATTATGACAGGCAACAAAAACAACAACAACAACAACAACAAGACTATCAAGATTCTCCCAATGTGGAAAGCACCCATTGCTGTAAAGAGAGTCCGGTGGTGACAGCAGATCATGCACACAAGTATTCTTCAGGCAACTTGCCATTCACAACAATTGCTGCTGAAAGAAGAATGCATATATCAGGTAGAAAGCATGGATCAGATATTTTTTCCTCAGAAACAAATGCAATGCTCATTGCAGCAAGGCCTAGATGCACCACTAGTAGTAAAGAAGAGGAAGAAGAGGAAGAGGAAACACATAGAGTCCACTTCAGTGTACAAAGTGGGAAGAGAGTGGAAAAAGTCCCCAAGAAATTGGTCTCAAAAGATGGCATAGAAGCAGAGGAGGAGGAGTACAAGTTTCTTCAAAGGCAATTGCAACACCTGAGATTGTGAGTTCAACTGTGTTAAAAAGTTATCTGGACCAAAGGTCTACTTAAAAGGTATGCAGTCTCTTTGTAAGTCCAACGGTCCACTTAAAAGGTAGGTGTAAGTAAAATCTAATGTATAACTTCAATGTACACTCTTTACATACTTTCATAGTGATGACGATGCAAAGCTTCGCTTCATTCAACCATTTCAATAGCTTCTTGTTGTTTGCTCCCATGGCTAAATGAAGCATTGATCAAATGAATCCCATTAGCAGATAAATAAACTTCATACTTTTTATATTACAAATCAAATGTGTCTAGAGAACAAAATTTGGACATTTTATAAGTAATAATTTTTCACCATTTTCTAGAATTCCACTTGAAGTGATAGGAAGTGTATTAAGTCCTATGAATCCGTAGTTCATTTTCATGAATAATGTATCAGTTCCAAATTTACTTGGTTTAGTACTTTCAATTTTTTATTGTTTAAAATTTTTATGTTTGTTCATGTTAACAGCCTCACTCAACAAGTTTGGTTTGGGTGAGGTCATCAACTGTCCAAGCGCAACCTCCCTTGGACCTTTTCCCTGGAAAGTTCATGTCCAAATTCCATTGGCTTGATGACAATGATGATGTTCTAGAATCCCCATGCTCGTGGGTACTGGGATCAAGCTTGCAAGAACTACCTGTACCTGCAACCACATTCTCTTTTTGCTTACAAGTGAACACATTGAATTTCTTCTTTTGCATTGTCTCATAACGTGATAGGAAATGATGGGCAGAACTAGTGCGAATTGGCATAAAGGTAAAGACTAGTATCCTCTCACCTTTTGGTATTGGATGCACCATGTCAATGGAGGCTTCGACTTCTGACTGCTGTTCTGAAACTCCCATGCAATGTTCACTCTGTTCACCTGAAAAGTTTTATTTATGTACATCACATGGCTTTTTGCAGACAGTCAACATCCGGGCTCATAAGTTTGTCTATTGATTTTGTCCAAAAGCATCTTTTACATTTGGACATGTCATGCCATAAGGTGCAGAATTGTAGAACACTCTGTACGATGTGAACTCTGTACCTTTGGGTGCCTTTTCAAGTGGCCGGAGGAATGCAGCAGCCCATCCATGCAGTGTGAACTGGCTCCTACTCACCACTACATCAGCTTGTTGGAACACACCCCTCTCTTCTTGCATACTCATTGGAAAGTTCTGGGTGCCGCCTTTTCCTGCCAGTGATAACTGCTTTCCTTCGTCATGTCTTTCTCGTTCTCCTCTTGTTGCAGCTTTCTCTTGTTGGGCACTCAGGTGCCTGTACAGCACTGAAGATCTTGAGTTTGATTGTGATTCTACCCTCTTCTTTGGACTAATCCCTGAACTGGTCACAATTGCTGGGCAGTTGAGTTTGTCAGTGTTGGAGACAATGCTGAGAGGAATTGGCTTCTTTCTTAATGAATAATGAAGCTCTGGCAGAGTTTTGGGAGCAAAAGTTGATGCTTCTTTCTTGTCTATTTTCTGAATCACTGAAGAATCTCCTGGGTGACCTAAGGTAACTGGGTTTCCTGTGCAACCAGTGACTTCAGTGGAAGAAGCAGCTTTCACATTATGAATCACCTGCTCTTTGGCAGGAGATGCCTTAACCTGTGGCACCTGATAACTCAAAGTCCCCTTTCCTGACACCAGGCTATTTGCCATCCTAGAAGGAGGATTGCCAGCAGAATCTTCATCTGTGACAAGAGCAGTTTCTGTAATTCGCCTGATATTGCCAAGACCACCCAGCACCCTGGGAGCTGATTGTCCTAGCAGTGAGTCATCATCCAGAAGTCTGCTGACTGACTTTGCTCTGCCACAGTCAGACCCCAGCAGTGAGCCTCCAGTCAACAACATTTGCTCAATCTCTTCAAAGGAACCTAGATAAGAGGATTCATCCAGGTTGGAGTGGCTGACACCATGACAGGCAGCATTTGTAGTGGAACTTTCAGATTCTCCTGTGTCTTTCCTCCAACAATTGACCTTCTCTTCTCCTTCAGTTATGTCACAACACACACCCAATCTCTGAATTTAGTTAAAAGTTTGATGCCCACCCCAGACATTTGACCATTTTCAATTGAATGCTCCCTACAGTTAAATTCATTGTTCAATGGAATTGTCAAATCAAAAAATGCAAAATTGTTGCCAGTTGCTGACCCACCTGTCTCCCTCTGTGGTAAAGATTTCACTGCTTGTAAAGGCATTTCAGATTCACAAAGTGGTTGTGAATTGAACTTTGCTGCACCTTTTGTGGCTGTGGAAGGCTGACAATTGTCACTCCAAAGACTTGGGATTCTTGCAATCTCCTGACCCGAGCAAATGATGAAGAGAAAATATTGGAAGAGTAGGAGCAAATTGGAAGCAACAAATGTCTGAGGCTTGCTTAAGCCGAAGGGAGCCTTGATCAACTCCAGAATTAGACAGAAACTCAACAAATCATATGAAAAAAAAGTTACTTATGTTGATGGTTTTGAAAGCAGAGAGGACTAACATGTACTTCTACAGCAACAGAAATTACCATGTCATCTTTGTTGTCATTTGGTAACTCCTTAAAACTGGAATCTGGGAATTGGTCATCTGCCTCTGTTTCATTCCTCCAAGATCCAAAGTTGTGGCAATCAAAACTTACACATGGAAAATGTGGGAGGTAGTTTCAGCTTGCATGAGTACTTTCCACTCATTCAATATGTTCAGAGTACTGGATAAGTGCTTGATTGTCCACATTTTCTATTAGAGACCGCATAGTTTCTTTGGCCATGAGGGTGATTGCTCAGATTGATGTTATGTTTCTGCAAGACAGAAGCTATTTTCAGATGATTACCTTCAGTAATGTCAAGCCTTGCCTGCACCCCTCTAGGTGTAGATGAACTGTCTTTTTGGTGGTGGAAGGGGACTGGATCCTCTCTAAGATCATGAAAAGCCAACACCCTTTGAATCTCCATCTACAAGACCCAACCCAATCACATAATCTTAGTGTATTGGCTGCACCAGCTCCATTACCATCTGTCACAATCAAGAGAGAGGAAGAAATATTTCTGCCAAAAAGATGACGCTCTTTGATCTGGATGAGTTCAGCTTTCCCTCTTGCAGCTGGATGTGTGCAAGGACTGCATCATCTCCATGCAGATCTGAAACAATGGCTGGTTTCTAAAGGAATCAAAGGTGACTGGTGGTGCAATAATTGAGAGTACCTGAAGGGCAATGAGCTGACGAGTGATGGAGCCCTTGAAATCCTTGAACTCTCTGTGAAGGTCATCTTGGCACTTCAGCATGTACTGTTGAAACTCCTGGCCCCAAATCTATCCCTGCAACATGAGAATGGTGTCTCTGAATTTCCACCTACATCAGATCTCTGGTGTCTTTGAGCTATGACCCACCTGCCTCCCATATGCACCCAGGACCTTGACAATTGACACCTGAGGAACATGACAAAGTTTACCTTTTGTGTACGGAGAAGCTGGGCACCTGGTGACTCACAGGAAGGTTCCTCAGAATTTTCACACAAGAGCTTTTTTGGAACAGTCCTCTGCAGAGCCACTTTGTAACACAGTGTTGGAATTGAGACTGGCCCAACTTACAAGTTCAGCTACATTCATATGCACAGAACATCATGTTGAGGACCTGTCTCTATTTGATCCCAGTGACTTGACATTACCACACTATAAAGCTAGCAGAAAACTATAAACAGGATTGACACAACAGCTCATCAAGCTCCAAATATAGGCATTGACATGATTCTTGGTGCACCTTGCCTACTCATACTCCAACCTCAAAACACTGACAGGTCACACGACCCTCATAGAATCCTTTGTGTTTATCCCCTTGCCTGAATTGAACCTGAATGGCAATTAGCAAGCTCATCTGATCTGGGACTTGTGCTGAACTTTTTGCCATTTCTTGGGGCCTCTGTCAACACCAGCTCATAGCTATGAGCATCTCCAGCTCCTTCTACATACTCATATTCTTTTGTCCCTTGTTCCTTTTTCTTTTGCCCATAGCTCATCAATGCCTGTCAAAGAACACCCCCAGCGCTTTACCTAGTATCATGAAAACATGTGGCATGACATAGCATGGACTGCTCAATGGATCATGTTCAGTTGGCAATATGTAACAAACTGATAAGATGGGATTCTGCATCATGAAGAAACTGATTACCTCGGATCGTTTCTGCCACCTTGGACGCAAATGGATTTCTTTTTCTGAAAGTCTAGCAGGAGTGCAGGAAAAGGATGGATCATGTGAGACAGTGTAACCATTGGTGTTTGCACTATAGCTATTGCTTCCCATCTTTCCAATCCTGTTACTCACAAAGATATTGTTGCTTGGAACTCGATTAGCTACAGGGTAAGCCCCTACAGCATGATATTTAGTGTGGTTCCATTTGTCTAGCTGTGAAATCTCATCCCCCAGTTCTGTCTTGATCTCAATTGCCTCACTAGCAGATGGTTCATGGGCTTTGGGAGTTCCCAGTTCACTTGTATGGAGGGGATCATTCCTTGTTTCTATTTCCTTGCCTTGCTTGGCTATGCAAGACAGAGCTAGCCTCTGTTTCTTTGAAGCTTCAAAATGGCAAATTTCATCCTCAAAATCCACTGTTGACGAGCTGCTCCCCAGTTGTGCTGGTGCCACTAACAGTTCAGCAACTTCCTCCTTTCTGTTTGTACCTGTAGTATAACAGCCCAGATCCTGCATCATTAGATAAAATGGGTAGTTGTGTACTGCTGGCATCATTTGTCAAGTAATGTGTTGCATCCATGCCTCCATTTTGCAATTCCCAGCTTCAGTTTACATACCTTCAAAGGGAGATGCAATTGTACACAGGCTTGTTGTTTTGCAAAATTGGACTGGACTGGACCTTGTACTTGCTAATTGCACTCTCTGGTGAGCTGCTGCTGCTGCTGCTGCTGCTCCATGATGCAGGATTCTACACACAGGTGGTTTGATGTTCTCCTTGCTCATGCCATTCTGTGGGCCTCTGCCATGGAAAAGTCCCTTGTAATCATTCCCTCCTTGCCCAGCTAACTGGGCCAGTGAAGACTCACAATCCAAGTGATGAGCCTTAGAAGGGCTCCTATTGTGCCCGTTTTTGTCAAGTTGCAAATTCCATTCTGATGCACAACCTCTAGAATGGTTCTTGGAGGTGTATGCCTTGTGCCGCTCTTCCTGTCAAGTGAAACAACCCTGAGTAGTTCTTCCAATGAGCCATAACGACAGCAAATCATTGATCTAACACATGCATTGCACTTTCACGGATGTTCTAAGATGCCTTACAACATTGAGCACAATGTGTGCAGATCAGCAGTAGAAAGAAGTAGACTTGACTTGGAGGATGCGAGAAGCATCTCCAGCAGAAAAACCAATAGCTTTAAAGAGGAGGAGCCAAACTCACCACCTGCTTGGGCGTCAGTTTGTACACAGAGAAATCGTGATTTGTGCCCTGCAACCCGCCAGCATTAGCAATATTGATAGTGGATCCGTAACGAGTTGCACTGAAGAATTGATCTGCCAAGAGCTGCTGGAGATGATAATGGATGCAGCTTCTTCTTCATAGGCATTACTACAATTGGTTCTCGGATAAGAACAAACGCATCGGACACAAAAATCTGATGATGGATCCCATAACAAGTTGCTGGAAGATTGTTCTTCGAAGAAGAGTTGCTAGAGATTCAACTCTGCTGCAACGCTTCTTCGAGAAGAGCAATCGTAATATAAATCTCCAGCAACTCTACGAAGAGCAATCTCCAGCAACGGCACAATTGGCATGCAAATGCGTATCTATAAATAAGGTGCTGGAAGGTTGCAGATGCGGGGGTAAAAACACAAAAGCAAAACAAGGTCAGAAATCGAAAGAGCAGCAGTACTGACATCCCAGTCGGGCCGCCGCTGCTGAGGAGGAGGAGGAGGAGGAGGAGCACGGCGAAGAAGGCGCTCCTTAATAACGCGTCTATTCCTCTTGCTGTTGCTGCTACTGCTGCTGACACTTGACCTGGCACGAACCTTGAGAGGAAAGAGCGTGCTCCAGTTGCCACCGATCATCGACCGGTGGGAGAGAAAAACCATACCTCCAATGCACGCACACGAAGAAGAAGAAGAAGAAGAAGAAGCAGAATTATTCTTCCAATTCCCGGAGTGTTCCCCGCCATCGCTGAATGCGGAAGATCGAAGAAGGGAGCTCTTGAAGACGAAGAGGGAAAGCAAGCACAGAAATCGCAAGACTCGCGAGGAGAGACGGAAAGGGAAGGGCCAAGAAAACTCAAGCAAGACTGCTACCTACCATTCTTCCTTCATTTGCTACATACCTTCCTACCTACAAGACCTACCTGCCTATCTTCCTACCTAGTTCAATTCTTGGAATTCTTCAGACCAGTCAGTGTTGGGCGGGAATAGGGTGCCTTAAATTTTCTTTTTTATTTCTCTTTTCTATTTTATTTATTTTTTAAAAAATAAAATCCAGGCTGCCTAATTAGGCACTAACTAATTACTTTTTTGGAATCGCCAGAAATTTTTTGAAATATATGCATGTGGTTGCCATATGGCAAAAATCTGAATGAACATCTCAAGCACAATAGTTTGTTTTATCATTTAGTATAATGTGAATTAATATTATTTTCAAAATGCTGAATTTTTTAAATTTTTCTTTGAAAGTAATAAAATTAAGTGAAGGAAAAATTATTGATTCTTCAAGGAAATTTTAATTTTTAAATCAAAATGTAAAATTTCAAAATTGATTAATTATTCAATAAACATTGTGTTAAAACTGCCCAAGGTCCTAGGATAGCCTCTCATAGGCTTGTGCTTATGTGCAAAGAAAACAATTTGTGGCCAATGAGATTATTCAAATCGGTGTCTTTTTTTCCTTTTGAAACATCCAATGAAAGTCCATGCTTTCTTTGATAGTTCAATTCCATTTTATTTTTTAAAAGGCTTTTATGAATCTTGGCACCTTTGAAACCTTGAAATTAAGGTCTATCTTATATTTGATTGCTCAATTGCATCCTCTTGAAGGCTTTTGTGATTTTAGCACCTTTTAAAACATTTATTGAATTAGAGTCTATCTTTTCTTTCTTGAGGGTGGATGCATGGTATGAAGTAAATAGTATTAAAGAAAATTGAGATTACATATAATATAAAAAAAGTAGTAACACATAAGATTTCACTCATTTTGAAATTTTCTAAAGATCACATGTGGTTAATTTGAGCTTCAAACATAAAATAAGTTATTAAACCCATCAATATGCAATTGATGGGTAATTGTATCATTGTGTAAAAATAAACCAATAATTTTGGAAAGATTGAATTAGAACCCTTATTTGACAACAAATTATTTTTTTATACTAATTTTTATATTTTATTATATTTTAATGTAAAATGGTAAAAAAAACAACATTTAACCCATCTTCAATCAAAGAACATGTCGGAACCCATTTGACAACTTTAAAAAATCACAATCTCTATCATTATTATAACATAATGTATTAATAAATGTTTTCAAAACATATGATATGAACTTCATAACTTGATAATAAATTGATAAATTTAATGAAAAAGATTTTTTTTCATGGTTTTTTTTACTTGTGCAAAATTTTGTGGTTAGACTACCATTAAATCTAGTCCTTCGTAGTCTTTTTTTACAATTGCAACATTGTGACAAGGCTATTGCAAAGTGAAAATGTACTCCAATTAATAATTCATTTGTTCATATTTGCTCTAATTTCATGATATATTGGGATGTAAACCACCTTTAATTGACATTTTAGTTACAAATTGTTTTCCAAACATCCACCATGATATGTCAAAGTTCAACATATATTGAAAACTATCAAACTATGATAGTTTTTTGTTTACATGGTAGTATGCATTCACTTTTGACAACTCCATTCAATAGTCGAAATTGGCCAAAATATAATTAGTCTATTTGCAACTACATGCCATTGTTACTCATTTGTGACTATGTTTTGACAATTTTACAACTATTTTTTGTGTTGGTCATATTTGTGACTACACTTCATTTCAACTAGTTTGCTTTCATGTTGTCGAAATATTTTCATGTATCATATTTGAAGTCAATGTATCATGGACATTAATAGTTGAAGATGGTTGTTCTATGTGTGATGGTTTCATAGGGTTATTGCATGTCAATATGTCAAACTGTGGATTTTCATGTGAATATTGTCCAAGATAATGTGTTTGTGGAATGTCATTAAGGTCAACATTTGTATTTATTGATGTTTCTATGTTGTTTAAACAAGAGTTAATATTTTTTACAAGATTTACATTTTTTTATGAAGGTGATGTAAATGAAAATATACTTGAATGGATCTTAATTCTAAGATGGAATTGTTGATAAGAAATTTGTTTGTTATATTTTTTAAAGTGGAAGAAGGAAATGTAATCATTAAATTTTTTTAATTGTTCACTGTGCATGGATTTTGAATGGAAATGTTTAAATTTTTCAATCACATTTTCATGTGATACTTCAAATTTTTGTTTTTGTGGGTGCATATTATCATCAATTCCATACAAAGATAAAGATCGTTTTTGACCTCATTGTTTAATGGACATTGTTGTTGGTTGGTTGGTTTGTTTTGTTTCTGGTAAGATGTTTTCGTCTACTTCCCATGAGGCATTGCAAAAACTGATTGGTTCATAATGCCCATTTCTAGCATTTACCATGTCATCATGATAAAATAATTTTAATGTGCTATTGCTTATGAAATCATCACTCGCTCAAAAACATATCACACAATTATTTTCGACCAAACATGGATGGGCCTATGTAAATAATTTTCCCAAAAAAATATGCCACGATTATCACCCAATAAACCTCCAAAATTGGCACTAATGGGCCTATGTAAATAATTTGCCAAACAAATATGGCATGATTGTCACCCCATTAACCGCCAAAATTTGCACTTATGCTCATTTTTTGAATATAAGTATGGAAAGAATTTATACCATGATTTTCATGCAATAAAGAAACATTGAAATGAATATCAATCAATTCTTGAATTTGGGGGTTAATGGGTTGTTGAAAGGATCATACAAAATGGGCCATGCGTTGAATTCGGAGTTGAAATGAAGTTTGGGAATAATGATGTAAAAATGTTAAAGAATCAAACATACAATCACCATGTACAAAAGGATACTTTTGAATTTATTGAAGATGGTGACCATGAACCACAAGATCAATGTTCATTATGAGATCAATAAAAAATAAAGGAAATTTAAAATATTCTTGTGTTTATGTAACTTGATTAATGGGAGAAGCTTAATATTTTTCAACAAAATAATACAATGACAAACCCAAAATAAAGTTTTAAATTAGTAGCTAGAAAGCTACTTAAATGTTAATCAACTAATGTGTGAAGCAAAACCAAGAAAAAGAAAAGGGAAGATGTGAGGGGTAAAAGGAAAAAAGAAAAGAAAAGCCTAATCCACAATGTTAACTAAGTAATTCTTGAGAAAAAATAAATAAATAAAGAGAAAAAAAAGAACAATGGCCCATTACTAACTAGTTGATACATTACCAAATGCACTATTCACCAAAATTCCATTAATTTGGAGACTTCAATTTCACAAAATACTTTTGAATTCTAATAATGGTATAGTTTTTGAACAAGATAATGGAATATCGACAAACACAAAAATTGGGGCAATAAAAAAAACCCTTAAACAATAAAGATAATATGGAGTGAAGTATATGTGGGTATGTGAAATGTGGTATGTGATATGTCGAATAAGGGTATGTGATATGTGGTATGTTGACAACAACTTTTTGAGGTTGGAAGTTTTGACTATATCCGACAAGTTCCTCAATTAGACTCAAATGGAAAGTACCAAAAATTTTCAAATTTCCAAGGAATTTGATCATAGACACTTTTTCATTGGAATATTTTGCCATAAAATCTTTTTCTTGGAATTTGAACAAAGGAAACAATCAAGGAGTTTTGACATGAAAAATTCATGGTGGACCATCAACAACCTCAATTATGGTATTGATGTGAATATCAAAAGCGCGTGTTGCAGCAATTTTACATAAATTGTGGAAATATGACCCATTAAAGGGTTGTTAATAAATATCACTAAGTTTGCATTTGGAACAAATTCGTTTATAGGGTAAAGCAAAAGGATTTGTGACCATCAAACATTGATCAACCTAATTGGGTGTTAGAAAGTTGAATATTTCATTTCAAATCAAAATGTAAAAAAATTATAACAAATTAAAATAAATCAATTCTAACATATTAAAGTACAATGAAAAAAATAAAATGAAACTAACCTTGCAGGTTATGGCGCAATTAGGTCTGATATGGAGATTGAAAACCTCTTTAATTTTTTTACAATGAAGTTGATAACATTAGGACAATGTTGGATGAAGTGATGGTGAGCACATGCATATCGCCCTTGTTGCTACAAGCAATATTTTTCACGATGCAAAATGTAAGTATTCCTTTCTAAAATTGTTCTACCTAATTGTGGAACTCAACACAAAATGAAGTAGCAAAACTCACCTACAACTAAACAAATGCAGCATAAGTTCCAATTGGAAGAAATCAAAATCAATGTTTTTCAAAAAACTTGATTTTCAAAAACTTACAATTTCAATGTTTTTTGGACTATTCCCATCAACAACCAATAGCTCAAACTTGTTATCAATCTCATCATGCACTCCAATAACAACAAAAGAAATGGTGGTTGTAGCAAAAAGTTGGAACATGCGGCGGGAAAAGTTACAAATTGTGTCTTTTGGTGGAAAATGCAACTTCATAGGAAGATCAAATGCTAGAATGGTTGTCACTTTTGTGGTTGTGGAAAGTTTAATGATTTAATCAAAATCTCTTGTGTCATAATTTGTTTTGGCTTTCACAAAAAAACTTTCCAGCCTTTAAAAACAACCTTTTTTTATGAATTCGGCATGTTTTTTGATCAAACCTCTTTTGATGTTAATGGTGATTGTGGTGGTACCCATAGTATCAATGACATTTGCATTAAGATATGAGAAAACGATAGATTTAAAAAAAGATGTAGATGAATTGACGAGTTGCCATAAACATTCAAAAATAACATTTTAACCAATATGATCAATGTCTTCCATTAGAAGAATTGGACATTCATCTCTTTTTGCCATTTGGACCTTACCAAATCAAAGTATAATGATTTCAAAACAAGAACTCTACTTGAGCACAACAAGATTAAAAACATAGACACGTGTTTGCAAAGAGATTGAATGAACCTTACTTCAAACCCATTATCTTTCAATGGGTCATAGTTTCTAACCAAAAGTCATTTAATTATTGCAAACTAAAATACAATTCAATGAAAGAACCCTATGTGGTCACCTTATAAAACCCTAAAAAACCTTGGGTGGCCATA
This sequence comes from Sphagnum tenellum, assembly GCA_963921925.1. NCBI lineage: Eukaryota > Viridiplantae > Streptophyta > Sphagnopsida > Sphagnales > Sphagnaceae > Sphagnum > Sphagnum tenellum. Next base: position 5,890,230 of record OY998150.1, on the reverse strand, counting down.
ATAACAAAAAAACCCTAAATGATGACCTTAACAACTAGAAAGGAGGAAAAGTCAAAACCTATGAACTAGAAAAATCAAAAAATAAAACCCTTGGGAGTGAAAACTCCTTTGAAGTGACCCCCCATTGGAATGAAAAAAAAAATCATTCGAAGTGATCCCCCATTAGTGGTGAAAAAAAAGTCATTTGAAATGACCCTTCATTGGTGGTTAAAAAAAACTGAGTTGAAGTGCCCCCCATTGGGGATGAAAAAAATCACTTGAATCGACCCACATTGGGGTAAAGTGACCCACCATCAGCAATGAAAAGAAAATGATTAGAGTTACCCCAATGGACATAAAAAAAATTCATTTAAGTGACTTCACTTCAACATGTTGTGAAAACACATTTCACCTAAAGGGACCTAACCTACTAACCTCATTGGTTGGGGGAAAAAAATCACTTTGACAACCCCCCCCCCCCCCCCCCCCCCCCCCAAAGGGGGTTTGAAATAAAAAAAACATTTGTGTGAAGTTTCACAAGGGGGCAAAGGGGGGTATTTGCCTTTCTTCTTGTGAACTTTAAAAGTTTTTTGTTTTCATATTTTGAAGTTCTGGAGTTTTTTTTAAAAAATCTTTTTCATTTTGGGGGTCTTTAATTTATTTTTTTGGTGTGAGTGGGGTGCGGGGCTTTGTTCTTGTGGATTTTGAGAGTTTTTTGTTTTGTTATTTTGAAATTATGAAGTTTTCAATTTTTCTTATTGTCATTTTGGGGGTCTTCAAATTGTTTTGTGTGAAGTTTCACAAGTGAGGAAACGGGTATGTGTCTTTTTTTCATGTGAACTTTGAAGGTTTTTGTTTTCGTATTTTCTTCTTGTCATTTTGGGGGTCTTTAATTTTTTCATGTGATGTTTCACAAGGGGGGGAGATAGGATATTTGATTTTCTTCTAGAAACTTCAAAGGTCTTTTTGTTTTGGTATTTTGAAGTTCCAAAGTTTTCCAATTTCCTTCTTGTCATTTTGGCGGTCTTCAAATTTTTTGTGTGAAGTTTTCACAAGCGAAAAAACGAGTATGTGCCTTTCTTCATGTGAATTTTGAAATTTTTCTTATTTTTTATTTTGAAATTCCGGAATCTTCAATTTTCTTCTTATCATTTTGGAGGTTTCACATTGGGGGGGAATAATGTTGGGGGTATTGTTTTAAAATTTGTTTTGATGGAATTCAAAGATCTTCAATTTTGTTCATAGGAATTTTAGGGGTTTTTTCAAAAAAATTAGTGAACTTGAACTTGTCATCCCATTTGTTCCTACCCATGGCAATATTCTAAGTTAAATTTGAACATTAAAATTATATGTCATACATTTTCCATAGAATCAATGAAAGTTTTTTTTTCCTTTGGGAAACGACTGGGATTTTGAGGTGAATGGGATGTATAGATATACAATGGTATTAGGTTATTAAAAATAAAATAAAATAAGAAGATTAAAGTAAAGGATCTACGTTGTGAATGTATGGGTTATTGAAATTTTGAAAAGGGAAAAATCAATTTTGGGCAAATCTTTGAATTTTTTCACAATCGTTAGTTTTGATTTTTTAATATTAATTTATCCTTAATTAAAAAATTGTCCAAAATTGAAAAAAAATCAAATTCCCAAAAATCCCATTTTACCCCTCCTTTTATCAAAATGTCTTACTCATATTTATTTTCAATTTTGAAAATTGTTTATCATTATTTCAAATTTTGATAATTTATGCTTTGAATTGATGAGCTAGTGTAACCTAAAAGAAAGGGGTACAAATAATTTATCTTTATTACAAATCCAAACTATGTGCAACAATTTTTTCAACTTATAACTTGCCAATCTGACATTATTACAATAACTTGGTGCTATTGTCTTAACAGAATAGGAGTCTCTATACCCATGTGAAACTCTAACCAACACATACTTGTTAATCCTTATTAGATTTCTATAGTAGTAGCCTTCAAACTACTACCAAGAACAATCACACATTGTGAATGTATGAACTAATGGGATCCTGTTGCAACCCTAGCTTTCGGCTCGCAACCAAAGCAAAGGGGTTACAAGAGTGCGGACCAAGAGGAAGCCCAAAAGTCACATCACATACTTTTGGGAGTGTAGGAAAGTGTGAAGGAGCGAACTTTTATGCTCCCAAGGCAACTTTCACTTTGGGAAATGGAGTTCTGGTGGACACCCAAAACTTTAGAGAAAAATTTGAGGGGTCAAAACTCAACGGCTTGTGGCGTTTGTTATATCATTGGAAAGCTTTTGAAACATAGATGTCTAAAATGAGCTCGCATTGTTCATTTGGACATCTAAAACACAAGTTATGGCCAAAAGAAGGGCTGAAAGTCAAATTGACAATTTGACTCCCGACAAGAAAAAGTCGGGAATCGACTCAATTTACTTAGCTGCAAATGACGTGTGACATATTGTTGGCAAGCTCTCGACGAGAGCTACAACTTTGCTTTAGACCGCACCTCAATCCAAGGTCTTTTCGCAAAGTTGTGGGACTCCAAAGTCACGAAAGTCCTGGCTGGCCCGATTTCGGGACCCCCACTCGGGAGTCCCAAGAGAGAAAAGTCATTTGGATGTGGGCCCCGTGGAAAGATGCAGAGTATACTATAAGGGGGAAGGTGGTGGCTTCCCCCAAGTCCGGGCTATGGTGAGTCTTGTGTTGCCCGTGTTGCACATGGCTCGTCCTAGCATCAAAGGTGTTCCAACTATGCATTAACCACCTTGTGTGGGTTGTGTGCAGGCCCGTGTGAGTGAGTGAAGCTTGTCAACTCTTCCTAGTCCGATCCCGGAGCTCCAACATGCCCTTCTACCCCTCAAAGTGTTGTGAGCTAGGGAACGTGCCTCGATTCCTCCCCCTTCTATTGTCTTGTACTTGGATTCACTTTTGAGTCTTGCAAGGAGCTAGGAGTGCATTAGATCCGGCTTGAAATCAGAGCTCTCGATGTTCATTTGGTCCGTTATGAGCTACTAATCCATCCTTATACCATATGAGATAATGCATAAAAATACTTGGCTTAATTTTATAAACAAATTGACTTCTGGTTACGAACTAAGGATGAACAATATATGCCAAGTTGGCTTGCAACCACTTAAGAAAAACATAATTTTGTGCAAAATATGGGTCTATGGATAGTTTTTATAACCTCTCCCATTATGTTCCTTTTTTACTCGTGTTCTGCCCAACCCAAGGATACCCACTAAGGTTTTTGGCTCTAATTCATTACACATGCACTATTCATTGGATTTTAGGAACGGTTCCACCAAGGTCCCATGAAATGTACCTATCTACATGCTCATGATTCTATAATTCATACCTCCTTTGTGCATCACCAACCTTCAGCATCAATCGCTTATAGAGCCTAACACAAGGAAAAACACAAAGCTTGCCATGACCAAGTCATTGGTGCAGTGGAAATCAAACAACAACTATTGATCTTTGCAAATTCCTGATTCTACACAATTTACAACAGATGCAACCAAAACAACAAACATGTCCTTCTTTGCCTTTGAACTCCCCTTCTTATATTTGTCCTATAGCATCTTATTTCCCTGCTTGCAATGGCCTTGGCCATTATTTGCTACCAACTTGTTCCACATAACACATAAAGAAAGTTTTTAACCTAAATTCAAAAGCAATCATTACAACCACTAACAAACACTGAACAAATAAACTTCGCCGTCTACACGAAGAAAGTTGACAATGGCTCAAAAGAAAAACCTAAACCCTAAAACAAAATAGTGTTCACATGAGAGATATGCAACTGACTTCCTATCTGGTCTCAGTAGAACTTCGACAATATGTCAAACGAACCAAATGAAGTAGCCACCATTCCATAGTCTCTCCCCCTGAGGGCAGAATCATAAAACTACCAAATGTTAGTCATGGGTACAATAATCAGAAGGTATATATTAGTATTGGGTGGGTACTTAATTTGACAAGTTAGAATTGCAAGGTTTGATTCAACTTCAAATAGGAAAACCCAAATGAAAATCACATCTAATTTTTGAAATTTGGAACCTGAATTGGATTATTTTAACCCTTAAATATCTGTGTGAACCAGAGTGGTTCACCTCCCTAGTACTCCTACTTATACCATCCAAGGTCAAAAAACTGATATCTCTATGCCTTGGATGGTATAAGTTTAGGGTTTAACCTAAACTCTAAACAAATTGACCCCTTGTTTTGCCTATTTGATGTGCCATTTGTGTATCAAGTTTATTTCTCAAAAAAATTGAGAATTTGAGTTTGAGAATATCAAAAAATCTTCAAGCAACTTGAGATTTGCTATCTGCCCATACTATGAAAAGTTTGGTTTTGCCAGTTTTGAAGGAGGAGCTGACAGAGTTCTGGCAGGCACTGGGCTTGCACAACATGCCCTAGAACAGTTTAAAAATAGCTTTGCTTTTTTTTCTTTTTTCTTTTTTGCTTGTGTGATAAATGACCATTGTATGTCCAACTTTGAGCACTCATTTCTACCTCATCTCAAGTCCAAATGTTGAATTTATTTTTCCACAACCTCATATGTCCACCTTCCAATTCCTATTAAAAGTTTTAAGATCATTGAACTATGGTAACTAAATCAAGTACTCCTTAAAAGAACCCCTCAAATTTTGAATGCTGCCTATATCTCATAAAATTGCACTTTCAATGACGAATGTTTTTCATATTTCACCCCAAGTTACACATTTTTACTACCAAAAGATTCAGATTTTAATCTCAGCATTCAATGCACAAGGTTTGAGAGGAATTATAGTACCTGTACAAGTAGGAACAGTGAAAATCTATGTAGCATACATGCTGAACATGAAAATCTATGTGTTTGATATAATTCCCCATTCATGGACAAGATCCCAACTTTTTTCCAGTGTCAAGAGAAACCAACCGTAGCAATTGCCACTGTACTGGAGACATGCCTTCCTCACAATTGAATAAAATCATCTGGAAATTGCAATATACAATAGCTTGGCAGCATTCAGCGAGTCTAGCACATTTTGGAGATCAAGAATAAAATCTTCTTAATCTTCAATCGCAGTTTGTTCACAAAATGTCAAAATCCTCACTTACATAGTCAGGTGCGGACTGGACTCAACAAACAAATTGTTCAAAATACTCAGTTTGTTCAAATACTTCACTCCCTTTGTGTGGACTGTCTCAATGGAGATTTCCTTGTTAGTCTGATTCAAACAAAGATCCATTCCTAGGAAACAAGGCGTGTGATCAAACTGAACTTGGTCACAAGACTCTAATATGAGTTTCGACTGAGTTTGTGAAGACAATGGCCTTGAACATAAAGCAAACAGCAAATGTGATTCATGCCACAGTCTTGAAGCTAGGCAAGCAAGGAAGCCATCATTGCCATTGCACCATTTACATGGGTGTTGCCCAAGCACTGCAGCTTGTCGCAGTCAGTGGGGTCTTCACACTCAAGTGCTTCTCTTGGGTATGGGAGTAATCCTTTACTGTACAAGTCTTCATTCAAAGGGTGTGGATTCAAGAAGAAGGTTTTTCCGACAGAGATTTGCTGGGTAGAAATGTGATTAATTTCTCTGCTGCGTTAGCGGTTCATCAGTAAATCAAGGAATTTGGAAAGAACTCCCACTTTGGGATTTGTTCTCAAATATGGCAGAAACTCTTTGCCAGTTCTGGTAGAACCATCAGGTCTCTTCTGCAAAACAACAATTGCAAACTTGACACTCTCCCAAGAGTTTTCCTTGATAAATTGAATAACCTGAATAGTTTGTGCATCGGGTAGGTAGGCACCTTACCGTTCAGGCAATAACAACATCTACATCTTTGTAACATCTTGTAACATTTTATCAAGAGACTCTGCCCAAAAATACAGGTTCTATGAAAGGATTCAAAGGTCCATTACCATCAAGATATGGCTCCACCAAAAAGAGCCTCATTACACAAGGCGTCCCACTCGAAGTTCTTTTGGGTGCTCATAAGTTGCAACTCTGCAGATCTTAGCTTTCATGTCATGGTCATTCAATTAGCTTGTGTAATCCAGAATCCCAGCCTAGCAATTTTGATTGGTTGGAACTTTGAAATGTGTAACAATGCTTGCTAAGTGAACCAATCAGCTAGTGGTTGGACTAGGATGTTGTAAATGATAGCTTCTCAAAATGCTGCCAAATTTTTACAACTGTCCACATACTGAAACATGAGGTCCATGTTGGAAGTGGATGAAAACACATGAAAGAACCATCAATCAATGAGGATTTTTCCTCATTTACAAAGGCATCAATCTCAAATGCTAGAAGTTTAAATCCCTTAAACCCACCTCTCTCTCACGCACATACACAAAATCTACCAAAATGACATTATGCATAAGGGCTTGCATTGCCCAAGAAAGCAGCAATTTGGAGGGATCCACCGATGGATCTCGGAAGGCTTGAAGTTAATAACACCCTCTTCAAAATTCTCTGGTGGATGACTCTAAACTTCTTCAAAGATCATAACACTGAAAACATTACAACATGATATGGTTTTTCCTACAGCAGTAGATGATGACTCTTGACACATATGCTCGTGGTTTCATTGATCACAATGTAAAATCACAATTGTAAAATATGTGATGTTAGTGAGGCACCTTTTCCCCTAAGATCATGATTTTACATCAGTTTGACTTAATGCAATATGCCATAAACTAATGTCAAACTGTAATATTCGTGGAGTAGGTACCACAAAAGCATACAATATTTTTACATTGTGATGGATGAATCCAGTGAGTTTACCTCAAACATGCCATGAGCTATGGTCTACAACAATAGGACCAACCATATTTTGTTGTAATGATTCAAGCAATTTTGATACAGACTAGCCATGCTCATATGAAAATAGCAACAACAAAGCCACTATTGCCTGAATTGTTTTTATTTTGCGTCTACAAATTTGCACTAGAACAGTTGTAGAAGAAGATAAAAAGAAAAACTAGCAGCCAATCTTACAGCAGGAGAACAGGTTGTTCTAGCAAGCAAAGGAAAAGAGCTTGCAATAATAGTGGCATGAATTTGTGCTAAGAGTCTGCAACAAAGCTTGAGATCCACACAACTGACCACAACCCAAACCGTGTAACACACGCAAAACCCAATGAAATATAACTGAAGGAGTTTGATGCAAAATCAAAGTTGAGATGCCATAGATGTGATTTTATAAGCTACAGAGGTGGAGGTTGCCAAGTTCCTGCCTACTGCCCCTTACCCACAAGGCAGTGTTGCATAGGGCTTAAGCTAAGCCATCCTCCATATGTCAACCTGCCTTCATAGCCTTGGAATTGTTGGGTCTTCAATTGGGATGTGTCTTTTAAATTCTCTAGGTGGTGATTCCAAAAAACAAAACTCTTCCATTCTCAAATCTAAAATATCAAATAATATCAAACAAAGATGGAAGAAAACTTTACCAATCTCCCTTTGAACCTTTATAAATCCATATACCTAACTCTTGAATTGCCATGTGTTTTCTTTCAAAATATAAATGGTTAGAAAAACAAAACCCTTCATTGCTCAAATCTAAGATAAATAGCTTGAACAAAGATGAAATGAAACTAGCAAGACAAAGAGTTGGCCATGGGCCACTTTGACATGGGGAAGGGAAATAAAACTAAAGAAAAAAATGGGAAGGAAGTGAAGGGAGAAAGGAAAAAAAGAAATTTGGAAAGGAGAAAATGGAAGTAAGAAATAAATATCGTCTCATAAATTAACTTTGATGCATTCATGAGGTGAGTAACAAAAATTTACATGCACAATTTGCACATAAGAAAACATTTAACAATGGAGTGGAACATATCCACCAAGTAGCACAATAATTATGAGAAAGAAGAAAGAAGGCACATTGTTCATAGCACAACATTGCAAAATTAGAACAAATACTTTTGCTCATTATAAGTTTCAAGATCATTATTGCCTCCTCACATGAATCCTTTGATATAGTCATTCGCATTATATTGTCCTATTGTCACTTTCATTTGTTTGTTATCAAATGTGTCAATTGCAAGAATGCAAAACCATTTTAGAAACATTTGAATTAGTTTGTTCATGTGTGAATTTCACAAATAAACTGCAATAGAATCCAATCATTGTTGTCTTGACAATGGATAGATCATTACGTGGATTTGAAGCTCTAAAACAATTCAGCATCTTGACCCAATGTTTTCAACAAAGTTACACTTTCAAGTTTTTCATGAACTTTTGGTAATTTGGTCCAAATAATCACATCTTAAGAACAATGACATTTTTCAATGTTTTTCACTGTTTATATATATATATATATATATATATATTCTTCTATCATCCAAATTTGGAAATGTTTTTGGCATCATAAATGTAAAATCTTAAAGAAATTTTGACATTTCATTAACTTGTTGTAATAAAGAAACCAATCTAAATGGTTAGGTGGCTTTTTGTGCTTGGAATTCGACTTTGATTTATGCTTTTGAAATTGATGCAGAGATAAAGAAAGGCAATACGTCTTTCAAAATAAAGTATCGCAAGTGCAACCTTGACATATGACACAAGTTCATCACAAAATTACAATGCAACAAATTAAGAATGAAAATCATGTGAGATCGTTCACTTATAGGTTTGTACATTTTACACAAGTTGCAAATATGTTTGACACACAGATAAATGAGTTGACAAATGAAATATGAACTTATGAATGAACAAATATCACATGAAGTTTACATTTTTTTTATAAATCTACGTGTCAAATATGTTTTCAATGCACCATATTAATGTGTGAAAAGTACAAATTATGAATGAATGAATTTTGCACGATCTCCATTATTAAATTGTGACATGTTAAATTTATGATGTTATATATATATATTTTTTATAAAATTCTCATTGTTGATGATGTATTATGACAACTTAAAATGGGATCCCAACTTCCATTCATTGGTGTGCATATGCGTGTTCATGGCTCATTCTGGCCCACACAAAACCACATGTGTTAATGATTTACTAATATTTTCATAATTTGGTTGATTACAATATTAACATATCATTTATCCACATGGGGTTATCATATTGTGTCCATTTCTTGTTTTGTTTTAAGAACTCAACATAATACATTAGATATATCATGACTCCAAACAAACAAATCACAATTTAGTTCAATCCCATAAAATACTCCAAATTGGAAAGACCAAGTTGCATCATAGAATAAAACTATCATAAGTTAAACCAACATTTCAGTTTAAGTTTATAGGTTTTGTGTGCAACATCTTCATTGCCTTTCACAATTATACATGGGAAAAAGAAGCTTCTATGGTTGTAGAGAAATGTTCGTACTTAGTAAAAATATAACTATTCCATGGACTTAGGGTTTCATCCCACAAAACCAGCTTGAGAATCATCAATTATTGTGCGGAATCAGCCTCAGTGGCCAATTCTGGCCCCTAACAAGTCCATAGGTGAGAACCCATTACGTGGAATTGGCCCTAGAGGACCTTCTCTCTCTCTCTCTCACACACACATTTTGATCATGTTTGATATGTGAATCAAGGAGAGGGGAAACCAGTTCCGCTCTGGAATAAGTACTGGTAGAACCGATTACAACCTGATGGAATGGTGGCCTGGCCTATGGAATGGTTTGCCACATTCCAAGGTAAAATGAGCCCTATAATAACCTCACGGGGTGATGGCCATTACACGGAATTGACTTGGCCAAGGCAAGGAAGGATATTGTGTTTAGATTCATTACAAGAGTATAATAGTAGCTCGTAATGGATTTTGGGCCCCTAGGTAATAAATAATAATAGGTCTATATTTATTTTTTATATGAGGATTTTCATTTGAAAGATTATATTATTTTGGCTTGTGTTGCAACTTGAGATTAATTATTATAGAGTGTTATAATAATATCTTGAAGGATCTTGGTTTCTTTTTTTAGAGGATTTTTTTTTTTTTTTTTTTTTGGGGGGAAGAAGATTATATTTTTTGCATGGTGAAATATTTGAAGTTTTCATCATTCTTCTTCTTCTTTTGCCTTAAGATACTTTTTTAATGTAAATGGCAAGGCCCCAGACACACCCCTTGTTTGCTTTGCCTTTCTTTGGGGGCAGATGGAGGAGGGACGCACACTGTAAGAGGTGCTACGTTCAATGGCTTTAAGGCCTCGGTCTTTCTTAAGGACCCATAAGGTGCAAGTTGGGGGTTTGCACACAAGGATCTTTACCTTGTGCAATTAAGATCATCCCTTCTTCTATTCAGGTTTTTTTTTAAATTATTATTTAATTATTTTGTATATTTATTTAATTATTTTAATTATTTTTCTTTCTTTTCTCCTTGGGGGGTGTAATCACAATTTTTTATTTTAATTTTTTTTTGGTGATTTCTTTTCTCATTGATAAGTTTTTTTTTCCTCATTTTTTAAAAGTTATTTAAAAACTCCTACTATTATTAAATTACCAATTCCCACCATTCAAATTTTCCTCAAGAATGTGCTTATTATGTATGCATGGGAGAAAGGATACAAAATAGTACCAGAAAATAAATAAATAAATAAAATTGTGTATTGGATATAGGTGTGAACGGTCAATGTGAAGAGATTTTATGTAAATAAAATAAAAAATTAGAGTCGGCCCGTGCTGTCGTAAGTCATGGTCAGAGACATCTTGGAAGTGCTTCCGCCAAATACCACCCCTTTGTACATTTTTAAAAAAAAAACAAAAGTGGCCAACCAACCTCTCATAGAGTTCAACCAACTCTAAACAAAAATGGGACATACGTAGAATAAAATAATAATTAAAATAATTTAACTAATTTAAAATAAAAAATAACTATTTCAATAAAATAATTATTTATTTTATTTTAAAACTTAAATTGAGGTGGTGTGATGACAAATGGAGCAAACACATTTCCAAATTTACCACGTTCTCAAAAGCATCACAAATTGACACCATAGACCCCACAAATGACATCATTGCTTCACAAATTTAGAATCTCTATTGACAAAAGGCCAAAATGACACCCTAACTATTAGTAGAGAGATAAACAAACAATTCTTGTCAATTTTGTTGTGAAGTATTTGATTCAAAACATTTTCATGAAGTTGGTTCCTTCTCTTCGCAATGAATTTTATCATGTGTTCCACCACACCCCTCCCAATTCTTTTATAAAAAAATAATACATAAATAATTGTGAAAATGTGACAATTAAAAGCTATTTTGAACTATTAAAAATAATAATTTTGAGTCCATTTTTTAAGCCATAATAAAGAAACCATTATAAAAATGTGGGAGTAAATATTTCTTCCACCAAGACAAGAAATGACAACAATGGGTCCATAGTCTTCAAAACAAAAAAAACATGGAAAACACGTTGCAAACAAATTGGGAACCCCATTCAAAGCCATCACTAACTAGGGTTTTTTTTTTGCCTCCTAAACAACATTCAGGGGCAATTAAGTTTGGAGCCCCAAGTTGTTTTCATTGTTGGTGAAGCCCCAAGTCTTGTGACAAAGGCAACAAGCTTAGTTAGAGCTTGGAGTTGTGAAATAGCTTGGAGGTGATGCACAACCAATGAAGGGGTTGCAAAATAGTTTAAGGTGCAAAATAGCTTGGAGGTGCAAAGTCGAATAGGTAGGGTGTTCCTACAACCTTGCGAGGACGTTTTCTACATTTCTTTTGGAGTATGTGAAGTGAGTTCAAGTTTTCCCACTCCTTAGTTTATGAGAAGGGTTGATAAGAAGTTTGAACATGGTTTTACTCCATGGCCAAACCAATGAGCATGAGATCCTCTATGGTTGTGTTGGTCATCACAATCTACGAGGTATTTTTTTTAACCATTTGGTTTTTCTTTGGTGTTCATTACAAAGGTTTGTGCAACTTAGTTTTGTAGTAAAGTTGGGTTTGTGTTGTAATCATGCTTAAAGGTCCTAATTCTTGAAACTTAGAAGTAATGGCAATTCCACAAGTCTTTGGCAAAGGTGGGTTTCATTGACCATTGTCAGACATGCATCCCAAACATAAACTCAAACTTCAATCATGGTAAATTGTAGTGCCCTTAAATTTGTGGGTGGGTTCATCCTTACTTTTGGTTGGCAATCCTCAATTTGGGTGATAATTGATGTTTGAGCATGAGATGGTCAATAGGGATCCAAACTTAGTCCCCAACTAGGAACTTCTTAAAAGATAACTTTACTAGTTCATCTCATTGGATGCCTAAAAAAAAAAAAAAAATTCTTAAATGTGCTTAGCACCCCTTTTTGCCTAAAAATTATTTTCTTACATGTGTTAACACTTGCATTTTTTTTTCAAGTATGTGGACTAGCTATCATCCACAAAAGGAATGAGTCAAATATGGCTAGAGGCAAGGTAAAAAAGTAAAACAATTCAAAATCTTGCTTTGTTCTAGTGACCTCCACGGATTCAATATCTAAATGTGACAACTTCCAACATTTTTTTTTCCCAAATATGTCAAATTTTACACAAAAATTCAAAAAAACAAAAAGAATGTTTTGTAGAATTCACAAATGATTTTTTTTTTAATCACCCTAAAGTGAAGATTTGCGTTCCAAAAACATTGTTTAACACCTCTTTTCATTTAAAAAATATTAGAGTTATCCATAAAGTCACAAAAATTGTCACTAAAACCCCCATTTTGGTCAAGATGAGATGAATTTTCATAATGAGGGATAAAAATGAAACTACGAACTCAATAGGGTTGCAAATTGGATTTTGCACCAAAACTTTTGAGATAAAACAAATTTGGTGCCAACTTTACTATTCCATTGCAAAACTTTGACATGAACAACATGAGAGCTTGCATGTGTGAGGATTTTGTGCATTTTAATTTTTGATATAGAACAATTTGTACAAACTTTGCAATCTCATAATTTTCAAGAGCTTTGTAAATTCTCAATTTTTAATTTTCAGGAGTTTCATAGTTTATTTTTGTTTGCATTTTTATGAAATATTCATTGTTGTTGTATACATGATTCTTGGAAATGTTAGGGTTAATTGCCTAAGGTGCCAAAAAAACCCAAAAAGAATTTTGTATTCCTTCACATGCTTCATCATTCATGTAACACTTGCACCATGAGTTTTGATCTTTGGATGTCAAGAAAAGGTATTGGTAATTTTGTTATGATTGTACATTTTAAAAATGACAAGTGGGAACCTTATCATGTAATCATGGGATAATTTGAAACTACAAAGACCACGAAAAGTGCTTTGGCTTTACAAATGAATGACTTGTTTGCAAAATAAGGGTTCAATGTTCATGTTTTTACATGTGTTAAAGATGAAAGAAATCATATTTCTACCATAACCTCTACTCTTACTTCAATTTTGTTTTGTCAAATTTTAAGGATGTAAGCTCCTTTTGTAAGTGCTTGTTGGGGCCATGCCATGTCCAAGTGTTATTAACATGCCACAGATGATATTTAAGGTATGTGTTGGTTTGACCTCAAGCTCAATCAAGTTGGCACAATTTATATTGCAAAAAACCATAACTTGGACAAGAATGAATGGTAAAAGATGATAGGATATAAAACATGCCTAGACATGGAGGTGTTTCCACTAAAACTAAAGACACTAATGAAAATTAAGTTTGCTTCAAGAGTCATCCTATTCCAAGAGACTCTTGAATTCAAACATGTCATTATCCTATACTATGGAAAACAAACATCCTTGGCACTTTAACAATATGTGTCAAGCCTTCAAGTATGGGTAGTAGCCCAAATTGTTTTTGATACCTTTGAACCTGTGATTCAACAATGTGTGTTGAACCAAAGTTAAGGTTATTGGTTGTTGTCAAATGTATTTATTGTTACAATAGCTCTTGTATGTTAGTTTCAGTAGGATTTGTTGGGGTTTAATTCCAGTGACACCTAGGATTTTGATGGGAAGTTCCACATTTTTTAAAAGAACATGCAAGGACAAGTGGTGTATGTTCTAAACCCTTTCTTTTCATTTATTGTTTATTTTCAACTAACAAGAGCTCACAACATGTTGGCTATGATGTTAGATTTGTGTCACAAGGGGGTTAGATTGGTTATTCAGTATGTTACCAAGGAGAGAGTGCTATATATTGCAAGTGAGTATGATCATCAAATATTACTTCCCTTCCTTGTTCGTGCACACCATTTCTTGAATCCAAATGATGTATATGTTGGAACTCCTAATTGCTTTGCATCCTAGATCCTAGAACATAAAAAATACAAGCCTACATGATACCATGGAAACCAACAAAAAGATGGCTTCATTAAATGTTAAGAAGCAACTAAACCATTTCCAAGTCAAAAAAGTGACAAAAGAAAAGTGCATGTATCCATTGGCATGGTGGATAGTGCATGAAATATAATTTCTTTATGTTGGGTTTGTAGCTTGACAATTATTATGGATTGTTGGTTCTCAAATTGAGATGGAGAAAGTTTTCAACATTGGAGGTATTTGCACAAACTTTAGACATTTTTTATTAGGCATTGAAAATCTTGAATTGCTTATAAGCATTTACAAGATATAACCAAATGATGTTCATGTTGAAGGCTTGACATCCATGGGGCAATTCATGGGTATGGAAGAGGCCTTCATGGAAGAAAATGAGAACCTCATTGATAAGTTGGGCTTTGGAGATTGAAGAAATAACAATCAACTTAAGGTTTTAAAAAAAATTTGGTTATCCACTTGTTTATTTATTTTTTGGTCAAATAGGTTTATAGGTTAAGTTGAACTCATGTTGTTATTTTTGTTAATTTTTTTCTCCCAGATCTTGGAGCAATAAAATGGTTATGGAACAAGGTTATTTTAAAGTTCCTTAACCATTGGAAATGATGGAACCCTAAAAATTTGCTAGGCACCATGTTTAAGGTTTCAACATTTGTTAGACCTTATTGAATTAGGGCTAGCTTGTACCATTGACTTGGCATGGGTGTATTGGGTTGCAAAAGTGAAAATTTAAGGTTTTGGGTGAAAGAAAGACTAAGGCACATTTGAGACTATTTTGGGCTGAATTCAAGAGTGCCAGGGCTACGAGTGAATTTGGTATTATTATTGGATGAAACCTTAGAAATGAAACCAAATGGCAATCTGATACTTGAAATATCTAGAGTATGTTAAAGTTTACCAATAGGCTAGTTTGTATTGGTTTGTGTAGTTTTCAAAGCTTTTGTAATAGTATTGTTTTCTTGGAATAAATTATTTCATTTTTGCACCATAGTTTGTTTAGTTTTGGGTCTTGCAACTTGGAACATCTTGTGTAGTTTAGAGTTTAGAAAGATTCTCAATTTTTTATTTGTTTGAAATATTCACAAATTTGTGATCATTTTTTTCTTCATGGAATTAAAAGTTTGGGTATTTTCAAATTGTTGATCTTCAGGTTTTGGATGTGGGACTTGGAACTGGAGGTTATGAAACCAGAATTGAAACCATTGTAATTTTTGTTCTAGGTTCTATAACCAAACCCAAAATCAAAGTTAGGATTAAAAATTGAAATCGAAACCAAATCCTAATTCCTTAAATTTAAAATTTTAAAAATTAAAAATTAAAATTAAAAATAAAATAAAATAACCGAAACCAAATCAAAACCATTCGCTTGAGTATTTGAACAACTGGAATATATATATTCCAAACTGTATTGAATCAGCAACCCATTTCTGCCTAGGCAAAATAATGCCAGGAGCAATATTGTGGGAAGAGAAAGGCAAATATGAGAGAGGCAAAAAAAGGGAACTATATAATGACACAATAACAACAATTTGTTGGTCATACTTGACACCACTCGAGGTGCACGTTTTTTTTCTAGACACATTAAGGAAGAAACTAGCTAGGTGCTTAGCATTGTATTTTATTGCCTATTTTACCAAGGCAAAAAAAGTCATGGAAGAAAGGTAGTTGAAATGATCATTCTCATTCCTGATGGTAGGTTTTTTGCCCAATGCACATGTCGTTTCAAGTTAAGAAAGGCGGTTGAAATGATCATCATTTGGGAGGAGGTCGTAAGACTTACGTCAACATAGGTTTTTGTTCAATACAAGTAAAACACAAATTGCACTATTTGTGTGATCATAAAGATTTGCATCAACATAGGCTTTTGCCCAATCCAAGTAAAACACAAATAAACACTATTTGTAGTGCAATCGTAAGATCGATGTCAACATGAAGTTTTTTGCCCAATCCAAGTAGCACAAGTTGCACTAATTGTGTGGTCATTCATAAGATTGACGAATGTCAACATAAGTTTTTGCCCATATACACATATCACAAGCTAAAAGTTAAAGCATGGCAATTGAAATGATGATCATTTGTTTGAAAAACTTGAGATTAATAGTTATAGAGTTGTAATAATATCTTGAAGGGTTTTGATTTTTGCATGGTGAAATATTTGAGTTTCCATAAATTCTTCTTCTTTTGCTTCTTAAGATACTTTTGTAATGTAAATGGCAAGGCTACAGTGTGACTTTGTTTGCCTATTCTAGTTGTTTGACAAGAAGAGCTAGGTGAAGCATGGCGGCCACACACACTAAAAAAGGCTGCTAACTAAACACAAGTTTTTCTTGTGTCAGACAGAAACAAGCTCTAAAGAGCAACACAGACTTAAAAGGCAATGACTTTTTCCACACACAAAGAAGAAGCCACAGCAACAGCATTAACCTCTTTTCTCTCTCTCTCTCTCTCTTGCCTTTTTCTTCTGTCGTTTAGTCTTTGACTACATTTGTTTTTGGCTTTGCTTTGTATGTCCATCTGCATCCAGAGTCTCTTGATCTTTGCTTGCTTCTGAGGTAGCAAAACAGCCACCATTTTCCATTTCCACTTCCCTTTGGACTTCCTCCACCATGCCATCATCTCTTTCCTTCTTCATCAGCACTTCCTCATCAAACAAACTGTGAACAGACAAAGACTACCCACCACCCAAAACTCCACTCCACACTCCATGGCTACTTGTTAGATTTTGTTGTTCTTGGCTTGTGTGTGTGTGTGAGTGTGTGTGTGTGTGTGTGTTTTTTTTTGTGGGGTTTGTTTCCTTGAACCTTACAGCACACCCAGTGTGAAGCAGCTCCCATCGCTTGCTTGTGTGTGGAGCTGTCTCTCTTGAGTAGTTTTTTGTATTATCTTTATGTATGCATACTACCCATTTCTGTTTTTACATCAATATACGCAGCCAACATGATCAAGAGTCGCTGATTTACCTTAGGGAATTTCTACTGGTACCTAATTGTTTTATAGCCTTCTTTGGTTTTGTTTTCAGATGTTTGATCACCGTTTAGCATTCTTATTCTGCTCTCAGTTTTCAGCGCTTTTGTGTGTGACACGCCTCTTTTTCTTGTTGTTGTTGTGGAGGAAAAACAACAGAAGTATGGATGTGGTGACCAGTCCTGAATAGCTGGACTCAGCATCATAGTGATTAGTTTCGGATCTTAGAATTACACATAGCTTTGCTTATATATTTGTGTCTGTGTCTGAGTTTTGCACTACAGAAAACCGAAAAAATAAAAAACAAACAAACAACAACAACAATATAGGTTTGTTGTTTGTTGCTTTGTGGGTATGCCAATGGGGCTTGCAGAGCAGCAGCTTCTTCAAGCTCCAAGACTGATACGAGGAAGAAACCAAGCTCTTGGCTCCATTGCAAACTTCTCGAGCTCCAAAATTAGGTTTTCGCATGCACCCAACACGCTAGATCGCGTCAAGTCTGGTCTCTGGACTCAGAAGACCGCAGTCGGCCCATCGATTGTCCGGATTCCGCAACTCAGGAGGAACAGGAGCACCCAATTGGGAAAAGAAGAAGAGCATGACGGTGGTAACAGGAAGAGAGGAGGAGAATTCCGTATTCCATGCCTGGAGGCAGGGGTTGGAGAAACTACTGGCAGGGAGACTACTAGTGCAGCAGCAACTCCAGCAGCTCTAGTAGGGGTGGAAACTGCTGGATTTGCATCTGATCATGCAGCGGAGGACATAATTACCCCAGTGGTTCTATTTCCTGAAGCAGGAATTGAGGTGGTGAGATCTATTGAGGAAGGAGAGACTGTTGTACTGAAAGCAGTCATTGGAATCGACCATGAAGACTTCTTGCTGGCATCTGGAAACTGTGAGATTGAAGAGAAAAGCTGGTCATCTGAAGCTGAAGAAGGAGTTCTTCTGCCCATTTCTTCTTCTCCTTCTTCTTCTGTGTCTTATTTGTTGAAAACATCTTCAGAACCACCATCTGATCAGGAGCCTCATGTTACAGACTTGGATGTTGTTGTTCTCAGTTCCTTGCAAAAGGAACAAGACCCAATACCTGCTGCTGCTGCTGCTTCCAACAAGTTAGTATGGGCCAAAAAGCTGGACATTCAGGCACAAACAATGGGACCAGCAGCAACAATAGAGAGCAAGAATATGTGGGAGCAGTTTCGTGCCATCCTCGTGTTTGCTGGTCCAGCTTTGGGGATGTGGCTGTCAGGTCCGATTATGAGCCTCATTGACACTTCTGTTGTCGGCAACAGCAGCTCTTTGGAGCTTGCAGCTCTTGGTATGTGAACCACCACATTGGCCCACTTGCCACCAAAACCCTAACACACATGTGGCACCAAAGTTAGCTCAGAAAATTTACACTGTAGTGGCACTTTGTTCAAGCAAATTTTCACTCCAATCTCTTCTGGCCAATGATACAGGCCCCACTCTGTGTCTGTGTCAGTTTATGTATTTTGCAGTTCAGTTTCTTTACTGCAACAGAGCAAATGTAATGCTTGTGTGGGTTCAATGGCTTACAGGGCCAGGGACTGTGTTATGTGATCAACTATGTTATGTGTTCATGTTTCTGTCTGTGGCTACCTCCAACTTGATTGCTACTTCGCTTGCGCACAAGGTCAGTTCTTCTTCTTCATACATGGCATTAATTTCAACAACAATGATGGACATTACAGTGCACGTTGAGTGACAGCAATTTGACTGAGGTGTATTTAGGTATCAGCTTTTGTTAAGTATTTTGTCTTGCACGTTGACAACACAAGGAACCAAACTGTCATTTACCCAAAGCCCATGTAGGGAAAAAATTCTGTAATGCTTTCAATCATCCAACTTTATCTTTCAGGATGAAGCAGGGGCAGCACACCATCTTTCCAGGTTGCTATTTGTGTCTCTAGGATGTGGGATGGCAATGTTTCTCATCACTGAGTTTGGAGCAACAACTCTGCTTCAAGGTAGGCATTCCTCCCCCCCCCCTCCTCCCTCTGCTTGTCTTGCTTTCACAATTCCTAATAGCAGCTCAAGGGTACCTGCTAGAGCAAATGTTATTGCAAAGTCTCCTCCTAAGTGGACTAAATTTGGCAATTTCATGCTGAGTTCAACAAGGGAAATGTGTAATATTTGGATATGTTGTTGCAGCTTTTGTTGGAGTGAATAATGCTGCTCTGGTTCCTGCAGCAAGAACATATGTTCAGGTAGCTGTCATATTGCCATCTTGTATATGCAATGCAGAGAATGCAAGTCAATTAGATTACTGTAGTTTTTGAGAGAGTACTACTGCAGCCAGCACAATTCCCAGTTTTGTTTGGCTGTCAATGATGATCACCCATTTGAGATTGGATGATGAGTAGGAAGTTGTTCAGTTCCTGTGGACATGCAAAGTGAAGATGATCAGTTTAAGGACCTTTTTGTCTCTTTTGAACCTTTTGTTTTTTGAAGGTTGTACTGAGGGTGTCATTGATGTTTGCTTCTTCAGATCAGGGCTTTGGCATGGCCAGCAGTGCTTGTTGGCATGGTTGCCCAGAGTGCAAGGTATACTGACATTTGAAGTCATTCTTCATTGTAAATCCCTTTCTTTTCATCACTCAGTCCCAATTGGAACATGGAAATGGGCTGATTTTTGGGGGTATTTGCACAGTCTCGGCATGCAGGATTCGTGGGGTCCTCTCAAGGTGTTGGCTGTTGCAAGCCTCATCAATCTTTGTGGAGACATTTTCCTATGTACATTTCTTGGGTACGGTATTGCAGGTGCTGCATGGGCCACAGCAGCCTCTCAGGTGTGCCACTTCATCTCTTTCTGGAGGTGCAGACATCAGAAACCTAAGATTTTTTCACAATGTTTAGACAGCATGAATCAGTCCACTTTCCTCTTCCTAGGAATCCCATCTCCATCTAGGGCTTCTCATTGCTGTGGTGGACTTCATAAACCCAGCACTCAGCTGAGGTGCATACCTTCTCTGTCAGCAGTATGGGTTATGTCACCTCACATCTAGCTGTAATAGTATGTGTGCATTGATTGTCATGGAGAATCCTAATCTCAAGGATATCTTTTTTGTTCCTCTTTGCATCTTGCATAGTTAAGCTTCATCTAAATGTTGACGTGATGTTTGCTTGTTATCAAGTGCAAAAGCCATGAAAGTCTTCAGCCTGACTTGTGGACTGCTTGTCATGGTCGGTGTAATGTGTGCAGTATGTGGCAAGTTTCTTGATGATGAGATCATTGAATGCCAAAGGCTACAATCCACTGGCAATCATGCCACCGTCCTGGAATGAACTTGTGCACATGGTCAACTTGGCTGCCCCTGTGCTTCTTACCATGCTCTCCAAGGTAATGGCATTTGGCTTGAACATTGCCCTTAGTTTTGTCTGCATTTCTGGCTTGCACCACTTCAAACTAGTGAAGACAGTAAATGATCTTTGCAGACACATGTTTGCTTTCATTTCCTCAGTGATTGTGATCCGGTAACGAAAGTGCCAGATGTGGCTGATTTTCTCTGTTTATTTATTATAAGAGAATGAGGACCCAAGTCTAGTGGATGCAGTTCCATGCTTTGATCTGACTGCTGAGAAGTGGCTTACTCTTTATGTAGGTGATGTTCTACACCTGTCTTACATATTTGGCGACATCTCTTGGAGCTGTCACTCTAGCCGCTCACCAGGTTCATGGTTGACCTCTTTTTTGCTGTCTAGAAGGCTATCGAAGTGTTTTGTGTATTACTGTAGTTGAGAACTCCAGTGGTGGGTAGTGTACACACTGAGCAACAGTGGGTGGAAATGTCTCAACAGTTTGTTTCAAAGTGGCCATTTTCACAAGAGTTAATTGAAACATCGTACTCCCATGTGCAGGTTATGATTGGGGTCTATTCATTGTGCACAGTAACAGGAGAACCCTTAGCTCAGACAGCACAGTCTTTTATGCCTGCTCTGATTCAGGGTTCTAATCGCAACTTCAAACAGGTATCTTCTTCATTAAACTAGTGGTTCTTCCTTCATTTTGTCATCAAATTCAACCCAACATTTATATTGCGCACATTTTTGCTTCTCATTTTCAAAAGGAGCAGAAGATGATGGATGTGATGTCCTTATGTTTGATGTGGGTACTATGCTTCTCTTTGAAGTTGGTCACTGGAGCAGCATGGAATGATTTCTAGAACACCAGTTTTGTACTAGGACTACTACCCACATCTTAGTTTAAAGTTTCAATCCATATGCATCCCTTCATGTGCATCATCATGACTGCCTTCATTGGGTGGTCTACAGGCAAGATCATTGCTACGTTCTTTGATGCTGATTGGAGCAGTCGTGGGCCTAACACTGGGTTGCATGGCTATATCTGTTCCTTGGTTTTTCCCACAACTCTTCACCAAGGATCCTGCCATTATCCACCAGGTAGAAAGTTGATCAGATCTCTTGGGTACGTGATTGTTGGTTTCAGTCATGTGGAAGTTTAGAATACTTTTTTCTTTTTTCTTTTTTTGGTCAAATGTTTCATCTGGTAACTGAGCACTGTTAGTTTTACAGATGCGGACAGTGACTCTGCCATTTCTTGTCAGCCTGGTCATAACGCCACCAACATTGTCATTGGAGGGCACACTTCTGGTCACTCTCTTTCTCTCTTTTTTATGTGATGGGAGGTGTATGGCAACAATGGCTGTTTGACAAGCAGTTGCATAAGAAGAAGAGTCCATTTCTACATCATTTGAAGCCCAACAATCTGCAATTGTGTTTTGTGGTCACCACATTTGCATGTCCCAAATCAGTATTCTCTGACAATGGAGTTTATGCTTCACTAACAAACTCCCCAACATGTATTGCAGGCTGGCAGGGACTTGAAATTCTTAGGATTTAGCATGGCATCTTGCTTCTGTGGTGGTAGTCTTTTTCTTCTGGTATGGTTAAAATTTCCCTCAAAGTTACAACTCCTGTTTCTGCAGAATTGTTGGAAGTTGTGGGTTGAGGGTTTAGGGTTTGAAGTTGTGGTATGAACTTGAGTTGTTGAACATTTGAAAGAGGATATATGGGTGGTTTGCAGACAAAAAAAAAGACTGCATTCTTGGGTGGCACAGAGAATGGAAAGGAGAAACTCTTACCTGACAAAATTGGTGACACTTTTATGCCATGTCTGTAATCTTGTTTTCTTTTTTTTATTTTGGCCTGTGATATAACAGGCCTTTAACCGGATTGGCCTTGGTTTGCAAGCTAGCTGGTGGACACTTGCTGGATTTCAATGGGTGAGGACTCTGATGATTCCTGCAGATTGATTGACAGCAATTTTGTCTTTCTGAGTAGTCGCTCAATTACTCTAATCAAGCAAGCAATTGAAGAAGGATATATAGCAACTGACTGCTGAATTTTCCTCTGTTTTCTCTACTATACTGGAACTTTAAGGTTGCTGCATTGTCATGATGGAGATGCATTCTTCTTCTTCAGCTCATGTCTCTTTGCTGACAAGTTCTTATATAGTGGGATGACAGTGCAGCTTTGAATTCTGATGGAGATAGTTATTATGTGGGATGGCAGGCACGGTTTTTGCAGTCATATATGCGGCTTGCTTCTCCTCAGAGCATACTGAGAGATCCAATTGAGGAAATTGCCTTGAAAATGGCATAAAACTACAGCTGTGGCACCTTGCTTCAACTTTTGGTTGCTTCTCAACAAATTCAAATTCTTCCATTTTCAACTCGGATTCATAAGCTGAAGAACACTAATTATGGCCTCCTTGAACAACTTGCCCTGGAGTGAAACAAGTTATACCTTCAAATGGGTGAGAAGATCAGGCAGTCACATGGGAGACTGGCACAGGTGAATTTTCGCCTCTAACGCCACCTGGTATATCAATTCTGTATGAACAAAGTAAAAAGATTTATTTTGCAGAATACTCCATAGCAACTTGCTGGAGGGGCATATTTATTGCAGAAACCCATTCACAGATTCTGCACTAGTGTAATCATTTGAACAAGTCATTCATTGAAACTAGAAAACATGCCTCTGAAACTCTTTAGAACTCCAGATTCTTTTTTAAGCCTTGCCCCATTTTTTGATTGGGGAAAGTAAAATTACAGGATACAGCTTAGGAGAAGAGAACAGAGGGACTTGGAGCAGAAAGGATAATATATTATGGGTCCAAGAATTACATCAGAATTTGAACTTCAGTCAGCCAAGTTTGTTTGAAGTGTAAAATGAGGAACTTGGCTTTGAAAAAGATGACAATCACAAAAAATTGAACAATGGGTGTTTTTTTTAGCAATTTCAAGAAATTCTGCACTTAGACTACAGTCGCCTTCAATTTGAAGGAATGGGTGATCAAGTGTATGGTAATGCCCTGCATAATGGTTGAGGAAGATTACCAAACACAATTTCTGCATCACCATCTGCAAAACAGAACAACTGCCTTCTCAAGCTCATTATATTTAATTTTCAAACTGTTGAGTTTTGAATAACAAACACATGTTTAGATTTATTAAAATGTTGTAATATTTTCCTTTTGAATTTGGAGGGCACGTAAAGTTTTTGTACCATAATTGCTTACAAAAATGTTTTATGAGCTCTCCAAATTATAAATAAAAGCATGTCTAGAAAGGTAAATATAGATATGAAGAAAATTATTTAAGATTGGTTTTACTTGTAGTAGAATGCATATTCAATCTTTTATGTTATTTGATAGCTGTTATGTGTGACCTTAGTTTTGATCATTTGTGGTAACTTAAACATTTGCAATATGAACTAACACCTTTTATTTTGTAGTGAGGTTGAATTCAATGGGTTGTAATGTAAGCTTGGATTTAATCATTTATCCACTTTCTACCATATTGATTTTGTACACATTTTTGTTCTTCTATGCATAAAGGTTTTCAAGGTTTAAAACTTATAGTTGTTTTCCAAAGTTACACAATGACATAAGTGATCCAAAACTTTGATTGCAATAGCTTTTATGAGAATTAACATAAAAGGTTTTTTTTTGGGAATATAGCTAATCCTTTCTTTTGTCATTGGCTTGAAATGATGAATATCACAAACTTAATATTACCTTTCATTTCTTTATTATTCAAAATCAATTAAAATTGGGTTGGCGAACTTTCTTTCGTCCTATTACAAACTTACTACACAAATCTTGTCATGCAAGGCAATAATGGACCATGTAAACCTTTTGACACCATACATGTAATTCGTAGTATCCCAAATGACTCACATAATATAGTTTAGGACACAATTTTTGTGAAGAAACTTTTCTCAATTCCAAAAAACATGTGATGAAGGACTTTAACTTGTGGAAATTGTTTTGTTGAGATTAGAAGTCCATAAGACTTTCACATGATCTTGAAATGGTCTAGGAGATTTCATTTGAATTGCAAACCTACTTTTAGATTTTTCAAGAAAAAATGGTGTCATTTCATTACAAATAATGATTGTAGTGAGTCCATTTCAACTTTCATAGGGATTATGACACTTGATTGGTTTGTAGTTTAAAGCCCCCATGTGATGTAAAATTTTCAATTTCAAATGAATTTTTTTTCGCCACATTATATCATATAAGAATCTTATAAATGAATCCTTTTTCATGAAATCAAAAAAATATTTTCTATGAAACAAATTTCAATCTATGAAAGTGTAAAAAATTGATGCAATGACATCAAAAAATGGACACTCTAGCTTGCAAACATCCCTTGTGGATTCAAATATGAATGAAGGTTTATTTTGGACTTGGGAGCTCAAATATGCAAATGGGTGTGTGTTTTGATCTAGGGAACTCACAATTGGCATAATGAAGCTTTGTTTTTGTCTTAGGGGCTCACACATACATATTGGAACCCAATTTTGATCTAAGGAGCTCACAAATGTGCATGATGGGGTGTTTATTTTGGTCTTGGGGCCTCAAATGGTTTTGGTTTTGGAGGTTAAAATGTTTTGGTCTTGAATGTTAAGTGAGGTCTATTTTGGTCTTGTGGGCTGAAATACGCACATTGGAAGTTTGTTTTGATCTAAGGAATTCACAAATGTACATAATGGGGTTTGTTTTAATCTTGAAAGTTCAAATATGCATAATGCAAATTTGTTTTCATCTTCAAATTTCATGGACATGCATAATGGGAGTCTATTTTGATTTGGAAATTCATATTGTGCATAATTGGGGTCTATTTTGATTTGGAAATTCATATTGTGCATAATTGGGGTCTATTTCAATTTGGTCTTGGGAGGTCACAAACACATAGTGAAGGTATGTTGTAATTTAAGGAATGTACAAATGCGCATAGTGAGGGTATGTTTTGGTCTTTGGGGGTTTACAAATGCATAATAGGGTTTGTTCTTATCTTCAAATAACTCACCTTCTCTTCTAGATTCATTTTTTTGTGAACAAAACAAAACAGTTTATCAATCATCCACTTTTGTTCCATCTTCACAAAATTTTCCTTGATTTTTACTTTTTTTTGCCTCACTAGCTAGATCTACAATTAATAGAAGTTTACTAACTCTCTTCTTGTACTTAAAATAGATGTTCCCAAATTTTATATTTTTGTGTTTTAATAACCTTTTGCATCCCAATTTTGTAATGGTTTGTTGTAAGTCATATTGTTTTAATCATTTCATTGATGTTGAGTCCATTCATGTTATTAGGAGCCAAAGAACCAACCATGCCACTTTATGTGGTTGCTTATTTTTAAATATTTTCAAAATATGTTTTTTAATTTTTTTTAAAATTTTAATATACTATTATGTTAAGATTCATATTAAATCTTTGCTAAAAATGTAATTTATAAATACTTTCAAGTCTTTTTACAAAAAAATTCCCTAAAAACACTAGCTATAATTTTCTTTTAAAAATTTGGATATATTTTAATCATTACATTGATTTCAAATTTATTCACATGTTTGTGTGATATATTAATGATGTTGCTATATATATTAGTAAATCCAAAATTGTAATGTGAACTTAAATTACCACTTTAAAATATGAAATATAGAAAAAATGGTTACAACTATTTTAATGCATATTAGTGTGAATGCACCTTATATGGTTCAATTCCATATCCATTTTATGATAACAATGTCAAAGGTCATTGAAACAAACAATGTTGAATTGTAACCTTAAACTCAATCCAAGCCTACATTTAATTTATGAAATTCAAAATTTTCTTTGTACAATGTGTCTACAAGAACCTTTTAAAGTTTGCTGTATTATTTTGTCACCTTTTCCATCCTTCAATGCACCATTATGAATTTGACTTTTAAATCTAAATTTTTTATTATCTAAACAATGAAGGTTCAATCAAATAATCAGTTAATTAATATTAAGAAATAAATGATTATTTAAATATGATAATCAATCATTTACATTATCTGAAATAATTTATAATAATTCCTTAATTATGGCATCGTTTATTGATATTTAAACTAGATTATTATGTCATATGAATCCCAGGAATATTACAATGGAAACCTATATGAAAATAATGCAAAAGATGTTAAAAATCAACAATTATTTATAGACTTACATGTGGGTATTACAATGGAGGTAAAAAAACCCACAACTATGATGAGACATATATGTGGGTATTGCAGTGGTTGTAAAAAAATCAACATCTATTACGAAACCTATATTCGGGTATTCCAATGGTTGTAAAAAAACCCAACATTTATTACGAAACCTATATGCAAGTATTGCAGTGGTTGTAAAAATCCCAACATCTATTACAAGACCTATATGCGGGTATTGCAATGGTTGTAAAAAACCCAACATCTATTATGAGACCTATATGCGAGTATTGCAATGATTTAAAAAACCCAACATCTATTATGAGACCTATATGCGAATATTGCAATGATTTTAAAAAACCAACATTTATTACAAGACCTATATGTGGGTATTGAAATGGTTGTAGAAAAAATCAACATCTATTATGAAACCTATATGTGGGTATTGCATATTTGAAATGGCCTTATGAAAATTATAATAGATTGGATGTAGGTATTGCACAATGTTCATTTTGATCTTTGTAAACTTTAGACAAATTAATGTTATCTATTCATATGGGCTTATTTAAGTTTTGATTCTTACATGTAAAATATTAATAAGATTATATTGATAAAAGATGTACAAATATGGGTGGATCAAAAAATGCTAAAGATTACAATGATTTATTTTTTCTATAGTATATAGAGGACCAAAATTAAAAAATTGAATAATCCAAAAATTGAAAATGTTGAAAAAACTTATCTAACTATATAAAATGGAAACTTTAAACCATATAATTATCTATAATTTCGTGTTTAGCTCAGTAAGAAGTTGTTGCATTTGTAACCTTTGTTGCATGATGAAAAGTGTACGTATGGCAACGTTGCATTTCAGTTTAAACTACATTTGCAACAACCTCTTTTTTTATTGTGCCCTGAACGTTATAAACACCCAAAAACCACCAAATTAAACCTTAACACCACCAAAGAAGAAGGCAATGGCAACAAGCTACCATCACCTTTGTTGCTAAAACACCACCATAGAAGAAGACGATGGTACATTGCCACGCCATCCCTTTTCTTTTTCTTTTTAGACACAGGGAAGGAGGTGATGGTAGCTTGTTATCGTCGCCTTTTTTGTTCCACAACACCATAGAAAAAGACGACAACACATTGCCATTTTTTTTTTCTTCTTTAACACAAAAAAGAATGCAATGGTAGCAAGTTGTTGTTGCCTTTTTGCTTGAATACCACTAAAGAAGAAAATGATGGCAACAAGTTGCCATCGTTTTCTTTGCTACAATAGCACCATAGAAGAAGATAATAACACATTGTCGTCGTCATCTTCTTCTCAAACACAAAGAAGACAAAACACACAAAAAAACAACAAAAAAAACCAAGAGAAGGGAAGGAGCTTACCTTTAAGCTTCTACTTTTACCCTTTTGTTTCAAACACTTTCTCCTAGCTTCTTCTTCTTCTCATGGAGAACAAAAGAAAAAAAAAAAAAAAATCATAGTGAAAAAAAAAATTGCAAAGAAAGGAAGAGCTTTTTTTCAAACTCCCGCTTTGCCCTTTCACTTTTAGGTCTCACTTTTGCCCTCCCACTTTTGCCCTTCTGTTTCAAATGCTTTCTCCTAGCATTTTCTTTTTTTTGAGCAGAAGAAAATTAAAAACTATAAAAAAAACCATTGAAAAAAAAAATGCAAAGAAGGAAAGGAGCTTTTAAGCTTTTGCTTTGCCCTTTCACTTTTGGCTCCCACTTTGCCCTCTTGCTTCTGCCCTTTTGTTTCAAACACTTTCTCCTGACATCTTCTTATTTTCAAGCAAAAGAAAAGAAAAGAAAAACAATGGAAAAAAAACCATAAAAAAGAAAAAGAAAAAAGCAAAGAAGGGAAGGAGCTTAGTTTCAAGCTTTCGCTTTGCCTTCTCACTTTTGGTTCTTACTTTTGGCCTCATGTTTTTGCGCTTTTGTTTCAAACATTTTCTCTTGGCATGTTCTTCTTCTTAAGCAAAAGTTAAAAAAGAAAAACACAAAGAAAAAAAACCATAAAGAGGTAAAAAAATGTAGAGAAAAAAATGAGCTTACCTTTCTTCTCTCACTGTTGCATTTGGGATGAAGCACCCTCATCTTGGTTTCTCCTTTCCACATTCCTTCAACGTTGAGCTCTCCACCTTCTGCAAGCCTTGTGTTTCACGGCTCTGTGCTACTCAAGCTTGGGAGCTTTCCCAAGCTCTGGAGATGCAATGAGTGGGAAATGAGGTGAGGGGGGGTAGAGGGGTGACGTAGGTAGGGAGGGGGGAAGTAAGTAGGAGGGCAAAATTTTGGGGCAAAGAAGGGGGTTGAAAAATCCCTGGGCAAAGGAAGAGGATGTGTTTTCAGTTCATCCCCAAAACGGCTTGAACAGCCTCATTCTGAACTGCTGCTGCATTGGTGGCTGCTGGTTCACTCTGGACCCGGCCTAGAAGGCTTCTACAAGTGAAGTCACTTGGTTGGGCTTGGGCTCCTTGGTATAAAGCCTGTTGAGTTTCACCCCTTTTTTCGCTTGGGTTGGAAGGCTCCAAGTGGTGAAACTCTTTGGGTGGGTTGTCTACCATACACATTAATTGGGATTTTATTCAACAAATTCTAACTCAATTTTGTCAGGTTTTGATCCACCAACACCTAAGTAACTACCAGCGTTGTTCAATTTTATTTTTCAACCTACCAATTCTATTTGGTTCTTATTTTTTAAGAGAACCTTCAATCCTGGTCCAACTTTTTGATTTATTTAAAAGAACATCTGGTTTCAAATTAACAACATGTTTAACCCCAATTCGTATAATTTTTTTTATTTTAAATGAAGGACCAAAACCTATAGAAACTAAGTTTTGGGGTTAATTCTGGTTCCAGGTCCAATTCTAGCTGGAGCGCAGTTCTCAATTTTGGTTTTGAGGCTGGTTCCAGTTATGGTTGCGGAAAGTTTTGCTCAAAATTTACAATTTACAACCAATGGTCCAGGTATATGCTAACCGGCCCCAGAAATGGAATTGGCCCAAAACCGGAACCGGACAACACTGGTAAACATACCTACTCGTTGGTTTCTTGAAGAAAATAGTTGGCTCTCCAAAATAAAAAATAAAAAGGGCCTCCCTACAAAAAGAAAATTTCAAAAGTGTCCTTTTCTTCCTCTTCGTGCTCTTCTTCTCTCTCCCAAAGAAACCCTTCCTTCATTCCTTCCTTTTCCTGATTCCTCATTGTGTTTTGTTTTGGAGGTTTGTTCTTAAAGCGCATCCCCGCGCGCTCCCACTTCCGCACTTTTCTTTTGGGGGCAAAACATCTTTCACACACACACACTCCTCCTTGCAAAACAAGGTTCGTGTACTTGTGCTCTTCCTCTTTGCGCAATATTTTGTTATCACACGATATAATCTCTGTATGTGTCGTATGTGTGTTTTTGGTGGCTGCGGTTGGTGTCGCTCTGTCTGTGGCTTTGCAGTGTGGAAGTTGTAATCCTACATTCCCTTTAAATCTCTCTCTACAAGTGTTTTTTTCTCTTCTGGTCGAGCCATCTCTGGTTTTCAATCGTTTTTTTTTCAGTCCTGTAGGAGGAGTGTTGCATGCCCCCCCCTGGAATTAGTGTTTTGGACGTGCAAGTCTTGGAGACATCCAACGTATTAGCATATATAATTTTTTGCTGTGTAGTTTTAGAGATTCTCTGTTTGTTTACCGAACTGTGTTGTGTTTCGCTCTTGGTTGTGCGCACCAGACAAGCCTGATGTGTTAGTAACTTGCTCTTTTGGCTTGGACCCGTTGCTTGGACAGGTGAAGAAGCTCCTAAGCTCGTTCATGTTGTGTATAGGCGAGGTGCACTGGTGGTGTTGTAGATAGACAAAGAGATTCATATGTTTTAAGCTCTAATGTTGTTGTACACATGTATAGAACTATTACTACTTCTCCGTTGCAATCATGTGCTCACACTCCCGGAGATATAAACAGTCGTGCAATAGCTTATCTACAATCTCCCTTTCTTTGTCTGTTGCGACGGTTTCTTAGTTAATGTCCTAAGGTTTTGTTTCTGTTTTTTTCCAGGTATTAAGTTGCAACTCACGAGAGCTTGACCTCGTCCTACAGCAACAACCCTTTTGCTCCGACGTCCGTAGAAAACTGTCTCTGTCTCTCGTCTCTCCCACTCTTTCTCTCTCCTCCCCCTCTGTGCATGTACTTTGTTGCATTCTAGTGCCCCGTACGATTTTTCAGGGTTTTGGCCCCCGTTTATAGTTTTGTTTTTTTCTCCGAGAGAGACAGAGAGCATGTTCGACATTCACTACTTTGTTTTGTTGAAAGTTTGGACAGAGGAATATGGCAGCAACGACTACGTATGAAATCAAATCAGGACTCCTTAATAAGCACGTGATGATATGTTGATATGTATTTGTGGTGTTGGGATGATTTGGCTGAGAAGAAGAAGGTTGTGGATTTCAGGTCACCTGTTGCTGGACTTGGAAGAAAATGGAGAGGAGTTGAGAGGATCCCCGGAAACTCTTTTGAGAGAAAGTAAGGTTGCAAAGCTGTAACTATTTTACTTTGGAGTACGTCCTTTACACACAGAGGAAATTATGGCTCCACGACGTCGACAAAAACACGGGCTACCCGTCAAGAGCTGGTTGTCGCCGCTGGAGTCCATATACATACAGTTGCAGCACGAGCAGAGAGAAACTTTGTTGCCACCCAGCTTCATGAGGCCTCTTGCGAACCCAAGATGAGACTGATGGCTCACCTCATGAATCCGGCAAAAGAAGAAGCTGCACTAGCTCCTAACACCAGGGTGCTAGAAAGCTTGCGAGCATCCTTAATCCATATGAATCCGGAGGCTGCATAATCCCATGGTCATGTGGATGAACCGGCAAACTCCACCTACAAGAAATTTCAATTGAGATTTGGAAAGTCAAATAATTAAGATTTCAAGAGTCGCCCATCAATAAAAATGAATTAGGAGATGTCATTTAACAATTGTTTTGGACCGGTAAGTGTGTGATTATTGATAAATTATTTTACTGATCACCTTTGTGTATAAAAGGACTTCTTGATCAGCTTCAAGTGCAACTAGGATATTGGGAATTCAGAAATGATCAGCTGTGCTTGGTTTGGTTCAAGATCAGTTGAGATGCACATTTACAATTAATAATCACTGTGGATGTTCTTCTTTTTGCAGTTACATGAGAGTACTACTGATCCAGCTGAAGTTGTAGCTATGAGAAGAAACATTCCTGCAGGCTGCCCAGTTTCTACACGTGATCCACTGCCAGGACTGAGCACTGATACACCCATAATAGTTCTTTCTAGCGGAAGGCAAGAATAAGGTACCACTAAACTTCCTTGTCAATGTCTTTTAATTAAATACTGCCATTTCCAATCCACCACCTTTCCTTCCTTCAGTTCTTATACATAGGACCTGTATGATTGCTGTTTCTCATTTTCCAGAAGTTCAAACTTACCACTATTGGACCTACATTCATAGACAAAAGAGGCAGAAAGGCATCATATGATCACAGTGAGAAGACTTGCAAAGACCTGAACTTCTCAAGAAGATCTGTTCACGATGTACAAGAACGCAAGTGTAGCTGCTCATGATCTACTACTTGTTACCATTCATATTATATATATATGGATGGAGATTGCTGATGAATTGGTGCGTACATTCATCTGATCATGAACCAAACTTCCACCCTAAGAGATCATACAGTTAATTTAGGTCAAAATTCAAACTTGATTTTTGCATTCCATGAAGAAAAGTAATTTCTAAGAGCTGATCATGGGTCACAATTTATACTGTGGAGGTGCAGGTTGAGGAAGCTTCAACCAGGATTAACATGCTGCAGCATGATGAAATTAGTAGATTGCAACGCAGCTCTCCATTAGGTGAGTTTTCAGCATTCCAGATCTGTGGTCCAATCTGCATGTTTCAATATTTTATAGCTCTTGAAAATGCTTTAATAGTAGCTTGGAATCCAAGTTTGAGATCTGCACTTGGGTCATGAATATTTGCTCTTCTCCAATCCTCGAGTAAAATTTCTACTTTTGTTATAATTACTTGAGTTCTAGCTTGTCTTATAAGTTTGAAAATCTACAGTTTGCAGGTTTTGGAGTTGTAGCTTCTTCTATGCACACATCTATTACAAGTTTGTGAACCTTTTTTCTTTTGGTTCAAATTCTAAGTTGTTCTTGCCAGAAAAAATTGCAGAGACTTTTGATAAATTTTTTTTATCATATCCAAAAGGTTTCAAGATCCAAAGGGGTCTGATCCAAAACAGAAATTGCATGATGAAATCTCTGCATGTCCATAAATCATATATATAATAAATTCCTGAACATCAGAGTTCATGTGACTACTATCATGATCATGGCATCATGTCATTCATCAAGTTCATCCTAATTGGGTGTGCTATTTTTCGCAGCTTCACGCTTAAACAAATCCAGGAGGAAACCAAGCTTAAAATTTCTTCTGAACTGTGGTACTCCTAATCTCTCACCAGAAGGACCAGACTATGGTACAAAAGATAGTACCAAGGTGGATCCTGACTGGCAATACTCTTCTCGCAGGATTGAATGATCAGCTAAAAGGTTGAAGGTACAACAACATGAAGGTATAATACAAAAGCTTTGTTCCCTGAGAAACTATGTGACGTAATATGGCACCATTTCATGCATCTGCAAGATATCTTGTCAAGCTTCTTGATGCATTGGAATCACTTACTTTTTCCATTTTTCCTGTATGGTCTGCAGACTCTCTGCTTGAACACACAACAGTCCCAAGTAGTCTTCCAAGGGAAGGAGAAATGTTTTGCAAAACCAACAGAAGATCAATATGGACTAGGAAGACGAAGAGATCAAAATGTGCAGCAGGGCCTGTAAGTACAGAAGTAGCTGCTGCTCATCATCAAGATCGAAGTTCAACAGACTTCCCATTACAGCTTCTAGCAGTTGATGAGGCACCACCTGCTGCGAAGGATGATGCAGCTACAATTCTAGCTCCCCCCAATATCACTGCTGCAGCTGCAAAACCACCATCCAGCAATTCAGCATCAATGGATGAGGAGGAGGAGCATGACGATGGACCTGCTTCAGGAGCTGCAACACTACATCGTACCTATCGCACACCCAAAAATGCGTGCAGAAAATCCTGTGTGAACTACAACAGCTCTTCTTCTTATAATATGTGTAGCATGTCACATGACCCAGCTGCTGGCTCGAGTACCAGAGCAGCTCGACTTCCTCCTTACCCATATGCCACCCTTAGAACACCCATTGTCAGGAGCTGGTCGAAGATCAAAGAAGCAAGCTGATAAATGAGGATGCTGCATGATATTCTGAGATCATCCTGCATGCTGAACCCAAAGCTGAAGATCCATCACACCCAAAAGTGCAACAACAAAGTTCTTCTGTCAGATTCTTTTTGTAAGTTCTTCGTCTGCTGTACTCTGAAGATCTTCTTCTATTTCACAACCCAAAAAAACATTTCTCTACCAAATCTTCTGCTGCATGCTTACACTATTGATCATGCTTCCAACATCCCATTTTGCTTACTACACATTCTGCTGCAACATTTGTAAGGTTAATTATCAATTTGCAAGGCTCTCAGGGATTTAGAGATTCATCTGGAAGCTCCGAGCCTGGATCTAATAGCTTTCTAATATGTAGATCTACAGTGAATTGATCATACGTTTGGGTTCTTAATTAAGAAGCTCGACTGCAATTGAAACCAATTAGTGTAGTTTTAGTTGGTGGTGTTATAATTAGTGTATATCTAAACAGTCTGAATTAAGGAGCTGCTAAGTTGCCGATCACCTTGAGCAATATATTTAGCTCTAGAGCCCTCTCTGCCCTGCTAACTATATCTGTACAATGAATTAAGGTGCTACAAACTATAGTTTCCATGATTTGCAATACCTTGGCGGCTCATCAATTGCTAGATGCTTCCGTGTAGTGATTGGGACTTTCTTGAAGTTCCAGCTTGATGATTAGCAGGAACTACTTTTGTAATTACAAGCCTGCTGCACCTCTTGATCTCGCCCTCCTCCTAGTCCTTATAGATCTTCTGTTGGTTATGCAATGAGTTCCCCCCTTTAGACTGTTGTGTTTTCAAGCGTAGAGCCTGCAAATTAGACCTGGGAAAAAAGATATACTTGTTACTTGAAGAACAAGTAGTTCAGCCATAGTTAAACCCTAAATCCTAAAATTATAGGAAAGAACAGGAGGTAACAGCATGTGATAATCCTAGGGATGCAGCTCAATGCAACAGCAAGCTCAACACAAGATATCTCGTAGAATCAGATAGGGACAACTTATATGAGCTGGTGTCTTCAGGGAGGAGTGTTTTTAGTATACCTCCATGTTATCGTAGCTTCAACTTCGTGGCTGATGAGTGAATCCCGCCAGAGGAATATCCCCGATCTACTTTGGCACCATCTTCTGAACTATGGTCTGATCCTTCCGGTGAGAGATTAGGAGTCTGACCACAGTTCAGAAGAAACTTCACACTTGGTTTCCTCCTCCATCTGTTCAAACGTGAAGCTGCAAAAACTAGCACCACCCAATTAGGAAGAACGATGATGTCATACCCGGAATACTCTCAACAGGAATATGTTATACATGTGATTTATGGACATGCAGCTCAGACAATTTCATGCATTTTCTGTTTTCTAAGATCACACCCGTTTCGATCATGAAACCATTTGGACACAATCAGAGCGTCATGTTTATGCCGGCATAATTTTTCTGACAAGAACAACATAGAAATTCATGAAGAAAAAACGTTCACAAGTTCTTACATGATAGATGTGTGCATAGAAAAAGCTAGAACTCCAAAACCTGCAAACTACAAATTGCCCTCACTCACAAACCGCACTGGAAGAAATATGTTCGATCTAAGGTACCCTCCGCTTACACTAAAGGTCTGTACTTTTTAACTTGAAGTCGGAACTTGCCATAAAAGGGCAGAGTCATTACACGATGAGCTGCTTGTTTGTGTGAGGGTCCTTTGTACCTTCTTACTTTCCGACTTATGCTATCTCTAAGTACATACTTGCCCTTCTCTCCTTACAAACCTCATTAGGTGGTTCTTTCTCTAAATTATGTCCATTGTAATTAAAATGTCTATTAAATGAAAATTATGGCCGAACTTATCAAATTGTGCTTGAGCAATTACACCTATTAGCACACACCTTTTCACACGTTTCAAAGGATGTGCTCATCTTGGACATGACAGAATAAGATTTGAATTGATTTTATTGTAAGTGGAGTTGGAAATGCTTAGAAAGTACTTTTGCTTTTCCCCCTAGTTTTTCTGCTGTGCAGGAAGTGACAATTGTCCCTAAGAAGGTTTGGCCAGATTTTCTTATAAACTAGATGACAAAGTAAACAACATTTAAGCATCCTTCCATACTTTTGGCTACATACTAGAACCGGTTATATATATCTGGAAACTTTAGACTATTTTTTCTTTCTTTCAAAATCCGGAAAATGTAGACTATTTTTTTTCCATTAAAAAACCTTTGTACAATATCTAGGTCGAAATCAGATTTATAAGAACAAAACTTTGCAAAACTTTGTCACCAAATAGATCACTGCAAGGAAGGCCCCCCCTTCACAATCCACAGTTGTCTCAAACATCATTGCATGGTGTATGCAAAATGATGTACTATTAATTACTATTTACTTTTACACTCAAACATCAGTGTACTGTATGTCAAATCATTCTCTAAATTTTACTTTTCACTTTGATACCAAACCATACAAATAAATAAGAGTTGGGCAAGTATATTTGCAAGTGGGAGTAAGGTACCAATCTATATTCAATTTGATATGAACCCATGACCTACGCGATAGGGATTGTTTAGCTCCGTAGATTGTTGGGCCATAAGCTAGCTTAACCCCACATACAGCTTGGATGTGCAAGTAATGTACACAACATGCTCACTTAAAGCCCAAGAGGAAACAACCTCACATACAGCTAATTGGACATGCAAGGAGGTGACATGACATGTTCACTTAGAGCCTAAGAAGGGACAACGATACCAATCTACATTCAATTTGATATCAACTCATGACCTGTTTGAAGCCAATTGGGCCAATGAGCCAGCATGACACACAAACAGTGTAAGGGAGGAATAATTTATCTCTATTTTGGGTTTACTTGAAGATCCAACCATGGGACTATTTATACAACGACACCACCCAGCTTATAGTTTGGAATGCCTAGCATTAATGTTCATGCCACATAGAAAGCTCCAGGCAAATTTTTCCCCCTCCACGTTGTTAGTTGTCCTTCCATTTGTATTAAAGGCTTACAGTATTTAACTTGAAGTGAAGTGGTATGATGGTGGAGAGGAAAAGCCAATCCATAATTGAGGAGTCCCATTTATGGCCTTACAATTACATAATTGTGATGGATTTAAGTTAATGTCACATGCTAAACTTCGTCCCCTCTTGGGCTTGAAGTGAGCATGCCATGGCCGCAACTTGCATATCCTAGTTGTATGTGGGGTTAAGCTAGCTTACAACCAAACAATTAATGGGTGTCACATGATCCAAATTGTTCTTATATAAACACACCCTTCCAGCATTCCATGCAATTTAATTGTTGACATTTACAACCCTTATGATCTTGTGGATCGATTTCTTTTTCATTTACGTAGTTTTGAAAGGTTTGTGTGCAAATTTTGTATTTAAATTTTGTAAGAATTGTTCAAAATTAATTTTAAACGCTTTGAATTGTTGGAATGTTTTTAAATATTACTTATTGACATTGAAGCCAAAATTGTGATTTTTGGTTCATAATTGTGAGCACCCATCAAGGACTACCTTAGGTAGCCATATGTGGAAATCCTCATCCATGGCATGGTGTTCTTTGGTCGCTTACATTTAGCTTTTACATCTATGGTGTCCTTCCAAAAAAACAAAATACAAAAAAACACCATTTCAAATGACACAAATGCTTGTTTTTCAAAAGTTCAAGAAAATTGAATTCTTCATTCATCTTATCTAGATGGGGTCTTATTCATCTCAATAGTCTTTTATCAATTCAATATTCTTCATCACATTTTTTTGTTCAAATGTGTAGGAGTTATCTATGTTTACATCCTTATATATATAAACCCTTCCACCAATCAATTTATGTCTTTTTTTATTTTACATTGAACCATGCCATGATAATAAACAAAATAATTTTTATCAATGTAAAGTTCACCACAAAAGTCACAACATTTATTTGAAAAACTTCAACCTTTGCACTTTTGATCTTGTAACCTATCTATATGTCTTACCTCATTTTGTCATACATCAATGATGTTTGAAGTGTTCCTGCATTACAATTTCCTTCTCTCATCGTCTTTACAAAACCAAAACCAAATCATCTAAAAATGGTTTTTATTTTTACTTTTTGCCTATGGGAATTGAAAGAAAATCATATGCATCTCTTGTTACAAGGTGAATCCAACCTCTCATAATCTTGTACAAATTAAAAATCATTCACACTTATGAAAGGTCTTGCATAATGTTTCAACCATGAGACTGATTTTTTCTATCACATCCATGTCTTCCTCCTCTTTGTTCTAGTGATCCATTGAGTTGTTGTCTTGTTTAATTGGAGCATCATGTCGCCAAATGTTTTAGTGTCCTCCTCTTGTACAATTTCCAATTTGTCCCCTATTTTGTCCTCCTTGTTACCTTGTTGCACCATCTTTGTGTCATTTCTAGCTTCCTCACCTAATGGCCCTTTGAACCTATATATTCAATAAAAAAAGGTTTTTCAATGGGGACGGAAGCATCCTTGCTCATCCCCTTGATAATATTACATAACACTCATTTCTCATATAACCATTCCAAGAAAGAATATAATTCAAAATATGGTGGAAAAATTCATGATTATCTCAACTTGCCAACTAGATGCAAATATCAAAATTTAAGGGATTAAGTCTAATGGCAATGTTTGGTTGAAAATGGGTAACAAAATATGGAATGTAAGTTATGAAATTTTATTAATAATATTCACATATTTACTAATAATAATTTTTGTTGATGTCTTGATATTGTTATTATGTCATGTAATGTTGATATTGTTAGAAATGTTTTTGGTAGATCCATTTTGATAGGGCCAATGATAATGTTGGGTTCAAAAACCACAACTAGTAGTGGCTAAATTTGAACGTTTTGCTACCAACTTGGCAAATAAACTACATAAATGTATTTTAACATTATTTCCCCAAGTGCATTGAATATGTGAAAGAACTTGCATGAATCCCATGAGGGTTTAGGAAGAATTGAAATAACCCCATTACCACAATGGGGATCCTACATAACTTTGTTAGCCCTCCACACCTTAACAAAGGTGATTCCTTCTTTAATTTGATGTGTTTTTGCTAAAACAAATCAAAAGTGCTCACTTGGGGTGATATAAGGACTAGATGATCTAATCAAATGGCATGGCCAAACATGGTTGATCATTCAAGGAGACCATTATTAAAATCATGACTTACATGTCAACATAATTTTTTAAAAATTTATTATGACCCAAAAGATATTGCATCATACTATTATGTAAAGGTAAATTCTTTAACAATCCAATTTCTAAATAGTTTGAAGACCTTTAAAAAGCCCACTAAATAGTAAAAACACACATTATGAACCTTGTTCAAAGGATGAAGTATTCATACAAAAACATTTGTGTTGCCAAATTATACATGGTATTCTTCAAGTCACATCACATGATATTATTTTAGGTATATACTTTAGCTCAATCCACCATTGTATTAGGAAGAACATATAGTGTATAGTCAAATTGGTGTAATTTTAATTACCATAACTAAAGTTGCAATTAAATGTGTAAGAATTAAAAAACACTAAGATTTTAATAGGCATATACAAATGTTGTTTACTATATGAATTTATTGATATTACACTTGTGTAACAAAACTTCATAATTGTCTTGTATACCAATGGTTTTATGTTTAGAAATTGTTAATGTTAACATTCATCCATATTATTTTCAATATTTTCATTCACCTACCATTCTCATTCAAAATTACTTTGCATTCATCCAACAACAATATTGTTCAACTATGATTCATCTATTACACTCACATTCATGTGTTCAACAAATAGCATTGATGTTTGTTAAGCAACGAAGAAAAAATAATTATTTCAATAATGAAAGACATTCATACTCTATTGGTTATGGTTATGCACTTGCATATTATTTGAAAAGTTTATTTTTGAAATTTATTGTCAAACATATATTGGAAACAAAAGTGGCAATGGTTCATTCATCATTCCGAAATTTGTATTTAAAATACAAAGAAATCTGAGTATTTTATGTTGCACATGATTTGATTGCACATCTTTCCAATAATGTATTTTCAAGTATTCAACAAATTGCAAGCGAAAGGTGCATGCCATAATGACTAGGACTCATAATGGGTGAACATATTATGACATTAATTTTTAAATGTTAAATAAACAAAGTTAAATTATTGACAATTCTTTGATCTATTCATGTTTTTTACTCGTTTCGTATTGAATTATTTAATATGTACAAATGAAATAATGACAAACAAAATCTACTATTATAACATCCCTAAATTTATAATTTTTATATAAATCCTTGAATCAAATGTTTAATTAGCTCTACTACATAAGGATCTATCTATTATTGAAGAACAAAAACGTGTCACATGGGGTACTTGTGGGATATTCTTGAGTTTTGAATTGGACTAAGGTTGAAGCTTAATGTTTAGCGGTCCTACATGTAATCATAGAATTGAATGTGCATGATTTTTTGTATATTAAACAAAAGTTGAACTCTCTAGGGTGTCTAATGACAATTGGGTTTTATTGTCTTTAAATGGGGGGAAGGGGGTATGAAAGAAACTATATTATAATAACAAATATCATTTTGTTCCAACTCGAAAAAATCTACATTTGCCATTCATATACTTGTTGTTACATATTAATTTTAATCATTTGTTTTCATTTATTTATTCTCATTGTACATATTAACTTTTAATGTAGGAAATGGGGGCTTGCCATTCATTATGAAATTTTATGAAAATATTATATTAGATCATCATTTGCTCCAATCCATGATGATGATGATGGACAATAATCATGTTGTAGTAGTTATTTCGACCATAAGAAAATTCTAAAAAAGACAAAATGAAGTATGAGGAAAAAACTTTGTAGTTATTTCAACATGGCAATCATGTTAAGAAATTGAAATTTAAGGAATCTAGTTTGATGGCAATGTTCAATTGGAGATGGGCAAAAATTTTGAGAACACTAACAAAAAATGACCTATTTTTATTAACAAGTTTTCAATTGCATGTTGTTTTCAAATACATTACATTTGGATAAATTTCATGTCGATTCTTGTGGTTACCAAATAAGTTGAAACATCTACTAATTTTTTAGAAGTATGACATTGATTGTCAACTAAGATTCACCTTCAAAATATTTTTTATTCTAGGGTCATGGTTTCTTGAATACATTGAAATATTGTCCAATAAGTAGTTTTTGGAATACAATACCATATAGAGCAATGTTAAATATATGATAATACAAATTCCAACTTTCATTATAAGAAATTGTGTGCACCAAAACCTCATTTCCTCACAACTAGAACTTCGAAACAACTAATTTATAACTATGCTACATTTATCCCATGGAAATGTGAGGAATTCATACTGAAAGTTGGAATTATTATTATTATTATTATTGTAGCTAATAATTTTAAAAATCATGGAATTGTATTGTAGTTGTATATTAGTCCCACAACGGAACCTTATACATATGAATGGACACATTGTATATACAATTTTGGTCAACGATGTTTGACTTTGTGACCAAGTCACTCACATATGACAACTATAATAAAACTAGAATAAATGAAACATTAATTAGTTATTTTTTGTAATTATTTTATAACTATTATATTTTATCTTTGTGCAACTACCCACCTATTAACAACAATAGCAACAAAAATAATAATACAAATTATTATTATAAATATAATTATTTAATATAATTATTTCTAATTATTTCTATCATACATTAGTATTTAAATTTTAGATTAATAATTAATATTTTTAATTTTTAATTCTTATGAATTATAATAGTTAATATACTTAATAGATAAACTATTTTAGAGTAAAATTTCCCATTATCGATTATTGGCCAATGATTAAACAATTTTCAATACTTAATATTTAATTTTAATTTTGTGTAATGTAAAACATCATGGGAATACCAAGGTAAGTTCTACATTATATGTTTTAACTATAAAGGTAAAGAAACAACTTTGAAGAAACACAAAGCATGTCAAAGTCACATAATGTGTTTTTTTTCAAATGACCTTTTATTTCTAAATTTAATATCTTCCTTGTTTGTTTGTTTTTTTTTTCCCAACAATTAAAATGCTAAGGCTAATGCACTAAGTTAGGATCTACATTAACTATTTGAGCTTTAGAAATAAAGGAACAACATAGAAAAACCATGAATAAATCTTAAAAGTGTAAATTAGGTTGGTGATGAAACATTGACCCCATTTACTTTTGACAACCATATCTTTCTCATTTTGTGTTTTAAAAAATAATGTAAATGGTTGTGGGTGTGCCAATTTAAGGTTTGAAAAAACCTTTTGCACTTGAGATGCAAAGGGATAATGCATTAAGATTTAAAGTTCTATTGAAACTTAAGTATTCACTCATTGGCCTATTTTGTAATAGTTGCAAGTGAATTGCAACTAGGATGCAACTATTTTTTAATCTCATATTGTTTGTCCTACCTTTCAAGTTTGCAAAATATATAATTAAGTCCATTAATAACAATAAAAAGAAGCCATGAGATTTTGAATAAACCAGTAAAATAAGGTTTGGCCTTAAAGGTTAAACCCAAAATAAAATAAGATCATCCCAAATGACCTACCTACCTAGCTTAGGAAATGTAAATAATAATGCCTACCTACCTTAGGCCTACATACCTATTGACCTAAGCACCACATGTCAACATCTTTTTGGCCCTAAGTTGAATGATTTAAAGTAAATCAATCAAAATATTAAAATCAAAATAAATTAAAATTGCCATGTGTCCATTGATGATCTATTAGCACATCA
The DNA here is from genome assembly GCA_963921925.1 of Sphagnum tenellum. Lineage (NCBI taxonomy): Eukaryota > Viridiplantae > Streptophyta > Sphagnopsida > Sphagnales > Sphagnaceae > Sphagnum > Sphagnum tenellum. The sequence goes on along the minus strand of OY998150.1, from coordinate 5,847,450 downwards.
TTGTCATATTAACATGTTGTTGCCTATGTAATTGCATAGCAATTCCAACATAGTGGCTAAACAATTATAATGTAGTGGCTTAGTAGTTGCAATGTAATGGCACAACATTTGTAATAATTTAGTTGCAACATAGTTACATAATTTGTATATGTGTATAGTTTCATATTCCATGAGTTAAGTCATTGCAACTTTTGCAATTCATTTTATAGCACTTAAACTATAGAAATACGTTAAGTTGCAAATGGTCATTATAACTCAAAATTGCAACTAAAACCCATTTGCAAGCCTAGTTGCAAAACACCTATTTTCTCATAATGTTTGTTGGAACTTTGCTTAAATTTTACCAAAAGTTTAAGTTCAAGCAATTGTTAATAATAAATACATAGTTTGAGAGGTAGGTAATATGTGTTTGTAGGTTGTAAATAGATAAATAATAACTAAATATGTGGGTAGGATCTTACATAGGTTAGAAAATTAAATAGGTTCAAAGTTGGTAATAGGGTGTAAGTTGGTAGGTAGGAATATGTAAATAGGGTTTAGGTAATAATAGGTAGGAAAAGGGCAATATGTAGGTAAATTAACAATACCTACACCCTACCTACATATTAGGTATACCTACTTACCTACACCCTACTTATATATTACCTACCTACTTACTTATGATCTACCTACCTAACTTAATTTACTAGGTGCAAAAATTTTAAGGTGTACTAAAATCTTGTCATAACATCATCATTTTTTGTCTTTTTTACCTAATCCCAACGACCTTTGTATTTGTAATGAAAACAATCTACCACCAAACCTTGGAAGTGTGAATGAAAAGTAGGCATTTGCAAATGTAGGTTACATCATAATTAAATACATGGTATCAAAACAACAATAGTTGGAAACATTTTAAATGCTTACATATTAATCATACTTTCCCCAAATTAAAGGTGCACAAGAAGCTTCTTCAATTGACCCTTGGGATCTTGGGGCATCCACTTGTGCTCTTGAGGTTGAGGATTGGATTTGTTAAGATGACGAGGAAATTTTCCTCCTCCTAGGTGTTGGTTTGCTTGAATTGACCAAAAAATGTTGTCCAAGGGGTATCTTTTCCTAGGTTTAAAATGTAATGAATATGTGAAATATTAACAATCACAAGAAAAAAAACTTTTGAAAAATGAAAATCTTATAATCCAAAGCAAGAAGCTCAAGGGCATACCAATGAATTTTCATGGAATTAACCAAAATGGTGTGGTGAATATACTTGTGGGGAGGAAATGTTTGTCCAAGGGTATTGGACATTATTTTTGGAAGTGAAAACTTTGAAAGGGATACCCTTTTCCAATCTCAGGTTCACATGTATGTGAATTCAAAATAAAATTGGGCAATCTAAATTCAATGTTTTGCGTGATGATACCTTCATTAAACTCAATGTTTTGCTTTGGATTTTTGATTTGGGGTGTGTAAAAAGTTTGCCTTGGGACCTTAATGAATGGCGTTAGTATCTCATTGCATTTTGGTGCTTCATGTTTTGGATATTTTCCCCAAAATGGGCATTTTAAAAATAAAAGGTAGAACCTTGAGGTCCCAACTTTTTTTTTTGGATCCAATAGTAAGTTATTGTTGCCAATTGCTTTATTTAGGTAATTCAGTGTAATTGACATAATTCAAGGCCATGTAATGTGGCTACACTTAATTAGTTAACTTTTAACATGGTCTTCATGGTTATTTGGTTTGAGTATATGGGAATTGACCCCATGTGTTTGGTGTGAACTTTCAAATGTTGGAATCTTTGCACGCAACATTATTTCATGGACTACCATTAAAGCAAAGATGGCTTGGCATGGTTTTCGCAAAATATTGAGTAAGTGAAGGGCTATTGGTTCCCTCATTGAATCTTAGTTACACATCATGTTTGGTGATATCATTAGCATCAATGAAGAAGGACCTCTTTCTTCCAACATTCATTTGAATGGTTATTCCTATAATGGATAACTCCTTGATATTCTTAGAACCTTTATCATCTTTTATGTCTAGATTGAAAAATGTTGTGTTAAGTTTTAAGGTACTATTCGGGTGAATTCGCAATAAAATGACAACTTCACATTGTAATTAGTGTTTAATATTTCATATTTTATGTGGCAATTTATATTGTTGTTGAAATTTTTGGATTAATCTATATAATAACATTCAAATTATACCATGGGAACATGTGAATAAATTTAAAACTAAATTAATAAATGAAAAACACCCAAAATCACTTTTAAAACATTTGTCACCATTCCTTTTGCTACAACAAGACATGTTAATGGCCTTGAAAATATTTCTAAATGACATATTTTGGGCAAAGTTTGAATGTAAACCTTAAATTAATAGTATAAAGAAAAATTTAAAAAAACTTTTGACGATTTTTGAAAATTTGTTTGGAAAATATTCTAAGAATATTCCAAATTAAATAGTCGATTTTAAGTAACCAAGTGGGTAAATGTTGGTCATTTTATTGTGAACACACCCATACTAAGAGGATTATTAAACAAATGTGAATTTTTATAGTTGGGGTTGCCATGGTCTTTAGTGTGGTTCAGATAAACACAAGTTAATTAGAGTTGGCTTAAAACATTTTAAGTTTGAAAAGACCTTTAGAGTTATTTGGTGTAATGTTAAAATATTTTTGCTAAATGAGACAACTTACTTATTGGTGTTTCATCCATTCGTTGAATTTCATTGAGTTATTTAGAATGTGATGAAGTTGTCCCCCTCCGCCCCCCACCCCTTAATGTGGGTTTTCAAGGGTGATAAAAAATAAGGGTTGCATTAAAATGGTAAAAAAATTAGAGAATTTTTGCAAAATTAATTCCTACAAATTCCTTGTTTTGTCAAGTTATTAATCATGCAACTTGTGGGGTCATAATACCAGCATACAAATTTCAATTGACAAGGTTTGAATTACAAAGTTGTAGCCCTTGAAAACCCCTTTCCAACAGCATATCAAACTTTTTTAACAAAAGTTATTTGACGCTTGGGTTTTTGGGTTTTGATGGTTCATACTCAAATTGCCAATTTGACTTCAAATCTCCAAAAAAATTTCAATGGTTAAAAATAAATAAATTAATGGACCACTTTTGTTATTTGAACTTTATTCTAAAGATTCAAAACATTATAAGACTTCAATTCTTAAAGTGGGAAAACCACATGGTAGTGTTGGGACTCATTTTCACACACTTGTGGGAGTGTGTTTGAGTTTTAGAAGATTTCAAAAACTTGCTCCCCCTTTTATGCCTTACCTTTGATTGTGAGCTCAAAGTTAGGGTCATGACAATAGATGACCCCTACATAGCCATAACAAACCATCTTAAGAAAAACACGAACATTTTAAAAAATAAAAATCATTTCAAAACAATTGAAAACACTTTTGATTTTTATAGATGTTCACCATTAGCTCCAAGAAAATGTTCACAATTCTCGCAACAATCGCACAACACAAATAACACACAACTTGATATACATTTTCCAACAACAACAACAACAATGCACAAAAAAAACACAACTTAATTACTTCCATTTCCTTTTCATACTGCATCCCTAGAACAAAAGACCACAAATACACAACACAAACAAAATAACTCACCTTGAAACAAATTTTGACCAAAACACACCTCCCCTTTTACAATGTGAAAACAAGCTTCAACAAAATTGCTCCTCAACAACATACACCATCAACACCAACCTTTCAACAACATACACTTTGAACATTTTCCATTTTTTATGTGAACACAATTTATCTTTCTTTGTCTTTCTCCAATATAACACATTGAAAAGATAGAGGTCAATAAACATCGTCATCACAATGTTTGCATTGTAATTGATGAGACAAAGAATTCATTGCCACCTTGCAAAACTTGTAAACCTAAAACTGAAAAATCCCTAACATTGATCTTAAACACTTTCACAACTTGTGCAAATGAACAAATTCCAACACTAAACCCATTCATGTAAACACAACTTCAAAAAAGTCAACTTGAGAGTGAAATGGGATATTTTAACGTAAATGTTCACAATTAAACATCTTCAATTTGCGATAATCCTTGTCTCTTGTCCAAGCAAAGACTTGCCAAAGATATGATGCCCTCAAAAGTCTAGAATACATTAAGAAATTTCCCTATATATATATATATATATATATATCACATTTAAAAACAAGTTTTGATGAAAAGTTCTTAATGGATGTCATTTTCCAAGTAAAACTTCCTTCCTACATATTCATAATTAAAATCTAATTCTTGGATGTGTCATTAGAGCCATTTAAGATGGCATTCAACCACACATATCAAATTTTAACCAAATTTATTGTGTGGTTTTTTGAACATTTGTGTGGCTTTAAAAATTTACTAGATTTCATGATTGTATTTATAAGTGTAATTTTTTTCAAACATATGAAAGTTTTCACTATAACAATTTTTTTGAGAAAATCTGATCAAATGATGATTTTGAGGTTTTTTAATGTTTAACTAAGCAATTATAAATATGAAAATATGCTTGAAATTTTCTACTTATATAAAAATAGTGGAAAAATGGGGACCAAAAATGGGGACCATTTCAAAAACGGAATGACCACTCTCTTTTTTAAAATATTTTTCTAAAAATTAAAAAATCACGGCATTTCTATTATACTTGGTTATTATATAAATAATGCTGATTTAGTAAAAAATGATTGACACTGGATTTACTGTGATTATTTTTGGTCAATAAGTAAGTGGACAAAGGGTAAAATAAAAAAGATTTCTGGGACTTCTGTTTCGGGGCATGTTTGAACCCGACGTGAATCGAACACGCAACCTTCTGATCTGGAGTCAGACGCGCTACCATTGCGCCACGGATCCCAATGTGAGGGACTTGTGCTCAGAAGTTGTATAGAAACCTTTAGTGTGGACGGTATAACATTCGTTCGTTGGGTCATCAGCTGTAGCAGAGACGACGACGTTTGTTCGTTCGCTGTAGGAGAGACGAAGACGTTGGTTCGTTGGTTCGTTGGCTGTAGCAGAGACGAAGACGGTGCAATCCTTTGGAATCCATACAAAGACGAGGAGAGGCACGCAGCAGCAAGGCAACAGGAGGAGGAGGAGGTGGAGGAGGAGGAAGAGGACGAGAAGACGAAGCAAAGTACCAGTACAAGGGATGAGCATGAGGCTCAATCCCTTTCACTTTCACCACATCAGGAGTTTCTGTCTACAGTCCCCCCACTTCCACCCCTAACTACTACTACTACTTCTTCTTCTTCTTCTTCGGCTCCCCAAGGTGAAGTCTTTGAATCCACCTCCCCCCCCCCCAACTCCCACCCCCATACACACACACACTCACACTCTCACAAATATTTGAATCTCTTTGTATGATGATGAACCCCATCATCATTCATTCTAGCTCCCCACTGGTTCTTGTTGTTCTGTCTGTCGTTTGAGATTTGCAAACATTTTGTTGTTTCTAGCTGGGGCTTTGGAAGAAGTTTAAATTCTTTCTTTTGAAAAGAAAACCCAAAAAAAAAAACCACTTTTAAATTGTAGATTCTTGTGGGGTTTTAGATATTAGATGGGTTGGGTTTTCAGTTTCTGTAACAATCTTAGCTGAGATGGGTCAATTTTCTTTTCTTTCTGTGCGTTATGATGCTTTTCTGCCAGGGTTCAGCTTCTTTTCTTTTTTTTTCAAGATCAAGGTGTATGAACTGACTGAGCTGGGTAAGAGAATTGGAAATTTAATTGGGTTTTTGGTTTTGGTGAATTTTGCTTGGATTCTGAGTGTTGGCTGGCATGGTGTGGATTTTGGTTTTGTGCATGTATTTATTCATTGTGCTAAGAAGGTGTCAACGATTAGGATGGGAAGTTTGGGCTTGTTTTTTAGATTAGGGTTAGCATATGAATTTGTTGAGAGAGAATTTCTGGGGCTGAAGAATTACTTTCAATTGCTTTTCTACCATACTACTCACTCCTTACTTCTTCTTCTCCCCCCTTCCCATCATGACACAAGGTTTGGGGTTTCATTCTATTTTGAGACCACATTTTATCTGGCAATGGTAGTGGTCTGCAGGTATACAGTCAGAAATACATGATTCAATTCTACATCTCTTCACATGTGAAAGAGGTGGAACAAGTCAGGCTTGACACAAGAAGAAGCTTTGTCCTGCATGCCTGCATCAGGTGACCACATGGTTTTTTTTTCTCTGGGAAAGTGGAATTGTGCACTGAGTGACATAATATGGCATTTGTGTTGTTGTTGATCTGGGTGCAGAGGTCGTCAGAATGCCATCAGCTGTGTTCCAAGATTGGCATGTGGTGTCTGCACAAACCCGTCTTGCCACTCCCCCTTCTCAAGCCTCTTTGTCTCGCCTCCATTTTAACCCACTTCCAAGCTCCTTCTCTCAACGAAGAGTTACAAGTCAGGGGCATTGTATGTTGTCATCATTGTCATCTCAAAATCAGGGGCATGGTATTTTGTCAACAGGTTCATTGTGTAGCAATGGATGGGTTAAATTGTGCAGGAGTTGTGACTTTAGGGTTTCATCGAGGATGATGTGTTCCAGGAACTCATCATGGCGGAGGTATACATGTAGTAGTAGTGAATTACTAGGGTCACAGCTAGGCCAAGAAGGTGGTCTTCTTCTTCACAACTGCAGGAAGAATTCTAGAAGTAGGGTTGTCCAAGTTGGAGTCGTGGTTGCATTGAAGGCAGATGGAGCTCGTGATTTTTCACCAGCATTGAAGCTGGCCAAAAGCATTCAGACCGACTCTTTACCTCCGTTTGTTCGAGATAGCACCATGCGAGCAATTGATACCCTCGGTGGAAGAGTTACCGTTGGGGATGTTGCTTCGCAAGCGGGTCTGAAAGTCACTGAAGCTGAGAAAGCATTGCAGGCACTGGCTGCAGATGCTGGAGGATTTTTGGAGGTATAATAATAAACATCAGATCCCTGATCCTCCCTTCTTGGTTCTGTATTTTCCCATATTAGTTTCTGCATCTCAATGCTGCATTTTCTCTTATTGCCAAGTTGATCTGTACCTGCTTCTTGTACTGTAACTGAAGAGTCAAGATGTGACATTTGTGTTGAAGCAGATCACTTGCTCTTATTTTTGAGTGTGTATTATCAGACATAAATTATGCATCCTCAATTCACTTGTGTTTCTTCTGGGTGGGTTTGGCTTGCATAATGTCAGGTGTCTGATGAAGGAGATGTGCTATACGTATTGCCTAAAGACTACCGGTCTAATCTCGGTGCTAAGTCTTTGCGACTCAAATTGGAGCCCATATTAGACAAGGTCAAGGTGAGAAACATCATCTGTTTTGCAGTGTCAGTTTGTATTGTGAAACCACTTTTGTATGCTGCTGTGTGTAAAGACTCAAAATCTTTTTTCTATGGTACTGTGTGAACATTCTCAGCAAGGATTAATGTTGGAACTCGGTGTGGAGGGGGATTCAGGGTGTAGCAGAATATGCAATACGGGTCCTTTTTGGAACTGCATTGCTTGCATCTATCTTAATTGTGTACAGTACAATTATTGTCCTGCTGTCATCTGGCAGAAGGTGCGTATGTGAGTCTGAATGGTTCCCCCTGCTCTGATTGGATTGCAAATGCTTTTCTAATGTGTTGATCCCCCCTCTTGCTTAACTTGGTTGCAAAACAACATATTTTGCCTTCAGGTGCTGGTGTTTCAAGTTAGTGGTTTTCATGCCAGCTAGTGAATCTTGGCAATTGTACCACTTGATAGTTGTTAGTACATCTAGTTGCAGTTTGCTTCAAAGTTGACATCTTGGACAGGGCATTCTCATCCTTTAATATTCTCATCTAGTTTTTTATGCATATGGTCAGTCAACCATTCATGATTTCTTTTTGGAGCTCAAACTGTGATTTTTTGTCCTGGGTCAAACAGGAGCAACTGAAACCCAAGTGGTGGATTTTATGTGATAGCTTATGATGGTGTAAGAACCTTGGTTTTTAAAATGGTTTAGCCTGTGGGCAGATAAAAAGAGCTTGTTTCTTATGACAGAAGGTTTGCAGCAAGTTCCAGGAAAACCACAACTGGCCCCAATTAGTGAAAGTGTTAAGTGATGTTGCTTTGTGATGGTTACTAGACACCACCGTCCTTACTGTGACTATAGAATGTTTTATTTGCAGTGATGATGACAACCGAGGAAACCGAGGTGGCTACCAAAATCAGCGCTACAACAATCAGGGCTTCTCATTTTACCTGAGTCCTGCTGATTTGTTCTGGTAAGTATCCACCCATTTTCCACTTTGTACACGAGGGCAGTATATACATCTATGGGATCTTTTCAGTACCTGGATAGGGTTCTCCCAGTGATGAGTAGATTTGTAGTTTATGCCAGTGAGAATTCCCAGGTTCTGAACAAAAGGAGCATACAAGGTCTAGAACTCTTTAAAGTGAACTTTGTGTCCATTTGTTATATTGACCATCTTGGGAAATGGTGCAGGTACTGGGACCCCTACTACTATCGCAGGTCCAGAAGTGTAAAACGGAGTGGTGGGATGAATTTCTTTGAGTCGGTGGGTGGGTGGTGCCTAAAAATCTGTTTCGTGCATTTTTTTGAAGTTCTGGGGAAAAGTGTGTGCTGCTGCTGCTGCTGCCACTTTTGTTTTCCAGCAAGACAGCTAGAGTGTGATCATGTAGTATTTTATTCTCATGTTACTGAGAAGGTTATATGGGATTTTGCTGTCATTTGTACCTCCCCACTGTACAGGTATTCTCCTTTGTCTTCGGTGATGGTGATCCAAATGAGGGGTTGGAGGATCTTCGATGGAAATCTGTGAGAGCTTACCCTTCTTCTAAGAGTTAAGTGATAGAGTAAATTAATTGCAATGGGTCAATGAGGACTCTTTCGGGAAGCTGTAATTCACACAAGGACTTGGGTGTTTTGAGACTGGAAAGTAGACAAACTCAGCTCTGGTGTCTGGTTAGTTATGAGTCTGTTCCTGGAAAGAGGGCCAGATGTTTTCGGGTAGGGGAATACAGGTCATGGCTGTTGTAGCATTGTTGTGATGTCTTTGGGGGTACTTCAATCTCTCAGTTCTAGGGACCCAATTTTATGATTGAATACTATTTTGTCTTTATTTCTCAAAGCATCTATTTGGTGGTAATGTTATGTGCATGGATGTGGTCAGATTGGAGAGTGTATATCCAATAAAGGTGGTGTTGTGTCAGCAGAGGAGCTAGCACCTTTTTTGGATGTCCCACCTTACGGCGAGGACACCCAGGTAGGTATCTTGCAATCCCATGCTTCTGCTTGTCTTTGGACCCAAGCAATTCATACCCATCAGGAGTGCAAAGTGGAATAGTTGAGTGAATGTATTTTAATATCACTCTTTTTTTTTTTGCTGGGAGCAGACAGATGAGTCCTTTGTGCTCCCAGTACTTCTGCGCTTTGATGGTCACCCAGAGGTTGATGACAAGGTATGTGCCTGCTGCCTGCCCTTTCTTGTGGGCTCATTTTTACACCTGCATTCATGTTCACTGTTTGCAGGACCAAAATTTGTGGATACAAGGGTGCTGTAAGCTTTTATTGCTGCAGAAGTTTATCATTTGGAATGTTTTGCCCTTTGGTTAAGATGAGGTGGTGGTCAACTGTCATTTTCCAGGGAAACATTCTCTACCGCTTTCCATCACTGCAGAGGACAGCTGTGGATTGGCTTGGTCGGAGAAAAGCAACTTCTAGTGAAGGATTACCAAACGTATACTTTTCTGAAAGCCAATGGAACTTCAGGTACTCAGTCATATGCTTGATCCCTGACAGGTAGGATAGACCACATTCATGTGTAACGAATACTGAAGTTTGGTGATGTCGTTTATCATATCAGTACTTGCACAGCAGTAGAAGTTCAGGCAGTATATCTTGACTCATGCACATCGTCAGTCTCACCATTGCTCTTCAGAAACAAGCTTCTTGTCAGTTTGTTGCTTTTGTTAGATTTCAGTATCCTCATTTAGTGGCACATTTGAGAAAAAATGTTTTATTTTGCAGTAAAGCAAGCAAGGTGGAGCAGGCATTGGTGATAGGACTCGGAGCCTTCAATCTTGTTGGAGTCATTGTCTTGAGTGGCATGCTGAGGTGAGAGCATCATGTTCTCCAGACTGCACTATTTTTTTTTGTTTCATGTATGGTGGTGCTGTGCAAGAGTCCAAAAGGTACCAAAGGCTGCTGCAAAAATAATAATGGTTCTGCAGCAAATGAGCAAAGAAGCACAACTGTTGGGTTCAGTGAGTGATTGTTGAGTTGTGGAAGAGGATTAGAATTCTGTTGGGTTCAGCGGTTTGAGTTGTGGAAAAAAGACTTGACAAATTGGAGGTCACTGTTTGTTTGGGCCACCTATAATTTTTGTTTGTTCCAGAGATTATTCATTGGTTCAACAATTGCGTGGAAGTGGGCTTATTCCTTTTGCAACCAAGATCCTACCCCTCTTGCAGGTACCTCCCAAATTGCTTGTTGAAACTCAATTTTTTTTTAATTTTTGGTGTATTCCACTTCATAAAACCCTAAACCCCTGTACTTGATTAAAAAGACATTTTTTTTTTGTAATTGTTGATGACTTCTGAGCTTGAAGTGAATTAGCATAATGGGTACCACTCATAACACCTTGCATTTGGTTGTGGGTATTGGTTAAAATTACAGGCATATACAGCAACATTTTTTGCAATTCCAGCATTTCGCTGGTTTGCTTTGCAGCAGAAGAATGCAGAAATTGAGAAGAGGAATAGGGCCCGGTTAGGCTGGGTTGCTGCGTTGGAAAGAGCTGGGTTAGACCTGCGTGCCAAGGTAACAAATTGCTTGTGGCACTACTACACTATTCCAATCTTCAATAATAGCTGTTTCCTCATATCTTCTCAACTGGGTCTGGCTGGGCTGGTGCTTTTGAATCAGGAATGTTTGGGTGCTTCTTCTATGCACCTGGGGAGTAGAAGTTGGTTTGCCAAACATGTCTTGATTGTTGTTGGGGGCTTTTTTTTTTTTGTGGGGGGGGTGTGTCTGGTGCAGTTGAAAAGTGCCAGGGAGATGGCAAAACGGACTGTCATAGGGAGGGAGCGTGTTATTTACTCTACTGAGAAGGATTTAGCTGTTCAAGATTATGAGGCCCAGGAATGGGAGCAGCGGCTTAAGGAGCGAAATTGATGGGTTTTTAAGGTTTGTACCATTTGTTGTGATTTATTGGGTTCCCACATTTGTATAATGCATGCACACCACCCTACATGCCTCAATATTGCATTCTCCCACCATCCATGGCAAACCAGTAGACTCTGAAAAACTGGTCTAAAACTTTCTGAAGATCACAGTTTTGTCTGCTGGCACTCTCCTAGAAAAATTGTAAACAGGCTGCTTTGGCCATGTGGTGGGATTGATCACCGAGTTCTTGATAGCTTCATCCTTAAATGTATGTCGGTTGTGGATATGCAATGGTTACAGAAATGTAACAGAAACTCAGGACTCGTGTCTTTTGTAGAAGCCATTGCCAGTCATCATCTATTTTATAAAGGTTGCACATTCGACTTCACCAGTGCAATGTTCTCTCTTTGTTTGAAGACTCCTCCCACGATCATTGTTGCAACAAGAATGCATCCATTTTGTGAGGTAATAATAATGCATTGTTCCAATCTTGTTCCAAAGTGTGATCAATTTCCTCATCGTTAATTCGCATTTTAATCGCATTCTCAAGCATTGATTCACATCAAAATAAAACACTAACAACACAAAAAGTTGAACTTACAAACTACCTCAAGCTACCTAGAAAAAAAAAGCCTAAAGAAGCAATGAAATAATAAAAACTCATGGCCATTGTGTAAGAGTTAGTTAGCTTTAAAGGCAAACAAACATATAATCATGTTTGTTCAACATACAAAATATGAATCATTTTAATTAAACTACACTTTTCAGTGTATTGTGTACACCTTAAGCAATAATTTAAGAAATTTTAGCAAAAAATATAGGGAGATCTTCTTTGGTAGGATTTTCAAACTTTGAATCTTTAGCATACTCAGGACTTTTCATAACAATTTTCTATTGTTTCTTTTTGCAAAATTGGGGAGACATGTTGTTCCACCAAATTATAAGATAGAGAAAATGTTGTCGATTATTGGATACTTGCTCTCCAATGGTGGTACTCGTATGAAGCAAAAAAAAAAAAAGCTAGTAGGTTTTCATCAATTTATGTATTATTTCATCCCTTGTAATTTCATTAAATTTTGGACATTTTTGACAAATAATTGAATCATTGCTAAACCTGAAAAAAGGTGCTACAATAATAAGGAAAAAAGAAAACATTGGGATAGTTTGGTCTAGAAAAGGTAAACAAAAAGGCCTCATTGATCCTACATGAGCTTTGAAATCCAACATGGAAAAATTTGTCTAAATGGATGACTAATCAAGAAGAGCTTAATGCTCCAATCGTATATTAAAAGCCCATTTCCAATAAGATGCCATATTTACAATATAGGATGTTTTTCAATCACTCCAATATCATTGTTCACAATATGTAATTTAGGGTTTTTAATCCGAGGAATAAGTCTTTGATCAAATGACCTTGGTGCCCATCACCTAACAATTGGACCAATGAACTTTGATACTTTAACATATACTCGATAAACTTCATGAGGAAGTAGAAACCAAGCTTGACACCGTTTTAATGTGGATGGAAACTTGCACATATGAATAAACAACACAAACATTTCACCGTTCATTCATACCTTTGTCCATACAAGATACTTCAAAATGAATGAATCCATATGTTGAGACAAGTTGGCACATATTTTTTTGCCTTGTATGCACATGATACATTTACATGAATTGTGAATCAAATTGCATTACTCAACACTCTAAATAACAATTTTTTCTCCCCCATCTTGATATTAGTGCAACAAAGTTTCCAAGTTTTTGTATAAATAATGAAACCTTTTGTTGCAACAAAATCATTGCAAGTAGGTTTGAGCACCACCCAAAAGAAGTTAACACTTATAGAGGTCCAACCAGGGGTTTGAGTGGAGATGTTGCAAAAGAGCATGATCTGCTCAAATACCCGGCGGGTATGTGGGGCCTCCAAATATGTCGACCACATCCAAATTAGCGTGCAAGTTTATTTGCAACCGAGACATGTAAACATGAAATTCCAGACAATGTAGAGTGAGAGGATCCTGAACCCTAAACCCTAAATTGACCTGCATGGCATAAATATACTGGTGCCAAATGAACTTGACCTAATGAGAGAGACCTGCCCAGCAATGGTCTAGACTCTAGCCCTTCAAAACCAACCATCCATCCACCCATCCATCCATCCATCCGCACAAGTTGTAACCACGGGTATTTAGCAGTGTTGGGCGGTTATTAGAAATGTAAGAACAGACCCCTTTTATAACTGCAATTCTAAAATAAAAAATTTCAAGAAATATTGGAGAAAAGAAATTCAAGAAATTTCTCCAAAAGCTAATAATTCAACAATACAAGCAAGAGCTATTTTGTTTGAGGAATTCACTAATTTTTTTGATATCACAAAATTGATTGAATGAAATTTTAAATGTTAAAAATAAATAAGTTGTATGGCTCTAATGTTTCATGAATCTACATACAAAGCATTCGACACTTGTTAATTGGAGGGAATCCCAAAACTAATAGACTTCGTGACAAAGAAGATGATGTGTATATATTTGTGAGTTTCAAGATGTTTAGTCTAAGCAAGGTTGTTCTTTCTGAGCTATTCTTGTTGTTTTACAAACTTCCCAATAGTCCCTTGTCATGGCAACCATAGAAGTATGTTTTTTTATTTAATTTTTTTGTAATTTAAAAAATCTAATTTAATTTTTCATAGCAGAATCTTGGAATTAAAAAAAAGAAAATAAGCCAAATTTACACTTTAAAAAATCCAAAATTTTCAGAATTTCTTTGTCAAAAAATGGCAAAATTTTGCTAGGAAAAAATTCACTAATCCAATAGGTTTTTAGTTTTTACCAATGTTGTGCATACTATTTTGTGTGTGTGTGTGTGTATACACACATTCGTTTACAATTGACAAAATGGGTTGTATTGAGCATTTTAGTTGGAATTTTTGTGCTAGTTTATGCATTAAGAATTACAACCTAGATTTCAAGGTGTTGTGGGTTTTTGAAACATTGACAACATATAGTTACTTTTATCTTTTAAATCCTATAGTGACATGTGTAGTACTTACAATTCTAGCTTAAAATTTTGACAAAATTTGGTAAATTTTTGTTTAAAAAATTGCAAAAATTATTATTTAAATAAAAAATTTGAAAGAAAATCACTTTTAGTCCTCAATGTGCTAAAAATTGCAGGGTTGATGTAAAACTCTAGTTACACTAGTATGAAATATGTATTATGGTGTGTAGTGTGTACTCTTAACCCAAGAAAACACATATTCCACAAAAAGACACTGGCTATGGAACTACTCTTGGGTGATCTCCCAAGGAAGTAATGCTATCAAGGCCAATAGAGTTCATCTTGGGGGCAAATAGAGTTGCACAAATGGAATAGGGAAGATGCAATATCATATTTTTTGGCTGGTATTAATATATACATATATATATATATGATGAAGCTTCATAATTATTAGTCACCACCCATCCTAGTAGTGTTTCTTGCTCAAGGTGCTTAATTTTCAAGCTTATTGTCAAGACCCACCTAAAGTGAAACTATTTGCATTTCAATTATTTGAATATTTTAAACCTTATTTATTTATTTACTTATTTATGTTTGATTTGGAAGGCTATGATGTGTAAAGGCTTTGGTTGTGCCAACCCACCACCTACCAAGCTTTTTTTTACCTCAACCTTTCACCTTTTATGAGGGTTTTAAGGGGGGTGTAGGCAAAAGTCATGCAATGGCACTCAAATGGACAACAAGAGCCCAACACATGAAACCCATGTGTGAGGAAGAAGTTCAACAATTGGTGGCCCATAAGAACACATGATGCACAACTTCTCTTTTCCCCTCCCCCCCAATTAATGTGGGAAACCTTGCCCCACCCTACTCCACCCTAATTGTAATCTAGTTGAAAACATATTTTAATATACACAAATTTATGATGATAACTGAGAATAACATGATTTATGGCAAATTAACAAAAAATAAATTTATAAATATATATATATATATATACCTTTAAGACCCTTACTTCTCTTGTGAGGCTTTCTCATGCAATGCAACCCCCCTATAGTATGACTATTTTGCTAGGTTTATATATTCTAGTCCACAACATTCACATGTGTCTCAAATTCTATATTCCAAATAGAAATGCAAATCAATTGTAAAAGATTCATTATCCTTGGATCAAGTTGTTGGCTTCAAACCTAGAAACACAAGTGCACGATATTCATGTGTGTTTGTATATTATACCAAAGTATCAAAGTTGTAAATTTCATGTATATGAGAGAGGAAGGGCCACGATGGTTAATTATCATCCCTTAGCCTTGACCAACAATTGAGGGAAGGGTTTAGGGTTTAGCAACCTCCCTCATCTTCAACAAAATCCCAATTGTCATCTGTTCCACGTCTCAAAAAGTAAAATACCTTTCCTAACATTCAATTTTATTTTTATTTTTTTGGCCCTTAACATTTGAGGTGGAAAAGGCATTCATCTAATGGCTAAATAAGACTCAACAAGCCCGAATGTGATACCTAGTTGGTGACGTTGGTGGGATTTGAACAAATCAAGGTTTTGCTCTAAACTAAACCCTAAGAGTCAGAAGAAGGGCTTTTTTGCACATTTTTCTAACAAATTCTTTCACCATGGACCCATTGATTGGTACAAGAGGTCCAACAAAAAGCTTGTGGTAAAGTCAAGTAATCTAGTGAATTCAAGAGCTCAACATGAAGTGATGGGGGTGGGGGTGAGGGTGGGGAATTCCCACTCCAAAAAGAAGAGTGTTCTCTTCATGGTGATACTACTTTCACACAAATTTTGCACAATTGTTGATGCTAAGAAGAAGTTAGCCTTGGGAAGAAATCATTGTTCGTCCCATTCAAAAGAGCCTCGATTTCCCTACCCATGGTTCAATTATGCAGGGTTTAGGGTTTTTAAGGTTTAGGGGTTTAGCCAATCTATGAATTGGCTCCAAGTTTGGGAATTGGGTAATAAGTGAAAATAACTAAGGGCGAAAAAAATTAAAAATCTTTTGGAAGATCTCCCCTGAAGATGAAAAAAAAAAGGAGTGAAGGAAATAACTTAACCCT
The DNA here is from genome assembly GCA_963921925.1 of Sphagnum tenellum. Taxonomy (NCBI): domain Eukaryota; kingdom Viridiplantae; phylum Streptophyta; class Sphagnopsida; order Sphagnales; family Sphagnaceae; genus Sphagnum; species Sphagnum tenellum. Next base: position 5,831,232 of record OY998150.1, on the reverse strand, counting down.
AGATTTCATGAAAGCTTTTTTTTTTTTCCTTTTTCAATTGGCCAAGTGATAACATTGCACAACCCAAATTTGCATCTTATTGGGACAAAAAACGAAAGTTCACTACTCTTTGTCACTTACAATAGTGGTGGTGGACATCCTTCAAGGCTTTGCATCTCCCATGGTGATGAGGCAAAGGAGTTGGAAAAGTGGGAAATGGGGTACATACTTTATAACTAGCTGGCAAACCCTAGTTGTGTAAATCAATCATAGACAAATTATATTCGTACTTGTGTCTTGTATGATGAGTAGTTTTGCAAAACCATCCATGTGGAGAGAAGAACTTGTAAGTTAAAATATTAGAGCCATGGCCATTAAAGAAGTACTACTTTACAATGAAGTAAACAAACCCAATTTCTCTTTTATTAAAAAAAGAAGGTGAAAAAACAACCTCATTGGCACAACGGGGCCGCTTCAACACATGTTTGTCAAATAATTAATTAATTTTGAAGATTTCATGTTGAAAAAAAAAAGAATTACTCCAAAGATTCTCTACTTTCCTTCATGCACACAACAATTCTTTTTGAAAAAAATTATTTAATTTTTAAAAACTTACAAATAATATAATTAGTGTCAAAGGATGCCAAGGTACTTTGGGTCCGTAACAATCATCTTCCTTTAATAAATTCTAGGGTCTTTTTTGCTTGTGGAGAACAAGAATGGGGATTGTGGCAGTGTTGGTCTAGTTTGGTGTTTTCTAATTATCAGAATGGTAGGTGGGATCAAATAAATAATTAAATAAATAAATAAATAAAATGTTGTCAGGTAGGGTTTTTGAATATCCACTAAAAAAACCCCAAAATCATTTTTTTGGTCCCAATATGATATCCATAGGTGGTTTATGAGACTTTCCAAATTGGGTTATGTCAAATGCAAGCACCAAAAAAGAACTTGGTTAATGGCCATCCACTAGACTTAAAATTTCTTGTCATTTGGAAAATTGGACCTAAACATGGCCTAAACCCTAAACATGGGTACCCCAACCACCCACCCACCCAAAAAAGTATTGTGCCCTTTTTGTAAAAAAAGAACCTAAACCATCTCAAGAAGTTCAAAGACAAAAAAAAGCTTTTGCCTCAGATATAATGTCCATCCCTGATTTGTAACATAAATTTGGCAGCTAAATTGCACAGATTCCTAGTAATCTGGGATTCAAGTGCTTGTGCAATGAGATTGGTTTAGTGTGTGTACATGCACTTGCAGAAGTCACCGAACCAAACAAGCATTGTCTTTTCAGCCTTCTCTTGGATAGAAACCCTACAAACCCTAGACCTCTTCTTATTGAGCTCTGAAAATCAGCTCAAGTACCAGAAGTTCATAGTAGTCGTGCAAACTTATATTATATTATTTGGAATGGAAACATGTCCATCTAAACTTCTGGCCTGGACTTAACAACTTCCAAATAAGAATTACAAGAAGAAAATGTGTCTCATCTCATGTTCATCTTGGGTGAATTCACTGATCTCTCTGATCTGAACAAGATCATCTAGTGAGGATCCAAGTGTATTCACTGGTCCACTAAACGAGGGGACTAATGAACTACAAACCCCATTTTGTCTCATGACCTTAATCTAAATCAAATCTTGGATGGGTACACCTCCTTTTTCACAATGATCTTCACAAAAAGTAATGAAAAGACCCAAACACTGGTCTAAAGTTTGAAGCCTCTCTTGCCTAATTTTGAATGGGATCAAGGATCGAGAGTACTACTACTGTTAATCAAAAACTCTGACATTCCTTGAAATATGGAGCTCTGTAAGCTTCACAGATTGCTTCTTCATCCACATACGACTTTGGCGTTAAGTCAAACTCGAGAATTTATGTAAGAAAAAAGTATTAGATGGTGGAAGAAGATCAACTAACCCTCTTTGTTTTATCATGTTAAAGAGGTCCCACACTGCACACTGCCTCCACACCCACCCATCATCATCATCCTATGTATGATCCTTGCTGCTGCAGATTGTCTTGGGTCATGGGTCATCGAGGGTTATGGAGAAGAGATTATTAGTCTACTTTTGTCATCATCCCTTTTTAAAGCTTTGTGCATTTTTGGAGGAAACACTTTGAGACACATTTGTACTACTATTTTGCATCATCAACATGTCTCCATGAGTTGCAATGAAGTTTTTTCAATTGTGCTAGTTTTTTTTTTTTTTTAACTTAATTTTTTTTGGTTAAAATTAAACTTGTCTTGGAGGTTCTATATATTGTCAAAGAACCTAAACCCTAGGACCTATGTACAATAGGAAATAACAATGTACTTGTTCAGTTGACATCCATTAATATATTTACTTAAGAAATGGCGTTTTATGTTGTAGTAGTAGTTGATTTTTTTAATTTTTTTTTTTTTAAATTTTTTTTTGGGTTTTTCTGCCCTCACATATAATAAGATAGAAAACAACTAAGTTAATATTTCCATAACTTATTGGGTTTTTGTTGGTTTGTGCAAAAGATTCCTTGCATCTGACTTTGCACAGCTACTTATTTCTTTTGTCTTTTGGGTCCTCCTCCTCCTCCTCCTGCACAATTATTCCATTTTGGTTTTTGCTTACAAACAATTTGTAGCTTGCAAGGAGTCAAGGGTGTAATAGTAGTAGTACTCCAGTGACCTAAATAAACTTCAATGCCAGCAAGCCAGCAACAACAACAACAACAAAAAAAACTATTGCTAGTAGGCTATTGAGAGAGAGTTGGGGGAGTACTTCATGAGTGTTGTCCTATAATTCAATAATAAGGTTGCTGGTGCAACTGTGCAACAAACTAGCAAATGGGTTTGTTCATTACATCCAAAGAATGGAAAAAAAAAACAAAAAATTAAATTTTAAAAATGTTTTTTTTTTACACTAACAAATTTTTTTTAAATTTTTTTTTTTGAGGAATAGGAAGAGAAAGTCTTGTCTCTGATCAGAAGATTGGAAATTTTAATTTTATAAGAAATAAAATTCTAAATAATTAAATGGAATAAACATTGTAGTAGTTGT